>JALJCO010001340.1:0-17658 GCA_023101725.1 Atherinomorus stipes
TTTTCATATGCTGATATATCGATATTTTAAAAAATGGTATCGATCTTTTTTTATCAATATCTAGCAAGATTTTTTCATTCCATTTTAAAATCTTGTGGGTTTTCATGAAATCTCGCCAGATTTCTTATGAGAACGTTGAGGTCTTGCAAGGTTTTGCAAGTAAAATAGATCGATTCAACGTTTTTGAATATCGATATATCAGCATATGAAAATATTGCGATATTTCAGTGTATCAACATCTTTTCCCAGCCCTAATATTTGGTTATTTATACAAATGACCGTGTATAAAGTCTGGTCACACAGAGCATCCTAAAAGAAACAGTCTTTAAAAGTTTTAAAGTCTTTAAAAGAAGTTTTTGGGGGTTTTTTTAGATTTCAGAAACAGCAGCCTGATGTCCGATGTCTGATACTCCGTTTTAAGGCCGATATAGGCCAATGGGGGGCCGATTATATCGTGCATCCCAAGCTTTTACTGTTTGTACTTCTTTCTGCTCCTTTTTGAATACATTATTTTTTTCCCTTTTTTTTTAATTTTATTTTTTCTTTTAAAAAATTGTTGTTTAAAATAAACTATTCATTCATTCATTCATTCATTCATTTTTGTGTTGTTTACTTTCCTCCATAGGAAGAGGAATATATGAGCAGACATTGATTTTATAGATAGACAAATAGATGGATTCTTTCTGAGAACAGACTTCATATTAATGATCTGAACACTTATGAAACATTTAAGATATTAGTAATATTAGTGACTTCTGTTTAAAAAAAAAATAAAACGATATTCGCATGTGGGTCTTTTGGACAAAAAATAAAGCAAAAAATTTGCACAACTAATACCGCGATATAATGATGTGTGTAAATATCATATCTCTCTCATCTAAATATCATATCGCGATATCATATCAGTATCGCACAGTCCTGCACCCCTAAACTGATGTGTCTGCATCAGGTCCAATTTTCTGAGCAGCAGCCCTCTTCGACCTGAAAATGGTCCCATCTGTGAGGTTAAAGGTCAAAGTTGATTTGCACCCAGACTGACTTAGAAAATATTTTACACAGTTTGTAGAGGACATTACACATCTGTACCCACTTTGAGTGGATTTTCTTTCCATAAACCTGCTGCTGAGCTGGGCTGCAGCTCTGATGGTGGAAGTCTGGCTGCATGCAGCTGACGCTGATATTTATTTATTTAAAAAAAAAGATCAGAGCCAATCAGAGCTGATATTACACTGCAGAAGATAAACAAAGAGGAATTGAATGATTTGTGTTTCCTCTGCAGGTGACAAAGTGTGTGAACTGGTGTGAACCCAGCAGCATGGATCAGCATGTGGACGGAGAGGAGGGAGTCTTTCCCCCTAAAACCAGTCTGTGTGGGGAACATGAGAGGTGAGATGACTAAAACCGTCCAGGACTCGGGATCCATGTCGGAGCTAAGCGCTCACATCTCCACATCCTTACAGGAATCGCTGTGAACCTGAACCCAGCTGTGTGTCCTTTAAGAGTGACCGATCGAAGGACATAATGAACGATTTCAAATCGGAGCAACGGTCACCAATCAAGAGGTGAGCTGGATGTGCGGGTGTTAAAAGGGTCAGTTTGTTTGGGAGTAATTAAAGATTTGAAGTAGTTGTGAAGTTAAATGAAAGAATGAACTAAACCTTCTTTAATCCTTTGATGGAAACTGAATAGTTGCATTCCAGAAAGATAATCCTCAGTAATTCATTATTGTGCATGGTAACAATGAACTTCTGTATAGCTGTTGCTGTGAAGGTGAAGAAGCCTCTGCATGAGCACGCTTCTTGTTAGCTTGCTGTTATGTTCACTGTCCAGTTTTAAAAATCGTCTTGGTTTGTTTTAGTTGTTGGTTTTATTTAGTTATTTATTTTTAATTTATTTTCGTTATGTTATGTTATTTGTTTGTTTTTTTTATTCTATTATTTAGTTATTTCATTTTATTTGTTTTAAATTTTTTTTTTTTTTACTTATTTTTAATTGTTTTATTCTTTTAATTACTTGCTTGGCATATACAGCACTTTGTTCCAACTGTGGTTGTTTTTAAAGGGCTTGAGTTTTGTAGCTGGTGTGGCTCATCACAGAGCCAGGGGGGATTTTCTAACACAAACATATAGGGATGCACGATATAATAGGCCCCCTCTCGGTATCGACCTATATCGGCCTTAAAACTGAGTCAGCCACCCCACTGATATTTAACCGATCAGCCTGCTGTTTTTAATGTCTAAAAAAAAAAACTTCCTCTGCTTCTTCAAAAACTTATTTTTTACAGGCTTTAAAACTTCCAAAGACTAGGGGTGGGAAAAAATATGGATACACTGAAATAACGTGATATTTTCATATGCTGATATCATATTGACATTTAAAAACGTGGTATCCATCTATTTTACGAACAAAATCTCGCGATATTTCATCATTCTGTTATGAAATCTTGCGGGAATTCACAAAAATTTGTGATATTTTCATATGGTGATATCATATTGACATTTAAAAACGCGGTATCCATCTATTTTACAAACGATATCTCCCGATATTTAATCATTCTGTTATGAAATCTCATGAGAATTCATGAAACATTGTGAGATTTTGTAACAGAACAATGAACTCTCCCGAGAATCTGTAAGTAAAATAGGTTGATAATGCGTTTTTAAATATCAGTTTGATATCAGAATATGAAACTATAGTTCTATTTCAGTCTATCAATATTTTTTTTCTCGCCCCCTTTTTTTTTCAGAGTCAAAAACGGACAACAAAACTGCCATTTGCAACAACTGCTTATTTTTTTCCAGATTTAATATTGGTATCGAAGTCGGTTATCGGCAACATGAGTTTTAAAATATTGGCATGTCTGATATCGGCCAAAATTCCAATATTGTGCATCCCTACAAACATAGAAACGATGCAACATCTTGCTGCGAACATTAAAAATCCTTAACTTCATGAAACAACGCCTGCTATGGTGAATAAATCAGAACACTGTGCACATCATCCAACTATCAAATTGCTGGATCAGCTCCACAGCAGTTGGACAGCAAACTGGTGAGAAAAAAAAAAAAAAGGCTGGAGCTTCATTGATAGGTAGGCTATGGTGAATTTCCTCCTGGTTTGGTAGCATGGGCGCTTTTATTTTGGCGTTTTGGTACGCCATCATCATCATTTACATGTAACAGAAACCTTTGTGTGTTTTGTTCTTGTCTAAAAAGGAAGTTGAGTTCTTATATGTGATAAAACCTCCAGCAGCCGTTATGTCATGGTGAAACACATTATACTCTATTTCCAGGATTCCTGCTCTGTGAACACTCCAAGAGGGATCAGTGACAAATGTATTAAAACTTGACCCAGAAATGATACTTGCTGTCCCTCTGTGGCGAGGGGAGTCCCTCCCACTAAAACCAGTCTGTGTAGGGATGTGCAGATGAGTATCCTTAACTGTCCATGCACTTATAGGAAACAACCTGGAGCTGGATCAGAGCCTGGACCTGACCTAGAACCACAACCTGAACCAGAACCAGACCCTGAATCCAGTTGTGTGTCCATGAAGAGCGATCAATCAAAAGATGTTGTCACAACCAACCAGGCTGCAGCAGCAGAGTGGACGAGGTGAGCTGTGTGGAAATGTTGTATCAGCCAGTTAATGGTCCAGTTCAGTCCTCAGATTAAAGTTGGCTCACTAGTTTGTTTCAGACTAGACCAGGATCAGATTAGATCCAACAGACTGAGGCAGATTTATCAGGATTTAGACGTTGATAACCCAATAATGTCCTCTTTTAAGTGTTTTTAGGTTTTTACTGCAGAGCAGAGATCAAAGCAGGATTGTGACACTGTTATTAGTCTAAGTCCTACAGGACAGGCTGCAGGTTTCACTGTGGGGGAGTTAGAATAAGCAAGTTTGGGTCCTCTACCACCCTCTATTAGATTAATGTCAGAGTGGTTCAAACACAAAAGTCTTGCTGCTTTCTCTCAGGAAATATTCATGACTTGTTTCTTGTTTGATGCATGCTGGTGTCTTACAGCAGAGTCGCCACAAGGGAAAGCTCTAACACTGGTCAAGTGAGGACATTGAGTCACTTGACACCTGAAATGAGTCTGGATTGAAAAAAAGATGCTTTTTGTTTGTATCATTCCAGGAACAAAAAGAGACCTGGACCTGGACCTGGACCTGGACCCGGACCCTGCAGAACTCTGCCAGGGTATTTTAGTGGAAAGTACAAATCAGGGCAACATTCAGCTGCAAAAAGGTGAGCTGTGTACAGTCATGATGGAGAGCATCAGAGGTTTTTAAAAACTGGATGCATTATTGTTCTTTTATACCGTCTCTCAATGTAGGAATGAAAAATGCCTCATTGATGAGGCCTCATTTAAAGGCATCAGGAGTAATTTAATTTAGGCATCAGGTCATTTAGGTCCCCCCTCAAATTCACATCACAATCTCTAATCATTAACGTGTTGAAGGGGTTGGATAGAAAGATACAACCAATAAGAATTAGGGGTGTTGGCGATATCATGATATCACGGTATAAGACTTCCCACAAGGGAGTCAGAATATTAAACAGTGTCTAGAGGCAAAAATGATAGTTAAAAATCTGGGAGGAAGCTTCATCCGTGATGATCCATGACCGTGTTGATGCCGTGATTTTATATTTAACCACAAACTTGGTCCTTTGGACGGGTTTGTGCATGCAGAAGTGTCAGTTTATCGAAACACTATGGGCTGGATCTGTTAAGATCCAAATTTGCGTGTAGTAATTTGCCCACGCAATCTGGAAGTTTGTGCAAGGGGCTGAACCACGGTTTGCGGGTGATTTACAAAGAATGATCATGGAAATGACAGCGGGTTTGCGTGTTTTTGAGGTTCGCAGTGTGGCGAACTGCGAGAGTCAACAATGCAAAAGGAAATACGTCCCACAAAGGGAGATATTAGTGGAAGGAGATGAAAATATAATTTAGAATAAGCAGGCCTATGATAAATCCAAAAACTTAAATAATGCAACAGGAATTGGTGCAGAGTCTGCAGCTCCGACATTGTCTCCATTACGCACGAGTTGTGCAGTTTGGCACAATGCCAACGGCTTCAGAGGTTTGCGCTGCCAGATGACTGTGATCCTGTCCACCCGTTAAAATCCAAGTTCAAATGTGATGTTGGCAAAAAGAGGAAATAAAAAGACACGATTAATGCAGCTTTAGTTCTCATTAAGCTCCACAGTGGCTGCAGACTTTCTGTTCCATTCATCCAGAATATTTTACACCCGTGTTCAATAGTGGTGTTTTCTGTGGTGATTCTTTTTTATTGAATTAAACAATGAGAACTGAATACGCTGCCCTCACTGCTCCTGAAAATGATTTTGAATCAGATGTGTGTCCAGGACTGTCCTCCTCAGAAGTTGCAGCCTTTTGTGTGCAAAGCTGCAATTTGCACCTGCTTTTCAGACGTACTAAAATAGATGCAAAAATAAACTGCAAGGCAATGCGTCTCACGGTTGATAAATCACTCTGCCAGTGTTAAATTGATATACAGTTGGTACGGAAAGTATTCAGACCCCTTTAAACTTTTCACTTTTTGTTTCATTGCAGCCATTTGCCAAAATCAAAAAAGTTCATTTTAATTCTCATTGATGTACATTCAGCACCCCATCTTGATGGAAAAAAACTAAAAACGTAGAAATTTTTGCAAATTCATTAAAAAAGAAAAACTGAAATATCACATGGTCATAAGTATTCAGACCCTTTGCTCAGTACTGAGTAGAAGCACCCTTTTGAGCTACTACAGCCATGAGTCTTCCTGGGAATGATGCAACAAGGGTTTCACACCTGGATTTGGGGATCGTCTGCCATTCTTCCTTGCAAATCATCTCCAGTTCTGTCAGGTTGGATGGTGAACGGTGGTGTTCAGCCATTTTCACGTCTCTCCAGAGATGCTCAGTTGGGTTTAAGTCAGAGCTCTGGCTGGGTCAGTCAAGAATGGTCCCAGAGTTGTTGTGAAGCCGCTCCTTTGTTATTTTAGCTGTGTGCTGAATCATTGTCTTGTTGGAAGGCAAATCTTCGGCCCAGTCTGAGGTCCTCAGCACTCTGGAAGAGGTTTTCTTCCAGGATCTCTCTGTACTTGGCCGAATTCATCTTTCCTTCAACTGCAACTAGTCGCCCTGTCCCTGCAGCTGAAAAAAAACCCATAGCATGATGCTGCCACCACCATGTTTCACTGTTGGGATGGTATTAAACATGTGATGAGCAGTACCTGGTTTTCTCCACACATATTTCTTAGAATTAACTCCAAAAAGTTCAGTCTTGGTCTCATCAAACCAGAGAATCTTATTTCTCACATTCTGGGAGTCCTTCATGTGTTTTTTTGGCAAACTCAATGCAGGCTTTCATATGTCTTGCACTGACTGCCATAAAGCCCTGACTGGTGGAGGCTGCAGTGATAGTTGACTTTGTGGAACTTTCTCCATCTCCCTACTGCATCTCTGGAGCTCAGCCACAGTGATCTTTGGCTTCTTCTTTACCTCCCTCACCAAGGCTCTTCTCCCATGATAGCTCAGTTTGGCTGGATGGCCGGGTCTAGGAAGAGTTCTGGTCATCCCAAACTTCTTCCATTTAAGGACTATGGAGGCCACGGTGCTCTTAGGAGCCTTAAGTGATGCAGAAATTTTTTGTAACCTTGTCCAGATCTGTGCCTCACCACAGTTCTGTCTCTGAGCTCCTTGGGCAGTTCCTTCCACCTCATGATTCTCATTTGCTCTGACATGCACAGTGAGCTGTAATGTCTTATATAGACACGTGTGTGCCTTTCCTAATCAAGTACAATCAGTTTAATTTAACACAACTGGACTCCAATAAAGGAGTAGAACCATCTCAAGGAGGATCAGAAGAAATGGACAGCCTGTGAGTTAAATACGAGTGTCACTGCAAAGGGTCTGAATACTTATGACCATGTAATATTTCAGGTTTTTTTTAAAAATAAATTTGCAAAAAATTTCTACATTTATAGTTTTTTTCTGTCAAGATGGGGTGCTGAGTGTACATTAATGAGAATTAAAATGAACCTTTTTGATTTTGGCAAATGGCTGCAATGAAACAAAAAGTGAAAAGTTTAAAGGGGTCTGAATACTTTCCGTACCAACTGTATTTACATTTTTTCCTCCCATCACATGCACAATTGAGTGTAAAAGCCCCATATTGCATATTTATAGCAACAGACAAATTGAAAAGAGGTGCTATTTAGCACGTTTGGAAGACCAAACCCTTCTAGCACGCTGTTGGTAGATGACTTTGCACATTTTTTTGCGATTGCTCACGTTTTTATACACGCAAATCTTTGATAGATCTGGCCCTATATGTGTTGCATATATTTTTGTAATTTCTCTCTCTCATTTAAACGATCTGTTTAATGTTGCATCAACAAAAATGTGGAAGTCACAACTTTCCGCTTCAAGCATCCACGCCCATGTCGAATGTCCGACCAATCACAGAACACTTTTCAGAGCCCCAGGTGGAGAAAGTTCTGCTCAGCTAATCTGACGAGAACAAGCAGTATAACTTCCCCAAAAACGCCTGCAAGAAGAAAGTTCTGGCGTAGTCTGTAACAGGCTTTAATTAGTGAGAGTGCATCCGACTTACCACTGACATGTGGACTTAATTATTTTTATTTATTGACTACTGAAGACTTTATTTGTGCTTTGGTAATTTTTTTTTTATTAAATAGGATGTTTTAATGCCTGGGTTAAGTTTATTTAATAAATTACCTGAGTTGTGTTTTCTCCATAAATAAATGTTGAATTTTTACTTGAATTTTGCACTTCAGTAAAGGTTTTTCTAGTTTTTCAAACTGGTTTTACCTCCCATGTGACAATAACTGTTGTACCAATGACTAGTCAAAGCATTTTATGTTATCCTTATTGTTATCATGAGCCTCCCTTCAATATTTAAAAGAATATCAAACTGTGAGGTTCAATTTCGCAATAATATTTAAGATGTGGATATTGTGACACCCATGGTAAGAGTGGAGTTCCTGCAACCAGCTGCTACTTATGTGAAGCACATTCTGTTTGGCCTCTGTAGAACCTGATCTGACCCGGGTGCACCAGCGCCTGGTCAGTACCGTGATCTGAAATATGACCTGTAGATAATTGCCGACTTTCCTCTGCGGCCACTTTCAGGCTCCATCTGGTGAATCTTAAACTGGGCACGTCAGCTTTGATAATAACAGTTTTTTCCATCAGGATCCGTCAGGAATCTGGACCCAGACCTGAACCTGAACCCAGCTGTGTGTCCATGAAGAGCAATCAGTCAAAAGATATTGTTATATTTTTTGCGGACGACCAGCCTCCTTCTGTAAACAGGTGAGCTGTGTGTATATTATTTAGTTGTTAAGTGGACAACACTGAAAGAAAATCCTCCAAGGAGGGAATTTTGCAGCTCTTTTCTTCCTCTTTGGCAGTTTTGGCGGCAACTTCTGGTGCTCTCTTGTTGATAGAGTACAGCACCACCACATCGGTGCAATGCTGCTACTGCAGTTAAAATGACCCCTCAAATTCACATCACAATCTCTAATCATTAACGTGTTGAAGGGGTTGGATAGAAAGATACAACCAATTCGAATTAGGGGTGTTGGCGATATCATGATATCACGGTATAAGACTTCCCACAAGGGAGTCAGGGTATTAAACAGTGTGTCTAGAGGCAAAAATGATAGTTAAAAATCTGGGAGGAAGCTTCATCCGTGATGATCCATGACCGTGTTGATGCCGTGATTTTATATTTAACGAAAAAATTGGTCCTTTGGACGGGTTTGTTCATGCAGAAGTGTCAGTTTATCTAAACACTATGGGCTGGATCTATTAAGATCCAAATTTGCGTGTAGTAATTTGCCCACGCAATCTGGAAGTTTGTGCAAGGGGCTGAACCACGGTTTGCGGGTGATTTACAAAGAATGATCATGGAAATGACAGCGGGTTTGCGTGTTTTTGAGGTTCGCAGTGTGGCGAACTGCGAGAGTCAACAATGCAAAAGGAAATATGACCCACAAAGGGAGATATTAGTGGAGGAAGGAGATGAAAATATAATTTAGAATAAGCAGGCCTATGATAAATACAAAAACTTAAATAATACAACAAGTATCGGTGCAGAGTCTGCAGCTCCGACATTGTCTCCATTACGCACGAGTTGTGCAGTTTGGCACAATGCCAACGGCTTCAGAGGTTTGCGCTGCCAGATGATTGTGATCCTGTCCACCCGTTAAAATCCAAGTTCAAATGTGATGTTGGCAAAAAGAGGAAATAAAAAGACACGATTAATGCAGCTTTATACAGCGAAATAACACGTCAAATCCCAGTGGAGTTAAGGAGAAAGACAAGAGGATGCAGGGCAGGGGTAAGGCAGAGAGAAAAACGGTGGAGATTTAAACCGTTTCTTCCAACTGTTGTGATGGGTAACGTGAGATCGCTAGCTAACAAGATGGACGAGCTCGAAGTGCTAACAAGGTCTCAGAAAGAGTACAGAGAATGCAGTATCATGTGTTTCACCGAGACATGGCTGCATGAACACATCCCGGACTGTAATGCGTCTGTACACGGCTTCAAGACGGTCCGTGCAGACCGAAACAAACAGCTCAGCGGGAAGCAGAAGGGAGGCGGAATTGCAGTGCTGGTCAGTCAGTGCTGGTGCCATTCAGGACACATCACTGTCAAGGAGATCTGCACAAGAGACATTGAACTGTTAGCTGTGAGTTTCCGTCCATATTATTTACCCAGAGAGTTTGCCTGTGTTATTCTGGTAGCGGTTTATATAATACCAGGTACCGCACCAGAGACAGCCTGTGATGTCATCAGCTCCGTCGTGGCTAAACTACAAACACAGCATCCAAACTCATTCATGGCGATCTCTGGAGACTTCAACAACGTCTCCCTCTCTGCTACGTTGACAACTTTCCAGCAGTTTGTCAGCTGCTCCACCAGAGAAAATAAGATGTTGGACTTATTTTATGCAAACACTATGAATGCATACAGCTCCTCTGCCCTGCCTCCTCTAGGAAGATCTGATCATAATCTGGTTCTTCTCACCTCCACCTACAAGCCCATCGTTCAGCAGCAACCAGTCATTAGGAGGACGATTAAAACCTGGTCTACTGAGGCCGAAGATGCTCTGAGAGGGTGCTTTGAGGCCACAGACTGGAATGTCCTCTGTGAACCTCATGGAGATGACATCAACACCATGACTGAGTGTGTGACAGATTACATAAACTTCTGTGTGGACAACATCGTTCCAACAAGAACAGTGAGGTGCTTCCCCAATAACAAACCCTGGATCACCAGTGACCTAAAAAAGCTGCTGAACATCAAAAAGAAAGCTTTCAGGGATGGAGACAGGGAGTTACTGAAGACCACACAAAAACAACTGAAAACACAGACTAAGAAGTGCAAGGAGGACTACAGGAAGAAGTTGGAGAGCCAGCTCCAGCAGAACAACGTGAGGGATGTGTGGTCGGGAATGAAGAAAATCACTGGCTTCAAGTTAAAGGGGGACCAGACTGATGGAGGTCTGGACAGAGCTAACGAACTGAACATGTTCTTCAATAGGTTCAGTTCCCCCCCTGCCGACAACCCAACATTCCACACACCCTCCATGAGCCCACAGCTTTCCTGTCCCACCTCCACTCTGTCACCCTGCACCTCAGTCATGGACCTGAACACAGCCTCATCTCCCTCCACATCAGGACATCCTGAGACCTCTTTTGCCTCCACCTCCAGCCTGATTGTCTCCTGTGACCAGGTCAAGAAACAACTAGAAAAACTGAACCGGAACAAGGCTGCAGGTCCAGATGGTATCAGTCCCAGAGTTCTCAAGACCTGCTCAGAACAACTATGTCCGGTTCTCCAGCACCTTTTTAACACCAGCCTGAGACAGAACAGAGTTCCTGTGCTGTGGAAAACATCGTGTCTTGTTCCTGTCCCTAAAAAACCACAACCAGCTGAACCAAATGACTACAGACCAGTTGCCTTGACATCTCACATCATGAAAGTCCTGGAGAGACTCTTACTGGCTCACCTCAACAAGCAAGTCAACACCTTTCAGGACCCATTACAGTTCGCATATCGTAATGGGCTTGGGGTTGAAGCCTCATCTTCCTGCTTCAGAGAGCCCACTCTCATCTGGACCAGTCAGGCAGCACTTTGAGGGTCATGTTCTTTGATTTTTCAAGTGCATTTAATACTATTCAGCCTGCTTTGCTATGTCAGAAGCTCCATAACTTCCAGGTGGATCCCTCCACAACCACCTGGATTTATGACTACCTCACAAACAGACCACAGTTTGTGAGACTGAAAGGTTGTGTGTCCGAGATGGTGATCAGCAGCACTGGAGCACCACAAGGGACTGTACTCTCACCATTCCTCTTTACACTGTACACCTCAGACTTCCAGTATAACTCTGAGTCCTGTCATCTGCAGAAATATTCTGATGACTCTGCTGTTGTGGGGTGTATTAGTGATGGACAAGAAGCCGAGTACAGGGAACTTGTCAATCAGTTTGTGAAATGGTGTAGTAACAATCAGCTCATCTTAAATACCAGCAAGACTAAAGAGATGATTGTTGACTTCAGGAGGAGCAAGAATAAGCAGCATAGTCCTGTCTACATCCTGGAAGAGGAGGTGGAGGTGGTAGAGAACTACAAATACCTTGGAGTTCAGCTGGACAACAGACTCGATTGGAAATGCAACAGTGACTACATCTACAAGAAAGGTCTGAGCAGACTCTACTTCTTAAGGAAGCTGAAATCATTTAACGTCTGCACCAAGATGTTGCAGATCTTCTATAAGTCTGTTGTAGAAAGTGCAATTAGCTTTGCAGCCATCTGCTGGGGAAGCAGCATCAGAATCAGAGACTTGAAGAAACTAAACAAGCTGATCAAGAAAGCTGGTTCTGTGCTGGGGATAACTCTGGAGCCGCTGGAGCTGATCGTTCAAAAGAATGCTTCACAAGCTGATGAAGATGATGGAGGACACTTCCCATCCTCTCCACAACACGGTGAAGAATCAACAGAGTGTGTTCAGTGGGCGGCTGCGTCAAGTTCGCTGTAGGACGGAGAGATACAGGAATTCATTCCTGCCAGCAACCATCACCCTAAAGAACAAGACTAACTGACTTTTTGTTTATTTAAAAAAAAAAAAGAAAAAAAAAAGTGAGCTTTTACAATACTGAATTTCCCTTCGGGGATGAATAAAGTATTTTTCATTTCATTTCATTTAGTTCTCATTAAGCTCCACAGTGGCTGCAGACTTTCTGTTTCATTCATCCAGAACATTTTACACCCGTGTTCAATAGTGGTGTTTTCTGTGGTGATTCTTTTTTATTGAATTCAACAATGAGAACTGAATACGCTGCCTTCACTGCTCCTGAAAATGATTTTGAATCAGATGTGTGTCCAGGACTGTCCTCCTCAGAAGTTGCAGCCTTTTGTGTGCAAAGCTGCAATTTGCACCTGCTTTTCAGACGTACTAAAATAGACGCAAAAATAAACAGCAAGGCAATGCGTCTCACGGTTGATAAATCACTCTGCCAGTGTTAAATTGATATATTTACATTTTCTCCTCCCATCACACGCACAATTGAGTGTAAAAGCCCCATATTGCATATTTATAGCAACAGACAAATTGAAAAGAGGTGCTATTTAGCACGTTTGGAAGACCGAACCCTTCTAGCACGCTGTTGGTAGATCACTTTGCACATATTTTTTGCGATAGCTCACGTTTTTATGCACGCAAATCTTTGATAGATCTGGCCCTATATGTGTTGCATATATTTTTGTAATTTCTCTCTCTCATTTAAACGATCTGTTTAATGTTGCATCAACAAAAATGTGGAAGTCACAACTTTCCGCTTCAAGCATCCACGCCCACGTCGAAAGTCCGACCAATCACAGAACTGAATTGGGGGAGTGGATTGCCCAGTGGTGGCGTCGTGGGCTTGAGCGCGGAGGACCCGGGTTCGATTCCCCGACACGACCCCTGGGGACCCCTGAGCAAGGTCCTTAACCCCCCACCAACTGCTCCCCGGGCGCTTTAAGTAGCAGCCCACTGCTCTCTGATACTCACAGTACAGAGATGGGTAAAATGCAGAGCCCTAATTTCCCCTCGGGGATCATACAAGTATAACAAAAAAAAACAAAAAAAACCCCCAAAAAAACCAATACTTTTCAGAGACCTAGGTGGAGAAAGTTCTGCTCAGCTAATCTGACGAGAACAAGCAGTATAACTTCCCCAAAAACGCCTGCAAGAAGAAAGTTCTGGCGTAGTCTGTAACAGGCTTTAATTAGTGAGAGTGCATCCGACTTACACTGACACGTGGACTTAATTATTTTTATTTATTGACTACTGAAGACTTTATTTGTGTCTTGGTAATTCTTTTTTATTAGATAGGATGTTTTAATGCCTGGGTTAAGTTTATTTAATAAATTACCTGAGTTGTGTTTTCTCCATAAATAAATGTTGAATTTTTACTTGAATTTTGCACTTCAGCAAAGGTTTTTCTAGTTTTTCAAACTGGTTTTACCTCCCATGTGACAATAACTGTTGTACCAATGACTAGTCAAAGCATTTTATGTTATCCTTATTGTTATCATGAGCCTCCCTTCAATATTTAAAAGAATATCAAACTGTGAGGTTCAATTTCGCAATAATATTTAAGATGTGGATATTGTGACACCCGTGGTAAGAGTGGAGTTCCTGCAACCAGCTGCTACTTATGTGGAGCACATTCTGTTTGGCCTCTGTAGAACCTGATCTGACCCGGGTGCACCAGCGCCTGGTCAGTACCGTGATCTGAAATATGACCTGTAGATGAAGCCGACTTTCCTCTGCGGCCACTTTCAGGCTCCATCTGGGGAATCTTAAACTGGGCACGTCAGCTTTGATAATAACAGTTTTTTCCATCAGGATCCGTCAGGAATCTGGACCCAGGCCTGAACCTGAACCCAGCTGTGTGTCCATGAAGAGCAATCAGTCAAAAGATATTGTTATACTTTTTGCGGACGACCAGCCTCCTTCTGTAAACAGGTGAGCTATGTGTAAATGTTTTAGTTGTTAAGTGGACAACACTGGAAGAAAATCCTCCAGGGAGGAATTTTGCAGCTCTTTTCTTCCTCTTTGGTAGTTTTGGCGGCAACTTCTGGTGCTCTCTTGTTGATAGAGTACAGCACCACCACATCGGTGCAATGCTGCTACTGCAGTTAAAATGACATCCATCTACTAGTATTGTCAAAAAAATAGATTTTCAGATACTAATCGATGCTAAAAATTTGTATCTAGTTTAGGGATGGGAATCGAGAACCAGTTCTTGTAAAGAACCAGTTCTTTGTCGTTCGATTCCATGGAATCGTTCATCTGTCTGCCTAACGATTCCTCTTATTGGTTCTGTAAACGTTGGATGCATTTGTGCGATGACGTCACGTACGCGTCTCCAACATGGCGTCGCGGCAAACGTGCTCCAAAGTTTGGTTGTATTATATGAAAAAAATACAATATAAGCGCGAGTTACATGTTGATCACATCAGAGGGAGGAAATACCTCCAACATTTGGCCACACAGCAGTTAGTTTGTCGGAATATAAAGCCTTCTGTACGTTGCTAAGCAACCGTGGTGGCGCTCGGTGGGGGTGGGGGCCTCAGCACGTCTTCCGTCTCCAACGCCGCAGGTAACATGAACTCCCGTTGACTGTAATAATGTTAGAGGTTATTCATAAAGTATTGTGATGTTACATTAACCTTTAGTCTTCAGTTTATTTTGAACATGTTGAAAAGGAAAGCAGCAGCATCTTCTGTGTCAGGTGTGTACTGCTGTGTACTGCTGCTGTGTACTGCTCAGTGTACTGTTCTGTAAATTATAACAAAATATCTGTAAAATGAAACGGAACACACACACACAAACATATACATACATATTTACACACACATAATAATAATTTAAATTCAACATGTTCAAAAGGAGTAAAAAGAAGTCTAACTTATTTAATCCGTTCCGTTTAAGTCCTAAAAGATCTTGTATCCTTCATCAAAAGGTAAACATGCTATTTTTTTCTGCACAGAAACTGTTACTGTACAAAAGTTGATCACTGCAGTTGTATTTTATGAGTTATTTTTTAACTGAAGTCAACTTTAAGTTGAAGATGAGGGCAAAAGGTTGATACCTATTTTATATGGAAAGAATAACTGCAACCAAAGCCGTTCATACTGGATTTAATCATTCAATGAGAATTGATCAGGAACCGAATCAAAACGTGGTATCGATAATGGAATCGGAATCTCTAAATTCTTAACGATTCCCATCCCTAGTCTAGTTAGATATTAATTAGCATGGGTTAAATGCTACTTCAGTGTCTGCTGAGTCTCGGAAAGTGTCAGGCACCTCTGACTTTTAAACAGGCACTGCTGCGGGCAGCCCTTCCCCTACAGCATCTCCCTGCAGGACCCATTGTTTCAAGTGTAACTATCTGCGGCTTGCAACCAGGGGGCGTGTCGTCCTACAGTGGGCGTGTCTTACAGTGGACGTGTCGCATAGTGGGTGGGTCTTGTTAGGTTTAGGGGAAGGGTCAGGGGTAGGGCTAGACTTTACCGTGCTCTCATTGGCCTGGTGGGCGTGTTGTCGAGTAACGTCACTCTATGACACGCCCCTGTCTTGCGAGCCACAGATAGACCCTTCTCAAGACAGCAGCGTGTTGTAAAGTGGGCGTGTCGTCAAGTGATGTCACTTAACGACACGCCCACCAGATCTATGAGAGCAAGGTAAAATCAAACCCTACCCCTGACCCTTCCCCTAAACCTAACCAGACCCACCCACTATGCGACACGCCCACTATAGGACACGCCCACTGGGTTGCAAGCCGCAGATAGATACACTTGGCTGTCTTGCGAGCAGCAGATAGACCTGACTCCATTGTTTACAGTGTGGCTAGCTTAGCGACTTTAGACCTCTCTGTTAACTTCTTTTTTTTCAAAAAGTGGCTAACGATTAATCCAGTAATTTTTTTCTGGTGTTATTGGAGACTCATGCAGACCGATGTAAAAGCGCGTAATGTTTACTTTTCTCAATGAGCTGCAGCAACTACTACAGGCCCCGCCCCCATGTAGAAGCGTCACATGAGCCTCGTGCTCGCGCAGCAGCTTCAACTGCAGTCAGAGCAGGAGATGTTCTCGGCTCCATAAACAGCCTGAAACTGCTACTGGATGACCTCATCCTGGGTTACAGTCAGATGTTGATGCCTTTTGATATAGATTGTAGAAAAAAACATTAAAAAAGTTAATCTTTTAAAATGCTTAATTAATTAATCTAGTTTTAAAAATAGTTCACCCTAACTAGTTTGTCTGTCCTATAGAGAAAGGAAGAAATTAGTCATCACTCTGGAATTCTGGGAGAGCGCCGCCATGTTGCATAAATAAACTCGGTAGTAAATGGACGAGTTAAAGGGGAAGTTCGGCATTTTTGACAAAGGGCCTCATTTATAAATGAGCCAGGATACAAATTATCACTGAAGACAGTTTCAACATATTTCATCCCATTATTGTAGTTCCAGGAGGTTGCTGATGCTAATGCTAGTGTGAGTCAATAGGAATCTGCTGCTTTGGATTGTTATTGTTTTGGTTTCTCCCTTATAGTATCGAAAATAGTATTGAGTATGGACCACCATCCTTAGTATCGGTATCGAGAATTAAATGTTGGTATCGTCACAACCCTACCATCTACCACAACCCTTGTCAGAAAATATCAGTATTCCCAATGTCAGAGTTTTGAGAGTTGGGGCGGCACAAAGTTAGGCTGAAGCAGCTGCCTCGTTATTTTATATGGGGGAAAAACCCTGATTTTTAAAACAACTCCACCGAGTAAAACTGTCGGTTCTCGTTACTGATATTCAAATTTCAAACGTCTTTTTTTCCTCAGAGGTGAAAATCTTTAGTGTCATAGTGAAAATATTCAGCTATTCAGATGTTCAAGATATAAACCTCTGCTGCACAGATGTGATCTATTAACAATTTAATCTTCCTGATGCTTTTTTTTTTTTTTTTAATCAGGAGCAAGATGGACAACCCTGAACCCTGCTCTGTAAGGAACAACAAACAAACTGAGTTCTGTAAACGGAAACGTGACTCGACTGGACAAAGGTAACGTGTAAAAGATCTCATGTTTTGTGTGTTCTACGGAGTTAAAACATCTTGTTATCAGTTTATTATGATGGAGTTTTAGGGCTACATTAAAAACAAAAAATTGGGGAGGAATCCCCCCTTCCTCACTTAGACAATAAAATTGAAATATTGAGAATAAAGTTGAAATGTCGAGAATAAAGTCAGATCTTTAATATAAATTTAAACCGGGTTCACTCTTCCAAACATGCCTAGTATTAATGAGCAAGTGGCCTTATACTTCACAGTGGGCTTTAGAAGCAAGGATATTCTTTCCCTTTTGGAACATAAACGCAATACTATAATAAGGATTCATACTTTGAAGATATTGTGTCAGATTGTGTCTATTCAGAAGGAGAAACTGCACCAACTTGGAGGACATGGCTGCATTCCTTCTCTATTCTTTAGAGAAGGAATGCAGGAAGGAACTTTTTAAATTTTTTAAGTTTTTTTTTTTTTTTTTTTTTTTTTTTTTGATGGACTTG
>JALJCO010001342.1:0-428295 GCA_023101725.1 Atherinomorus stipes
TTGCCAACTCTTAAAAAATAAGGTGACACCTCTCGGGCTGGCCTACGTCATTACTCCCCCTCCACCCCTACCAGGATGGTGATTTTTTTGCCCCCTTTCTTGTTCTGAAATGAACCAAATTTTTATTGGATGCATGTTTTTGAATAAGAAAAAAATATGCATAGAAAACAAATCATTACACATTTTAACTATTTATTTTGAGTGTAGATAAAATTTCCAGAGTAAAATATGCTTTTAAAAATTTATATCTTTCTTAAACAGACCTCTGTTTGGTAAAGCAGTATCAAATAACAGAAAACGATAACATATCTGTCTTAGTGCATTTAGTGCAAATATAACTACAAGTCTGTAGGAAGTTTGTAAACAAACACATTGTGCCTCACTGGGCTATTTAAAGAACTTGTAAAATAATAACTGCAATGCTACTTTATGAGGAATTAACCTATGTTTTCCATTTATATATTTCTGTTGAGCTCGAGCTGCAGTAAGGAGTGGTTTGTATTTCTTAAACAGACCTCTGTTTGGCTTAACTTAAAGTAGTATTAAATAACAGAAAATAGCATTTCTCCATTAGTGCATTTAGTGCAAATATAACTATGTGTCTGTAGGAAGTTTGTAAACAAACACATTGTGCCTCACTGGCCAATACTTTCCACTTGGAGTAAAAAGAAGAGCTTGAAACTGTAAGTAAAAAAAACCGGCAATGCTACATCATGAGGGAGGCCAACTCATTTCTTCCATTTGTATTTCTGTTGACCTCGTGCCGCAGTAAGGAGTGGTTTGTTTTTTCAGTGCCAAAGAGTAAAACTCTGAGCAAGACATTTCATTATTGATACTGACAATGAGCTCACCTCTGATTAGTTCAGTTGAACATTTTGTTTCGCACATCAGTCCACTTATTTTTCATGAGAGAGAAAATCCTTTCCACAAAACCAGTGGAAGACGGGATGCTGAGGAGAAAGGATACAACAGCTTGGATGTTGGGAAGGTCAGCTGCCTGAAGAACTTGCATCCACCCTCTCTGCTGTTCCCTTGACTGCCATCTTTCTTTCTCCTGAGGTTCTGTGGTGAGGTGCTCCATTAGGCTGCTTGCAGTCCCACATTCCTCGTAAAGCTCATCCATAGACATTTTTAGCCTGCTAAAAAGGGTTAAAATATTTATGAAACATAGTTTATGCACAGTGGTAAATGAATGGAAAAAAAAAGTATTGTTTATATTCAGAATTTCACATCATACTTTAACTATCTTTAAAATTAACTTTGATGCATCCTTGAAAAAACTTTCATTTTTAAAGATATGTATGAGATTGCATATGTTGGTATATTGTAACGTGTATGATTGTGTGTTTATTTGCATATATCAATTGTATCCATTTGTTTATAACTATAGCTAATAAAACATAGTTAATCACTATACAGGTAATTATTTAATTTTTACCTGCCAACCAGGTGAAGCCTCTCAGAGATCTTCTCCATGTCGTCAAAGGATATCTTCCCCAGATGCTAGAGAGAGCGGCTGCAGGTGAAAGAGCCAGTTTTCTTCTGAGAAGTCAAACCACTTCTGGATGTAACTGATGGCAGTGTTTAAGAAGGCAGTGAAGTCCCGCCTGGCAACATCTGCTTCCGATGGCAACAGACGCTGAAGCTTTTGTTTTGTTAGGTACCCGTAGAACCCATCATCTCTTCTTTGTATTAATCTTCTCAAAAAAGAGTCCATAATGGAATAGAGGTCAACAGATGTAGTTACATTCCCCTCTAGCTTTTTCACAACCTCTTCGAACAGAGACATCACATTATTACAAAAGAGGAGGTACACTTCCACAACGTCTGCTTCTTGTTCAACTCCATCAGCATCTTCTGTCAACCTCAGCAATGCTTTCAGGCGGCTTGGACAATCCTCTCCAATGCTGATGAGATAGGACTTCAGTGGAACCCAGTTCTGCAGCAGGCGGGTGATTGCAGGGTTGAGTGACAGCCATCTTGTCACCACATGACGCAGGATTTCATGAAATTCAACGTCACAGAATTCACAGAACTCTTTCAGGGATTCTCTTCTTTTTTGCAGAAATGGAAAAGAAACTGTATATCTTGAGAACAATGTTTTCCACATCCACTGAGAGCTTGTCCAGAGCTTTTTTCAAGGTGTTAGGTGAATAATGTGTGCATGGCAGTTGCCACGAAGGATCTCACTGTTGGCCTCTTTCAATTTTGTGAAGACTGAGTTGTGGATGCCATAATTGACATTTGTGTTGTCAGCACTGAATGCAGAAACGCAATCTAGGGATAGACCCGTGTTTTCAAGAGAGCTTTGTATAATTTTGACTATTCGTCAGCAGATTCATCGGGATTTTCAACAAAATCTATGACCTTGCTGACTACCCCTTTGTCTGGTGTGAAAAACTGCACTGCCAAGGGAAACATCTTCCGATTTCCCTTGTTTGAAGCATCAGTGTGAATAGAGAATGGGAGAGGGTTGCTTCCACTTTTCAGTTTTTGGACCACTTCTTCTACAGCATTTGGACACAGGACATCGGTAACCACAGCTTCGGCCTTTGTCCTCCCACACGACATCTTCTTGGCAATGCTTGAGTCATTCAGTGTTTGGAGAGTCAGCTTAAATCCACAGTCAGCTGAGTTGTAACTTAAAGAATGCTTCACAGTGTGGTATATATGGGCTATCTCTGCAGCAGTAATCTGTAATCATAAACATAAATACTTACTGTATGATTTCCTTTGTGTATTTTTAAATTAATTTTCTTAATTTATGTATTTATTTTATTTGTTGATTCTGATAAATATATATATTTGGTCTGTAATGCTGACATTCATTGCACTTTTACACAAGAAACTTATCCTTATTTTATTTTATATTTTTACATACCATATCTGCTTCTGGCGATGCCCGGTGGACAACAAACTGGTCAAGGGTTCTCTTGGTTTTGTTTTCTTTCACGTTTCTTATATGTCCAGCGGCGGAAGCGTGCTGTTTTACATCAAACTGTCCACCGTGGCTACAGAAAAAGTACGCTGGCAGACAATACAGTGCGCTTTGTAGCCATTGTCACGCACTCTTTCTAACCACGCGTGTTCCTTTTCCCACTCGATTCTGTATTTCTGAAGCCGTTTCTTCTTTTTCCTGGGAGGAGTAGTCGGGTTGCTACTGGAAGGTGAACTGTGTGGACAGTTTAAATCCTCGGAATCCCTCCCGCTCACGTCCATGGTGTCTTGTTGTCGAATGCCGTCTATTACTAGTGTTTGTCGTAAAGCAGCAGTAGCTACTCCATTGGTCCAGCGAGCGCTAGACCAATATCATGGACCAATGAGATGAGCCGGATTCTGTAGCTCTGTTCGCATGAGAAGATTGCTGCTCCAGCGTCCAGTCATTTACTAACTTCATTGGCATTGACGTGTTTTTTTTTTTAATTCTCATGATAATACGGGACAAAAATGCGTCCCGTTTCAGTTCAAAACGGGACACGTACTTTTATTTCTAAATACGGGATGATTCCGTTTTTCACGGGACGGTTGGCAACCCTAAGATGATCAGTCGCAGTTTTAAATGATGTGGAGCAGCGCAGTTACTAAACACTCACAGAATTGTTGCTTCTGGAGCAAAACGACCAGACAGAAAGACGAGGAGCATAACTGGTTTGCTGTGTTCAGTTCACAGCATCTCCGCCATATAAATGCAGATGAATCCTGACAGTTTATCCTCTACCTGTCGTAAGCTACAATATAACACACTAAATCCAACAGAATATTAAATAAATATAAATGAAAATGAACTCTTGTGTTTGGACACATCTACAAATAACATTACACATTCTCCAACACGTTTTCCCTTTGGAGATAAACTTATTTAATTGTTTCCTTCATTGATAACGTTGCAACTAATATCTATGACCACAAAACAAGAATTTCACACAGATTTCAGAACATTTAAGTCATGAACTGGCAAGATATGGTCAAATAAAGAACATCTGCTTGACTTCGGACCATCTGGCTTGAAGCAGATGGAGATGAAGATGATGAGGAGATGGAGATGGAGATGAAGCTCATGTTAGAAAAAGAGTGAAAAAAAGAGAGAAAAAGAAAACCTATAGTCACCAATAGATTTGAAAACATAAGTTAAATAAATTATGTTTTTGCAAAAGTGTCATACGTTTAGGCTATGAAATAAATCTAGAGAAAAGGGGGGAAAATACTTCAAAAAAAGATTTTGCATGGTAACTTTGGCCCACCTTCAGTTGGTCCGGAAAAATTTGGCCATGACCAAACTTAGGTGCCCCCTGTTTTAGACTGTTCTGCTTGTCATAAGCAAGACAGAAAAGTCCTACCAGTGATACATACCACTTGATTGCATTACTTTATTCTTCCTAATATTTGGAAGTTGGTCGGTCAAAAAGAAAATTCTATGTGTTCATTGGATTCCCAATGAAGACTGTGGTAAAATATACTACATTAGGTGGCTTAGAAGTGCCTTGATATGCAAAATACTGTATATAGAATGAAAGTCTGAATATATGATATGAACTTTATAATAATAATAATAATGGATTAGATTTATGTAGCACTTTAAGGCACTCAAAGCGCTTTACAGTAACTTTGAATATATACTGTATATATATATATATATATATATATATATATATATATATATATATATATACATACTGGGTATGGAAAGTATTCAGACCCTTTAAAACTTTTCACACTTTGTTTCATTGCAGTCATCTGCCAAAATCAAATAAGTTCATTTTATTTCTCATTAATGTACACTCAGCAACCCATCTTGACAGAAAAAAAAACAAAAATGTAGAAATTTTTGCAAATCTATAAAAGAAAAAAAACTGAAATATTATATGTTTAAAGGTATTCAGTGGTAACCCGTGGATTTGGGGATTTTCTGCCATTCTATTTTGCAGATCCTCTCCAGTTCTGTCAGATTGGATGGTGAACGTCGGTGGACAGCCATTTTCAGGTCTCTCCAGAGATGCTCAATTAGGTTTAAGTCAGAGCTCTGGCTGGGCCAGTCAAGAATGGTCACAGAGTTGTTCCAAAGCCACTCCTTTGTTATTTTAGCTGTGTGCTTAATGGGTCATTGTCTTGTTGGAAGGTGATCTTTCGGCCCAGTCTGAGGTCCTGAGCACTCTGGAAGAGGTTTTCTTCGAAGATCTCTCTGTACTTGGCTGCATTCATCTTTCCTTCAATTGCAACCAGTCGTCCTGTCCCTGCAGCTGAAAAACACCACCATAGCATGATGCTGCCACCACCATGTTTCACTGTTGGGATCGTATTGGGAAGGTGATGAGCAGTGCCTGGTTTTCTCCATACATACCGCTTAGAATAAACTCCAAAAAGTTCAATCTTGGTCTCATCAGACCAGAGAATCTTATTTCTCACAGTCTGGGAGTTCTTCGTGAGTTTTTTGGGAAAACTCTATGCAGGCTTTCATGTGTCTTGCAATGAGGAGAGGCTTCCGCCGGGCCACTGTGCCACGAAGCCCTGACTGGTGGAGGCTGCAGTGATAGTTGACTTTGTGGAACTTTCTCCTTCTCCCTACTGCATCTCTGGAGCTCAGCCACAGTGATCTTTGGGTTCTTCTCCCACGATTGCTCAGTTTGGCTGGACGGCCGTGTCTAGGAAGAGTTCTAGTCGCCCTAAACTTCTTCCATTTAAGGACTATGGAGGCCACGGTTCTCTTAGGAACCTTTCGTGCTGCAGAAATTCTTTTGTAACCTTGTCCAGATATGTGCTTCACCACAATTCTGTCTCTGAGCTCTTTGGACAGTTCCTTCAACCTCATGATTCTAATTTGGTATGACATGCACTGTTAGCTGGAAGGTCTTACTGTATATAGACAAGTGTGTGCCTTTCCTTATCAAGTCCAATCAGTTTAATTTAACACAGCTGGACTCCAATGAAGGAGTAGAACCATCTCAAGGAGGATCGGAAGAAATGGACACCCTGGGAGTTAAATAGAAGTGTCACTGCAAAGGGTCTGAATACCTTTGACCATATAATATTTCAGTTTTCTTTTATAATAAATTTCCCCCAAAATTTCTACATTTCTGTTTTTTTCTGTCAAGATGGGGTGCTGAGTGTACAATAATGAGAAATAAAATAACTTATTTGATTTTGGCAAATGGCTGCAATGAAGCAAAGAGCAAAAAGTTTAAAGGGTCTGAATACTTTTCGTACCCATTGTACATAAAATCCTGATAGTGATTATTCTAAAAAGGTGCATTGTCTGTGACTGTGCAGGAGTAAATTTTACAAACCTTTGAGTTAACTTTATTCTTTGTACATCTGCATGTCATTCCCAGAAGTGGACTGCCTGGAGCTCATTGTCCACCTGGTCCTCTATGGAAGCTTTAACCTAATAAATTGCTGAGCAACTGACTGGCAGCAGCTGCATAACCCAACCAGACCAGTCTGAAAAATATGCACCCATTTTCTATTTACTTTACTGATTCTCTCTTGGTTCCTTCAACAGTGTACATACTAATGAGTATGACATGGTGAGACTTTAATGAGGGCCTTTGGGAAAATCAATTTTTATTCTGTTTAAATAGTGTAGTTACATGCTTAAGTTTTAATAGACTAGTCTAAGAAATATACTTAAAACAAAAAAAAGAAATCATAAAAATATCTAATATTAATATATGAAAATCAGCTTTTTACAGACTTCCTGTCTGGAAATAAAACTTAAAGAGCATTTTACATGACAGGTTGACACATGTCAAAATTTATTGTGTGATTTAAAGTCAGTTACCCCTGTAAAATGTCAAAAGAAGAGGTATCATTGAGGATTAGTTATAGGCTGTAACACTTTAAGATGAAGGCTATATGAAGTCTAAGACTGTATGATGAAGGTTGAATTTTGCCAGAACCATAAAGATCCTGGAAAATATTCAGGTCAGATGGCTAATAGTCAGTATAATAAATAGGTTGGATGGTTTTTGTTTTGTTTTTTGCATGTATCTTTGTTCTGTTTTATTTTGTAAGCTTAATAGGAGCTAGGGAAGATTTTTAAAAAAAAGGCACACAAAAAGTAGATAAAACATTTAGCCAACACCCAAGATGACTTCAGAAACCATTGCTGTGTGATAAAGACTTATAAAGTCAGCACTTATCTCACACAGTGAAACCTTATAATTCAAGCACAAAGTAGATCCAGACCTTGGGAAGCCAAAGCAGCCCCCACCCTCCAGCCCCTGTTCTACATGAATATTTTAAGTAAAAGTGAGGCAGGAACAAAGAATGTAACATCATTTGTCAGACTTGTCTTCTTTCAAACCGCTGCTGACTATAAAAGACAAAATGAAAGCCAAGGAAATTCAATCTCTGCTAAGAAAAAAAAAAAAAAAAAAAAAGAATCCCTCCATCAGTTTTACTGTATTCAGCCTGCAAATCTAACTAATATGAAAAATATTTTTTTGTTTAACTACTGGGTGATATAACTATTTCATGTGGGGTTTTTTTTTCCTTTGAATTGTGCTGTTAATTGTTTACTTTAATATAAAAATCTATTAGTAAAAATCAGATGTCACACACAGATTTTGCTGTGTATGATGTGGAAATAGCTTTTAAAGTTAAATTTAAACAGTGATGTTGATCCAAGAACAAAACAATTGAGGTGCATTTTCAGAGTAAATGCTGGTAATCTTCTCCCACAAATGCACTATATCCACATCATGCTGCAGGATACACGCATGGTAGGGAATCACCATTTCTCCTGGGTTAATGGTTGTCCGTCTGCAGAGGGGAAACAAGGCAGTCAGAAATCATATTACCTGTTTGCCTGTGCATCTGTTAGGGTGTAGAGACAAAAAACATATAAAACGTAATAAAAAAGATTTGTTTCCATAAACAAAAAGAGATAAGGAAGAGAGCCTCTGGTTACGGTTTGATCAGAGCTGATAAACTGACTCCACTCCCCTGTGTCTGTCACTTTATGGGCAGGACCTGCAGACAATCTCACATTTAGAAAAAAAGACACACACACAGCCCATTCTTTATGCACATGGGATTACGAATCAGTGGAAGTGGTAAGAAAGGGAATGCAATGTTGACTCCATAATATTAAATTTGAATTCTTAGTTACAATTAGCTGCATTAATTTGATAATGATCCAAACAAATAGCTCAATGCATGTGAAAAGAAACAACTTTCTATTGCTCTTACACCCTGCAACACTTATCTTAGTTCACATTATCTGGGCATTATCTGGAGGGCCACCATGTGAAAATGCAAGGGTCCCGATCACCCAGACTGGACAAAGAAGTCCTACTATTAACGCTAAAGAATAAAGTCCATGTCCAAATGAGCTCTTGTGAAGTTTTCTTTATTTCATGGCAAATAAGTCTGATGATAACGGCTGTTTCACACTTTGTTCTGCTTACATATTAGTTTCAACATTTTCCTCACTATCACTCTAATTTTGTAGTATGTCAACATAAAAATGATCTTTGCTACAGACTAATCAGAAGCTTTTGTTCGCCATCCTCATTACACTTCAAACACTGGGATTTCCTACCCAGGCACCACTGGTGAGCGTCAAAAAGAATGTGAATACACCTGACATAATAGTCAGTTAGGGTTAGTAAAAAAGGTGTTACAATCCAGAACAGCAATAGGAAGGGTGGCAACATAAAATAAAAGAGGCCAAGATGTGAGACAGTAACAGGGAATTGATTGTCCCAGTGGTGGTCAGAACTAAAGAACAGACAGAAACAAACAGGAGTAAAGGGTGGGTGTTGCCGCACAAATCAAAGAAAGAAACTAAATAAAAGGACTTTCTGGTAAGACATAAACTAAATAATGTCCAAATCAGAAGAAACAAAACCTGGCTCACTGCACTTAGAAAATAAAACTACAAGAGGAAGAAGCACCAGTAGCCTCAAACAAACAACAAACTAGAGTGCTGAGTAAATGAACGGTGAGTCAATAATCTGGCCCAGTCTCCAGATGTTTAAAGTGATACACTGTAACTTTTGAACCCAATGTTAGCCAAATATTATGATACATTACATTCAAACATTATTAATAATATAAGTAACTACAGCTGATTTCTGCTGTGCATATAGAGCACTTGTCGCATGTTGTTGCTCCGAGGGGGCTGCCATTCAAAAACCAGGCAATGTAACTTCTCAGGGGCGGGCCGTCTCTCATTGGATCATGTAACCTGGAGCGCTTTGATTAATGGCTTGATGACTTAAAAATCATCTTTTCTTTTTTTTTTTTTTTTTTTAAGACTTTTTTTTTATATTTAAAAAAATGAATACTGTATACAGAAAAATAACTAAACACCACCTTAAACACTAACAAAACATCACTTAACACTCATTACTTGCCAGTGCAGATTCACAGTCTCTTGAGGCTGAACAAGGAGACCGCTGGGCCAACAGCAAAGTGCTCAGCTTTCAGATTCTCAGCTTTCAGAATCTGTAAGATTTATGTCAATAGCATAAACGGTTGAAGAGTTAATACACAAATAAAGCTGGTCATTTAAAGAAGGCATGTTATTTTCTGCCTGAGCTTAAAAGAACACCTCGTTATTATTGGGGCAAAAAGGGCAGGGGCTCAGGCACCCATTCAGTTCTACTGTATTTGTGCACATGCCAGCTCCACATAACCAACATCAACAGTTCAATCATACTAACTTGGATGGTGGAGAGAGCAGATCCAGAGGGGATTTTGCTTCCTGATGCTGTTGATGTTTTTATGGGTAAAGCACACTGGTGCTGCTGCAGTGATATACAGCAACCCTTATGGGTGTTTTTGCTGCATTACAGCCTCATTTGTGACCTTCTATACTGATACTGGGGTTTAGATTAAATAAAAGAAAGTAAGAAAACTTTGCTCAATTAATTCTTTGTAAGAAGCTGCCGAATAGTGGTACTTTTTTTGAAAGCTCTACCAAGCATCTTTTTTTAAATTCACATTCACATTGTATCCAGTGCTGACAACTTAATCCACCACTTAAGATTAATGCCCGGCCACAGCGATGCCTGCAAGGGTGCATAGGGGTAAAACGACTATAAGATATCTTCAATGACTAAAATTTCCCCCAACTAATTCTCATTAACATTACCCCCCGACTGTAGGTAAGATATCTTACTCGGGCATCAGTTGTACTTATACAAAAACAAACACCTTTTTTATTTTCTATATGTACTGTAGCAGTGAACTATATGGTGGGATGAACAGTGTCATGTCAATGAGAATCAAGCAGTCTATCAGCGTTGTGCTGTGCCTCATTAAGCTTCCCACAGTCCCATTTACCAAATCGCATCAATTCAGCTCACACTCCTTTAATTACACACTATTGATTTGCTGGCATTCTGCAAAAAGGCTCCATTTGTGTGTGCATGTCCTAGCTTGTGACTGTGTAATAATAAAGACTGCAGTTGTGTTGTAGTATTTCCTTATCAACAGATTACTGAATGTTTATGCTTTACAATTAATGCTACTTTTTATTCTGTGTAGTACTTAATGTGTTTTCTGACATGACACAATAAAGAGAATTTATGCTTAGCACTTTCCCATGTATGTTGCCGTTTCAGTCATTTCAGTATATTAGTATGTGTTTTCTCAGTTTATCATGGCAGTAATTTTTACCACAAGATCATGAAATGCTCAGTTCCCCTCACTGAACCCTTTTCATCACGCTGTATGCTGCATGACTAATGAATAACCTATTTATCTTTCTACAATATAGTCGCTCTATAATAGATTGTTTCCTGTAGTTAATGTGTTATATAAGCATTTACAAGCAGGAGGCCATTCTTACAAATTGTCCTTATTTAGTGTCATTTCTCAATCTTATTTTCATCAGCCAATAGCGGACCAGTAATTATGGGATCTATAAAATCGAGCTAGGCCTGGAGCCATTTTCACCCAATAGAAAATGGCTTTTGTATCTTCTGTGGAATGTTTGTCCATCATTCACAATTCCTCAAGGCATACTTCTGTCCCGGTGACAGAGGCTTTCCTACACAACAATCAAACCAGCTTTTGTCAATAAATTTATAGGGTTACGGCACCTTGTGGGGTTTTGGCAGTAGAACCAATGTTAGACCTCTTCGCTGCACTTCCGTGCAGAGTTTTGGAAGGCTGTATTCATACTAAATCATGATCTTTTCCTTGCCTGAGTCATTTTGCAGCCAAAACCAAACCAAAACATGAATCTGGGTGAAATGTTAAAGAAGACATTTGCCAACCTAATCCACCATGACTTCTCCAACCCTTCAATGTTTTCCTGAATTATAAGCAAAGGTTTGCATAAAGACATCATTTCCATGTGGGGCCCATATGGGTTAAATTTTGGCTGCATCTGAGGGACCCAAGTGGGATTGTCCACAGTTTTCATAGTGGCCCAACCTGTGTTTTCCCATATAGCCTATAGGCATGGGCTGGAATTGGGCAAATTTGCAGATCTCATAGTTTAAGTTACATGAGCCCCATATGTGGAAGCCCACATGGGAAAACACAGGTAGTGCCACCATGTAAACCGTGGACAAACCCACTTCAGTCCCTCATATACAGCCAAAATTTAACCCACATGGGCCCCACATGCAATGCTGGCAGGGGTATGTAGAATTGTATCATTGATCCGTCATGTATAACAAAATGTGTAATGGCCATGTTGATCTGCAGAGCAAAACTTGGCAGTTTTACGAATAGTTCTTTAATTTCTGGATATAGACCCTTCTCATGTGTCGTTGCTGGTCATGTGACAGTCATGTTAATGGCAAAAAGATCAACACAGCAGGTTTACTGCTGCGGGCTTGGCTGCTGCAGCTAGCATTTTAACTCACTAAAAAATACTGGTACCTTCGTGCTTTGTCTTTGGATCCGCTGATCGACATTCCACAATGGGATCTACAGATGTGGGCATGAACAAGTTCCCCTTTCAGCCGACTGCCAGCCACTTACAGTACCAGCGACTTGTCTGCTAATTCAATTGTACAGAGAAACACCTGTGTGCCCAGGGAAAACGATTTCAGGGCATAAATGAATGCCCGGAACAAGGATGTTTCTACACGCCAAGTTTGGACACCGTAAGTGATGGAGTATTTGCGGGACAAGCCATTCAGCCATTCAGTGCAGTAATGGTGCACTATTAGTGCACCACTTCGGGCAGAAAAAGGAGAAACTTTTTCATGCCCAGATCTGTAATTTTCCAGGCAGCCTGCTGACCCTGATCGACAGATAAAATGGGATGCTGCCATAAAACCGGATAATTTTAACTGGAAACCATGGAAGATCTTGGCTGCAGCATCCCAGTAGCAGCACTGTTGTCGGTGGTAAGTTTCCTGCTAATTCTGGTTTTGGTGAGCTGGTCAAAGTTTGATTATATTTATCTACATAAAAATAATGACGATGCGGCTAAAATTTGGCAAACTGCAGTTGTTTTAACGTTTTTGCGACCAGACGCTTCACGTTTGTCAATTGTTCAAAGGCAAACAGATGCTGATGAAGGATTATTCTGTCTTCCTCCAGATAAACAATGAGACACCCTGTTGTCCCCAGGTTATGTCCCGTCCATCTTTGTATTTGTCTGTGATCCAGATAAAAGACGGCAAAAGGAAGATCTGGAAACATTTGCAAGAAGACTACAATCTAATGAGAGTTTTCAGCTCTCAGTGTAACTAAAACTTTCATTTTCCTTCGTGGTGTCAATAAACTAAACCTTCATAAAACAGCAGTGTTTTCCCTCAGTTAATGTCATGTTAACTCATGAATATAATGTGGAGACGTCCATAATGTTTACATGGGGTTTGTTAACATTATCTGGGTCTGCTGTTTTCATCCCTGACATGAAGAGGAAATACTTGTTTGGGAAACATTCCACAGCTGAAGGTCTGATACCATCCTGCACCAGATATTCAGAAGCTTCTAACAACTTGTAATCTTTTATTTCTGCTCCTGTGAAGTGTGACTGTCGATGGACGTGCATGTCATGCCAAACTAATTAGGCAGCAACATCTCCGTCTGGTGGCAGTTTTGGAGGTTTGTAAACCAGGATTTGGAAAAATCGTAACGGTCTTGAGCACCAACAAGTGCAAATTTATCAAAATATGGCTTTCTGAGCTGCCCACATAAAAGCTGAACAGGCTTAAAAAGTGTAAAGTCATGTAGAACTGTCATTAATGAAACAGTGTCCGTAAACAGTAAGTTTATGGTCACTACTGTGTGCTGCAGTGGTCCAGACTAGCTTTTTGCCACCCAGCATGGCTGCGTGACCAAACAGTCATGTGACTGAGAGGGGTCTATACCCTTTTAGCTGAACTCACCTGCCAGCAGTGGAGAACTGAAAATTGAGCCTTGTAAAGGACTAGGTGTTTTAAAAGGGCACGTTTGAAACCATGATCCTTTTTCATGCACCTACACAGTCCTTCTTTGAGTATTTGGACGAATACAAAGATTTTTGTTTGATTTTTGCAACTCTTGTATGAGACCAGACTACATAGTTGTGCAGCAAAATGCAGGCTACCTCTTGAGTTGTTCAGTTGCCAGCAAAATTGCACAGGATTCCCCCATGCAGTGGTGGTTGAATAAATTTATTTGACAAACTTGCAGATTGAAAGCGTAAAAGCATTCCTTCAGAAGCTTGGGAATTGTGGTGAAATAGATGCTCAGAGACTGTTATGTTCATCGTACTTTCAGCTGACAGCATTCAAATGTTAATATTAATAATTTCCTTCTGATATCAAAGTGGAAGCGCTCAAAAAAAGATGAAATGTAATATTTTTTCATTTGCCAGGTAATTTCAAATATATCAAAAGACTTGAAAGTGACCTCGACACAGCCAAACCAGTCCAAAATGGAAATTTATATTCATTTTGACTGGCTGTAATATCTATTGGCCATGCACAGTGTAAAAATGGAAATGAGTCCCATCCATCTTTGCATGTAGACTGTAATTGTTTTTGTTTGATCTCAGTCATTTAGATTAGCATACCTGAACAAAGGAAAAGTCCAAGGTAATAAGATAATTCACACTGTGCACATGAGATTTGTATAAATGAAAGCAAAGCTTATGGGATTAAATGGTATTAGATTTAATTATATCATCTTTTCAGTAACCGCTGCTATAAAGCAGCACAGCACAATAATTGTCCTTAGTATGTGAGAATATCTTGTGAGGAAAAAGAGAACTACTGTTCGTATATTTTTTCAGGGTGTTGTGTGTATTGTTTCGTGGTGTGTGTGGACTTGGTATTGACCATGGTCCTCAGTTAGAAAGAGGTGGACTGTCCTCGCCTGCATAGCAATGAGATCTTGCCCCAAATGGAGGACTTGAGTCTGGGCATCTGGTGAGGATGTCTCTAGGGCCCAGTATTTCAAACATAATTCACCAGGATTAATCCAGGTGGATTGGATTTTTGCCAGATCTGATCAGAAATTGGGTATTTCAAATGAGATTTTATCCTGAAGATTTAAATCCAGATCTGTGAATCTAATCTTACCTTTGTATACCGTTTGTATACTCTTTGGGGTATTTCAAAAGTTTGAGCCCAAATCTGGATCATTTTGATCCTGAAAATGGGGATTAAAATAGACCCACCTCAGAGGTTGATTTGAGGAGGATCTTGAGGTGTGGAAAAAAGGAGGTTCGCAGCTGCCGTAACTAACTACACATCTTTCCCTCTGAATCTGCAAAATAAATCAACTCCTTCCATTTTGAAGAAATAATATATTCTTGAAAATGAAATGTTTCATACGCATCATGACTGAGCCAAATTTACAACATCAAACATAGTGCTCTTGTTTCTATTATGTAAATTTTTTTTTTGCTTGAAACCTCTGTTTTTCACTTTAAAGATTTGAAGTGTGTAACCACGTTTGAAACTGCACCCATGCACAACATTTTATGTTCCAGCAATGCGCTAAATTACTCATTTTGCGATCTGATCAAAGCATTTTAGGCAATAATACAGTTCCAACCCTTTCAAACTTGATCTGGAAAGCAGTCTTTTTCTTCTATACCATTTGCATCCAGACAAACGCCTCCATGTCATTAAAGAGGCAAAGTTGTGGCATGTTGTTTTGGCTGAACACACAAGAAAATGTCCCGGACAGATACAGTAACTTGGCCGACACCGCTGTATATTTCAGAACTTTAATTACTCGGTTTGCCTTGCGCATTCATTCATTCGTTGCTGCCGCTTTCTGCTATATACAAAAGCCAAAAGCCATGTCTCAAACCACACACTTGCCCAAGTGCACTGGAATTCAGTGCATAGCGCACGCTATTGTCGCTATATGCTGACCCAAACAGAGCACTGCACTTACAGAAAGTGGCGGACTAGCATTGCCCACTAACGTGAGCTAACTCTGCTGAGCCGGTACAACCGCGGCCTCAGACAAATGACCAGATCATAACTGTCATCAGGAAGTGAACAGCTTGGTAGCATGCCACAATATACATTAGTACAGTGATTCCCAACCCTGGTCCTCAAGGCACACAATCCTGAAAACTTTCCATTTTGCCTGTTAGGACACAGCTGATTCAAATTAAATGGATCCCTGACGAGCTCAGCACCAGTCTGCCACCAACCCATTAATGTGAGTCAGCTGTATTTCAGCAGTGCAACATGGAAAGTTTTCAGGATAGTGTGCCTTGAGGACCAGGGTTGGGAATCACTGCATTAGTAATTATGTCTAAATCATTTCATAAACGTTACTTAAATCAGTACAATACCACCTCTGATGCAGCAGGGGTCACCACCGCTTTGTGTACCGCCATTATTCAGCTCTGAAAGCAGTTCGAAAGTCCCGCCTCTTCCTCTACGTCAGAAAGATGGCGTCCGTTTAGCGCGAGTAGTGTGCTTTGTTTTGCACTGTAGCTGCACGATCTGTTCAGGAAGCACAATCCGTAACGTCAGCTTATCTGCACATGTGCGGAAAGGAATACTTCCAGGTTGCCGTTGAATCTGCTGGATTTAGGAAAATAACATAACTGAACTGAACAGATCGTGCAGCAACATGCACTTTATTTTTGGCAATTATCAAGGCAACATCCTGGTTCTTCCAGTGCACTGAATTTCCGCTAAAATGACACCATGAACGCACGACACACTCAAAAAGAGTGTTTGAAGTGCTCAAGTGTGCAGTTTGAGACATGGACAAAGTGTTCTCTTCTTCTTCACTTTCTGACATCACAATAACAATGAACAGTGCCCCTTTGTGGTGAGCCGCAAACATCATTTCACATCACTACAACAGGGATGAAAGGATGGCTTGTGCAACAAACAAAATATCTGCAACATTTCCCCATATCTGAACGTAGCTGTAATTGCAGTCCATAATTGTAAAATAAATATACAAAATCAGCACATAGCACAGAATTTAGTGACAGTTGATGCAGACGAATCCTGCAAAGTTCAGTTTCTGTCACAAAGTAAACATGTTGACGCTCCATAAATAACTGTTAACCATGTTTCATTTTCACATAAATTTATTGCTTTAACTGCTGGTCAGTCTTACTCTTTACCTTCACCTCTTCTTGCTGAGCTGATTAGCTTAGTCTGTCCCTTTGAAAGGACAATCTGCTGCTCAGTGTGCTCAATTTCTACTCTCAATAGTTTCTTTTACTCAAGATTTTCATTTCTCCACCTCTTGCTGCCGAATAACAAAACACTTTTATTATTGAGCTTCTCTGATTTGTGTCTTGGACATTAAAATGATTTATTAAATACCTAAATTGGTATGGAAATGTTGAAAGAAGTCTATTTACAGACCGCTCTGTTTCTCAACTACAGCGTCTCTGTAGCTGAACAAACTTCTGAGTTAAAGAAGAAAAAAGAAATTTGACTGCTAGAGTTGTTTCTCTGTTTGCAGTGACGGTTCAGTGTCAGTGCTGACTTATACTGTACATGATAATATTGATCAGACACATGCTCAACACAAGTTCTTTATGTCATCGTTTCCTGTTTCCTGTCAATGATCCAGTGGGAGGGACGGATTTGTAAGTCTCCATCTAACAGGATCAGGATCATTTTGATCCAATCCACCAAAGTTTTAAAATACCCAGATATCAATCTGAGATCCAAGGACCTGAATCTAGGGATTTAGAAATTCAGATCATTTTGATCTGGATTCAAAGTTTTGAAATACTGGCCTCAGGACATTTCCCTGGTGAGGTGTTCAAGGCATGTCTCACCAGGAAGAGGCCGCAGGGACAACCGAAGATATGCTGGAGGGATATCTGTCACTCGGCTTGCCTGGCAACATCTTGGGATTCCTCAAGGAAGCTTGAAAAAGTGGCCAGGAAAAGGGAAGTCTGGGCCTTCGCTTAGTTTAGTGCCCCTGTGACCCAATCCCTGATAAGCAGCCGAATGAATGGATGAGTTGATACTTGGGATTAATAAAGATCTTTAAATCAAATTGGATGAAGTTTGTTGGAGGCAGATTCAACTTTCTTAAAGGTGCCATGACATCAAATTTCACTTTTTTCTGGGGTTTTGGGGGTATAATATCATCTGTTGTGCACTGATGAGGCCATGTGAATGTCCAGAGTGAGTATCAAAGTTCTTTTTTATGGTCTGTCAGCTTTGTCTCTCTGTTCAGAAACGGTTGAATCAGACAGCAGCTCATCATTCTATGGAATTCATTTGCTCCAATTAGAGCACATTATCAATTAAACAGCCATCAGCCCCCCCCCCCCCCCCCCCCCCCCCCCCTGTCTCCTAACGGTCACCGTCCGCTTCGCTCCCCCCCTCCCCCGGGGCGACCACAACCTTGCCATTACCTGTAAGTTTATTTATTTTCTAAATGCTGTCTTGTCTGATAAACATAGCACACTGTCTGAAGTGCCTGTTGCTAGCAGTTAGCCTTTAGCAATCTCCGACTGCTAGGGAAGCTTGACCTAGTTTCTCTAAATAAGGTTATAGCCAAATAAGGTGTAGCCAATCAAAATGAAGTCAACGTGGTCTCCGGGTAAAGCTCCATATCATCACCGAACCCAACTGTTTTACTGAGGAAGTGAGGTCTGGTGTTTCAAAACAATGCCCCGCTGTAAAAAATATGCTGTTGTTTTCTTTGGAGGTTGAATATGCAGTATGCAGCAATGCCAACAACATAAACTAGTTTTTACTGCTATGTCATCACTTGTTTAAAAAAAAGAAATCAATTTAGAAACTAGAGACAAGATCTGCACCATTCTGCTGTTTGTCTTCGTCTTTAGACTGGAAATGTATCCACTTATACTGTATATTACAAGTTCAGATCAAAATGCATGATATTATTAAACAGTGCATCTACATAAGTTCAGTCCATTTAGCTTTTCCATTTACAGCAGGGGTGTCCAGCTCCGGCCCTCGAAGGCCACAATCCTGCAAGTTTTTCTGTGCCTCCCTGCTCCAACACACTTGACTCAAATTAATGAGTCATTGTGCAGAACTTCATAAGCTGTTAGATTCATTTAACTGTGTCAGGTGTGTTGGAGCAGGAAGGGAAAGAAAACCTGCAGGACAGTGGCCCTCAAGGACCGACTTTGGACACCCCTGATCTACAGCCTTTCAAAGATGCCAGTGTTTTACATATAACAGGCACCTTTCTAAGGGCCATTATTCATTGAGAAAGCTATTACTTTGCTCATTCCAGAATAGATTGCACACACATGGACATGTTCATTGATGCAAGGCCGGGCCGTCCCAGGACAACAGAGCATTTGAGGAGGACAAATAGCTCAAAGGAGGGGGAGAGGCAAGAGAATCAATACACCCTGGTAGGTGTTTGCTACTGTATTAACGTTAAAAATATTGGATTTTGGAACTTTGATAAAGGTTAGCGTCAAAGTTTAGTCAACAAGATTCACTCAAGATTCACAGATTGACTTCCACTGTTCTTGTGATTTCCCACATTTTCTTGCCAGGCAGGAAGAAGTTTTTATGTAAAAAAGTATGTAGTTAGAAACCAGCCAGTCAGCTACAGTAAGTGAATCACATGAGCTCAAGAGACCAATATTTAGGTCTTTTTTGGTTGGATCAAAATAGCAAAGCTCAAAGGGAATTATCAAGGGCTTTCAGTCAGTATTTTGTTTGATTGTGACAATTAGCATGAAATCACTTTGCTGCATAAACTGCCATCTTTCATCGTTCTGAAAGGATTATTACCATTCTATAGTGCAGTTATGCAGCAGGCTGTCTTACCCAGGAGATAGCCATATTTTTACCATTTTGTTTTGCACGCTATTAGATTCCTATTGACTGGGGGAAAAAAGGCATGCAGGGGAAAAGGATTATTTTCTTCAGATACCATTCAGCAACCAATATTCTTTGATAGACTGTGGACAGTCTTTGAAATGGCTGCTGTCTCCAAGTTGACTGGATGCCAGCAACTGTTCCACATTGTTCCTTTAATTTTAACTTTAGTACTGGATATCCAACTAGAATGTAATTGATTATGTGATTTCATGTAGGGACACTGAATTATACTGTATACTGAATTATCGGCCTAATTTGTTTTGTAGAACTCATAAATTAAAGTGTTAAACACTGGGAGTAAAGAAAGAGAAACTTTCTGAGTTTTCACCCTGGAACCAGCAAGGAAGCCTTGTGCAGCATAATAAATAAGCTCCTGCTGTAACTGTGCACCCTGTCTCACCCTGTCTACTCAACTTACACCTCTCCATCTCTCTGCCTGATCTCTGCAGCTCCTCCACTATAACTGTCTTCCTCTTGTCATCATTTTTTAATTTCAGACAGTGCCCAGCCACTCCCTCTGCTGCCTTCCTTTTGACCCTGGTGCCTTTTATTCTCTCATTTTCCCTTCTCTCCCTGTCACCAGACCCCTTTAAAAAGTTCTTTTTCTTTTAATTAACAGACACTTGGTGGTCCCATGAAGTATCTCTGATGACAAGCCAAAAGAAAATTTCATTTTTCAGCCTTCTCCCAGCCTCTCAGTTACTTTTTTTTTTAACCCTTCTCATATAGTCCCATATAGTCTTCTTTACCTGTTGTCAGATCAATATTCCGCTCTCCTAAAAGCTGACCTGTCACTCAATTATCATGCCAGTTTGCCCGTTGCATCCAGGCTACTTCAAAGCTTCACCCAATGTAATAAAGAAAGCTGGGTAACGTGCTTATCCTGGAAAGAGGACACAAGGGACATGAGGTTGGAATAAATCTGCTCCAGTCTTTAGTTCTGATTTCACACCCTGCCATGTTATACAGGCTGTTCATCATTCAGATTGGGCTTGTTTAAATCATTCACAGTCTCCCCTTCCTTCTCCACACTGACCCTTAACCCACCGAAAGCGTACAGTCTCCTCTGGGATGATGTGTCTCAGGGCAGAAAGGTGTCACCAGAGCATTTTTACCAAGAAATGAGCTCTTCACTTTATCCACAGAAAAAGGGGCTAATTGACCCTTCGCTAAGTCCTGCCCCCCATGGTTACAGTTGCTACAGTAAGTCTGACAAGCTTTCTTTTTTTAGCTAATTTCTGCCTACATCAACATGGATTGCTCAGCGATTTCAGTGATAATATTCTGAAGGAAATTGTGTTAAATGTCTGGAGTAATAGTTGAGAAATATTAGAGGGGGCTAAGCAGAGAGGACCACAATGTGCATTTGAGGAATACATCATCATTTGTCGGCGGAGTAATGTTGATGAAGAGGATATTAAAATCGAAGTGAAGGCTCAGCGTTCATACTGAAAGACTCAGCAACCTCAGGTCTTGATGATTCATGTCCAGAAAAACGTATAAAGGACAAACAATGTTCTTGCATCACAGAATAAGTCAACATGTTTTATTTTAAGCTAACTGTCATGTATGACTCCAGATAGTTTTAGGTATCTGACATGTTTTATTCTGTTGCTAGATGTTGTCCCTTTGAGTTATAGCGGACCAGGATGTTGTTCCTACATCATGGGTTTGATCAATACGTTAGATCTGATCGGAATTAGCAGCTACTGGACTGAGAAACTCGCAGAGAGGACTGCGTTATATTCGTCTCTGTTTGGCAACCATCGTGACTTATTAGTGTTTATCTGGTATATTTGCTTAGACTCTAGCGAACACAGCTACTGTACCTTACTCCATGTTAAAACAGTAGCTTTTACTTAATATTATACAGCTGTCTTGTAGCTAACAACTGTGCTAGCTGATGTTAGCGTCTTACTTTGGAACAAGCAGTTTGTTCAGCTCCGTGTTCAGCGTGAGGCCCCCTACCCACCGGATACGAATAGAACAGATTTTTGCGCTTTTGCTTTTCTCTCCACTTGTGTTTTTTTGGGGGGGGGGGGGGGGGGGGGGGGGTTGAGAGGGCGGAAAAATACAAGATTGCCAAAACGTTCAGATATTTGAAAATCCTGTTTAGTCCCCGTCTATGGAAGTGAAGTTTGTCAGAAACTCCTTTCCTTAGTTACCGTTGCTAACGTATGATTGGTCAGTGGCGGTTCTAGGGCGGGGCTGGTGAAGGGTCAATTGAAGATGCAGGTGAAAAGAGTAGTTTACAATTTTTGACATAGGGCCTCATTTTTTTAGTTTGCCAGGATACTAATTATCACCAGAGACAGCTTCAACATATTTCAGCCCGTTATTTTAGTTGCAGGAGATCAACAATGCTAATGCTAGCACAAGTCAAGGGGACCTTCTAGACTATCATTAAAAACAATCTTATCCACTTTGCAAAACACCCCAGGCAAACCAGTTAGAATCCAGGACTGTCTGTGTAGATGTCGTGTTAATGAAATAATGTTGCAAATAAAACCTACCTTGTATTGTGTTGCATCTGGATGGTAAAATGTCTCAGCAGCAACACAGTTATGCTTCCTGTTTTTGGCAGCTCAGTAATATCATCTGCTGCTACGTGCATAAAAGAGGTAGATTACACAAATATACAAGGATTTAAGGAAAGGAGAGGAAGGGGGAGTTTCATCAAGCGAACCATCACCATATCTCTATGAACCTAGAATATCACCCAGACGCAAAGTATAATTCTGCAGCTTTTGAGAAAATAGTAATGCATAAGTTGGGATGCAAGACTACTTTATTTGTAAAATTTTTAACACAGACATTTACATAGATAGTCTTTTGATATAACTGGATTGCCAGGTGTTTTGTGGAGTAGATAAGATAGTTTTTAATGACAAGCTAGAAGGTCCCCTTGACTTGCACTAGCATTAGCAGTGGCGACTTCCTAGAATAACAGGATGAAATATGTTGATTCTGTCTCCAATGATAAGTGTTACCCTGGCTAACTTGAGGATGAGGCCCTATGTAAAAAAGATCATCCAAACTATTCTTTTAAGAACTTTTAAACCTGATGGTATTAATCAACTATTTAGTGATATGATAATTGATCTCACATCATGTTGTGATCATCATTTACTTACACAATTATAAGTTGTTGTTTTTTTTTTTTTTAAAAAAGGGACAATCTCAGTAGTCATTTTGATTAGGGATCTATCATCTATAACACCTTTGCAAATGATCAAGTGTGCAGTGTGTTCACTGACATATTGTACATTAATTTCTGTTTATATCAAAGCATTTCTTCTGATTTTGGTTTAATTCTGCCCTCATGCATACCTTTATAAACAATTGACTATATTAGAATTTATTAACTTTTTTAATTGCAGCTTTCAAAGAAAAACAGTTTTGTGGACAAAGCTTATTTGTTCAGTCTCTGAAGTGGAGTTGTGAGGTGAGAAAGGGTCAATTTTGTGGTTAAAATTAACCCCTCACTCAATCAGGATGGGGTTTTTTTAGCCTCTTGAACACCAATATGAATTCATATTTTCTTAGTGTTAAGTAGAAAAGAGGGATGTAAAGAAGGTAAAAATAAAAACAATTATTGCCATCTTCTTTCATGACTTCCATAAATAAACCAAAACAGAACATTCAAACAAACTGACAACTAAAAATAAACAGCAAGAGTACAGTTACAGTCCAATTATAGCATGAAGGCCATCATGTCTGGGTTAAGATAAATGTTTGATTCTGAAAAGCATCTATCAAGCGGAGCTGCCTGGTTTTATTCCAGAGACAAAAACAAGCAAAATCATATAGACCTGTAATAATTCCACTTCCTTTTCCCCAAGTTCATTCCTGCTCAGCAATGATGGCATGACTTACTCTAGATTTAAAAAACACTATAGGAAGTTATGTAACACCATTATTCTTTGATATTACTTTTTCCAGGAGCCTTGAGCAGATATTAGCCTCTGGGAACATTTGTGATTGTTATGTAGGAAAAATTAGGGACAGACTATTATGATAATATAGTTAATGGGCCTTCTGTTGTGTTGGCAGAACTTGAAAGTTCTGATTTGAACAAAAGAGAACATCAGTTTTCCCCATTAAAGCTCGGGGCTCTTTTTCCTCCTCTGCCTCCACCTGCAGTATAAACACTCATTCTTGGTGTCATTTCAGCAGGACAAAATGGGTTTTATATGTAATGTAAGTCAAGTCTGCTGAAGTTGATTAGAAGTCAGAGAAATGACAGTGAGTGTTTGACATGACAGAGCTGCAGTGGAGCTTTGAGCTTTACTGTGTCACCAACACGTAAGCTGAGTAACATTAATTACATTGGTCATATAACCTGGAGCAACGGTGACGATGGCAGTCAGGCATGAAATTTTATCTGCTGAATACAGAAAGAGTGAGTGTAAATCTTTTTTTTTTTTTTCAGTGGACAACTATTTAACAGCTTCTCAGTTTGACACACTCATATTTAAGTAATGCCTATAATGATCCTGGAGCATGAGCCTGAGCTGAATACATCCTCTAAATCACTCTTAGCACACAAATGAGCAACACCGTGCAATGTTGGTAATATGAACATGCATAATTAGCTGTGTAATGTTCTCAAATAATTGATTATAGGGATTCAAAGGAAGAAATGCTTTTCATGTCACTATCTTTCAATGTGACAAGGGGCCATGAATGTGGCTGGCTGCTGATCAAAACAAATGAGTTGCAAAAGGAAAAGCCTAAGAATGGATTCACCTAAGAAAATGTACAGAAACTATCAGTATCAGTTTGGAAAAGAGAACAAAGAGACTGGTTTATTGGTGGTCGAAGCTATTTGTCATGATTCACTGACCACACACTGAGAGAAAACCTGGATTTTTTTCGTTAATTAGTGCACTTTGCTGGTAGCACTGAGCTGAAGCGGTACCTTTGTTAATGCACAGCAGCAAAAGGCTAATGACTTAACAGAAAAGATTTTTTAGGTGATTTACGATTGTGCTGACACTGTAGAAGCACACATAAAACTAAAGCTGTGTGGAGTAATTACACTGAATCACCAATTCCAAAAATTTGGAAAGAGCACTGTTTAATGTTGTGAGCATTAACTTGGACTTCTGAGCTCTGACAACTTCACAGCCTTAACTAAACTTCCTCCATTAACTCCATGCCAACTGGCCACATGTTCATGTTCTCTGCTCTCCATCTCTTTGACAGTTCTTTCACTCCTGCTTGTGATGGATCTGTCTATTCAACAAGCAACCTCTTCTTCAGAGTGAGGGATCACCTGTCAACGCTTTCTTTCCGTGTGTTTGTTTATGTGTGTTTATTCCGCCTGCATACTCAGCGTAAATGAACTTGGAGAGGTTTCAGGAGAAGTATTCCGTTGAACCTGCATGTTCTCGGCCAATGCAGCAGATTTTTACCTCTGTAAGCATATTTCACTGTGTTCACTCTGGTCAGATGGGACAGATGAAAGTAGAAGAGTGAGAGGAAAGAGTAAGCCGAGGCTCAAGAAACAAGAACAGCTGATCAATAATCATGCATCGACTGATATGAAGTGATTGGTTAATTTAAGGTTGATTAAAGGTTAATTCATTTATCCATGTATATTTTAGGTTCTACAAGATAACATCTTGCAAATTCTCTCAGAATTTGAATATTTTTTTAGTTTTAAAATGTTCACTGCTGCCTTTTGATTACGAGTGATGATGATGTGAAGTGGCATGAATATAGGAGGCCAAAAATATAGTTTATTTGGAGCCACTTGGAGTCATTACTGCATGTTTATTTTAACCTTATCATGCAATCAAAGTATACTTTTGTTAAACAGCTTGAACAGTTAGAAAATCCTGTCGTTCAAAAGACAGGCTTTCTTAGATTATCCCTGTGTCATCATTTTTCAGCAGATGTCCAGGATACCACCATTCCTCCACAAAAGATGCTAAACATTCTGCAGAAAGAAAGAAAACAAACCACTTGCTATATCATTTTAGTTTTCCCTGTATTTTTGTAATACAGGTAATCCATAAGATTATGTAAGTAGATTGCAAATTTACATGTCTAATGTGAAACCCTATATTTCCATTTTTTACGGTAATGAGGGAATACAATTCTTCTTCACATAAAGAGACTTTCATAAACGTCTTCAAAGAAATTATGATATCAATAAAATGTAATTTTGAAATGAAATTGTTGACAAGTTAAAGAATTTTTTTTTTTTTTTTCAACCTGGACCTTATTTCCAGGAATTTATACGAGCATTTACTCAATGGTAACATTTTGGAATCACTCTGTCTCAGATGCTAGTTAGTTTATAGTAGCCACGATCTGCATATATCCATGTAATGGGAGTGAACGGGGGAAAATGAATGGGCCTCCTCATAAGGCATTATCTGCAGCAAAACACCTTCATTTCACATATACTTTAAGACAAATGAACGAATGAACGAATGCTATTGTCCTGTGAGTTCAGAGTTTCATGGATTTTGGTTTGTTGTTCTCTAGCTGTTACTCTCTCAGCTGTTCTGTTGGCACATGTCAGTTGGGGCCACCACAGTACATATGGAGACATATGGAGAACACCCCCAATAACTACAGGTACAGCAAGCTAAATTTGAACTCACAGGACAATAGTACTGGTTCATCTGATCGTTCATCTTAAAGGTGCCGCGACATCAAATTGAACTTTTCTGGGATTTTGGGGGTATAATGTCATCTGTTGTGCACTGATGAGGCCATGTGAATGTCAAGAGCGAGTATCAAAGTCCCTGTTCAAGGACGGTTAACTTTGTGTCTTTGTTCAAAAACAGGGTGGATCAGACTGCAGCTCTTCCCCCAGCTAATACAGCTGCATGAGTCACCCTAGCATGCATGTCTGACTGCATTCAATATGGGTGAATTCAATAAATGGATTTAAAAGAAAACTTCTGTAGCAACACTGAGGGAGGCAACCACAACATTGTCATTACCCATAGGTTTATTTTCTAAATGCTGTCTTGTCTGATAAACATATGTTCACTGTATGAAGTGCCCATGGTGCTGACAGATAGCCATTAGAAAATATTGACTGCTAGCTACCGGCAGGTTGACCTAGTTTCTCTAAATAAGGTTATAGACAAAAAAGGTTGTTATCAGTCAAAATGAAGTCAGCTTGATATAGTACTGTAATGAATTTTTCATCTCAAATCTGTCTCACTTTGCTCCACCTTATTTAAAGGTACAGTATGTAAGAATTACTGACATCGAGTGGTAAAGATGGGTATTGCAAGAAAAGATGTTTTCTTTCAAATGACTTCATATTCTAAGCACTGTTGTGAATTTATGGTGGCTGTTAGTGGCCAAAGTTCTCCCATACACAAATATGTTTTTATCTGTCAGTGGATCCAGTGGTCTCAGGTGTAGCTATAACTGTATGATGAATAACTACTTTTAATGACTTTTAAAAGCATTACTAATTCCGAACATCTCTAACTCCCAATAAACAAAGCTGGTACAGCAGTTTTAAAGTTCAGAGAGTTCTGACTTCATACGCATTGTTTTGTCCATTCAGGGACACCGTAGTAAAAATGGTGGAACAAATATGGCAGCCTCCATATGTGCACCACCCAACAAGTAGATATAAATGACTCAGTCTAAGAAAATAAACATATAACAGCTATTCTAGTGTAGCAGTTACACATCAATAAAAACACAGTTTTGAATTACATATCACAGTTTTCTGCCATTGACCTTTGATTTTTTACATAATGTACCTTTAAATTTGTTTGTATTCCATTTTGAGAAAGAAGCTAATGGGCAGTTCTTCTGACGAGCTATTTTATCATGAGTCCTGGAGAGACATTTTCTGACGCTGATAAAGAAGATTGCTTTGCAGGCCCACTCACAGCTTTGTGACATAACTTGCATGTCTGCCAAAATATAAACTTTTTTTTTGCTTTTCTAATAAATCATCACTCATGAAACACAAACAAGAACCTACATTCTCTTTATCAAAAGTGCTTGTAAACGCAACATTACACACAACTACTGGTTGTCTGACTTATCAATCAATCACAGACTTGTCAGGACAGCAGAGATAATCCCCACTTCCTTTCTGAAGTTGGACTGAAATCTGTCAGAGATGAGAGGTGTTACATGAAAAATGTGCTGTGGAACAATTTATAACAAACTGTGCTGACAACCACCTGCCCTTAAATGTCAGTAAAACAAAGGAGCTTGTTTTTGACTTCCAGAGACAGAAACCAGGACAGCAACAGAGCTGCTGAAAGATTTATCTGTGTGCACACTGCTGTGCTTTTCAGAGAGAAGGAAAAAAAAAGATTTGTATGCAGCTGATTCAAGGTTCTCTAAAAAAAAAAAAACTGCCTTATTTTATTTTTACCAGTTATAAATCATGCGAATAAATAATACAGGCGTTCTAAATCTACCATTACTTGCAACCAGCTCCTCCTTACCCAAATCACCAACACCGATGCCCTCCATCACCTGTTCAATTCATGAATACATCAAGTGTGTACTCTTGATAATGAGGAAGCAGAGATGTCACTGTTTTTATACGTTGATGTTTCAGCTTTCTATTGCAATTTTGTAACTCTAGTTGAGATTTTGAGGGTTTGTTTGGTGTTCACTGAAGAGTCAAATCATGTTAGAATCACCACATGAATTTCTTCTAGATCAGTGATTCGAAAATCGAGTTATGTCTGCTGCAGGGGTTCCTTTTGCAGCTGCAAAGGACCGGATGGGAGGCTACGAGGTGGCTCAGCTATTTTGTACAAAGAATGGTGAGAACACTTCAGTTGAACCCATTTAAAGCATCTGCCTTACACCTGTAAAAGCAAAATAGTTGCACGATAGCATTGTACGGCATTATCACTGTAACTGCCACAAGCTTGAGGCAGAATCAGCAGGAAGACCAGATAGTAACAACAAGTGCCTTTGATTTTTTTAACTCACAGAAGAAAAGGAGGAACAAATGATGTAAAAAACAGCTTTTCCACAGGTGTGGCCACACTGACACCAGAACTGCAAAAACGTTTGAGCTGCAGGGAGGATCAGGTGTCCCGAGGTGGAAAAGAAGCATGTTGTTGAGGGGTTTTTTTCTCCCTGCAACCTCATTTCCAAGGAAGACATGAAGAGAAATCAAATAATTTAAACTTTTTTTTCAATTGAAAATAATACAGACATCAAACAATATATAATTAAGATTTCATAACATACTGTATACATATGAAAATGAAATGAAAAATACTTTATATATCCCAGAAGGGAAATTCAACATTGTAAAAAAATGCTCACATGCTTTTATTTTTTTTTTTTTTGCTTGTAATAAGCCTCCATCATTTCATCAGTTGTGCAGATTCTTTTCTGAAACAACAACCCAAGGGGCCAGAGTAATCCCAACAAAAAAACAATTAAAAATAAATTTCTAAAACTCAAATTAAACCCAAAAAAAGGAAAGAAAAAAAAAAAAATCAAACCAAAAAAAATCGGGAAATAAAAAAAAATCAAAAAAAAAAAAAAAAAAAAAAAAAGGGAGAAGGAAATAGAAGAGAGGGGGAAAAAAAAGAAGAAAAGAAAAAAAAAAAAAAAAAAAAAAAAAAAAAAAAAAAAAAAAAAAAAAAAAAAAAAAAAAAAAAAAAAAAAAAAAAAAAAAAAATCCAATAGAACATGCTAAATGTTCTTGATAAGATTTCTTGAAATAAAATGCATTGCATAAAATGCAAAATCCATTGCTCAGAAACATTGACAGCTTCTCTAGAGTTTTTTACTTCAACTTCTTTTATAAATTTTAAAAAACTTTTCAAATCCGGACTAAAAACCCACCTGTTTAAAACTGCATATAATCTGTAACTCCATCTGAACATATTCTTATTGCTTTTTAATTGTTCTTTTATCCTTGGCTTTTACTTAACCTTTGTGTTTTTATTGTTTCTCTGTAAAGCGTCCTTGGGTGCCATGAAAGGCGCTATGAAATAAAATGTATTATTATTATTATTTTAAAAAAAAAAAAAAAAAAGTTCCTATATCTCACTGAAATGTGTAATTGTATCTTATTTTGAGCGTGATGAGTTATTTTGACTAGAAAATAGAAAAATATACCTGGTAAGATTTGAGTTTTTGCAGAGTTCCATGGTTCCATGCATGGTTTGATATTACTCTGCAGGGCCTTCCTGATGAAACGGTATTGTGTCCAATACTTTGACCACCAATTCAAAACATCTTGTAACGTTTTAGTTTGATTAGAAATTGACCTGCAGCATGAACAGTGACATTTTCATGATACAACTTGCATCACTCAACATCCTTGACTATTCAAATACTCCAGTGTCCACCTTATAAATCTGTTTTACTTACTTTATGCTGCGGGAATAGAAGTAAGAGGATTTTATACTTTCCACATCCACTTGAGGCTTTAGCTTGTCCCCATCTCAGCTTTTTTTCTGAGCTGCTTTAATTCACTTTGCAGGGCTGCAGCTTTTTTGGCTTTACTGTGAGAAGACATGATCACCATGCTCCCTATCCTCTCTAATGAGACACCTGAGCCTTCCCATATTTCTAAAGTTGGAGCAGTTCTGGTTGTAATGTGACCACAGCTGTGGTGTGGTTGTATGTGCCTCATCTTTTTCTCTTGCTTTGGTTTGATTTGTATCAAAACTGAAAGAGTCAGGCATTTAAACTCCAGCTGCTGATTCAGCCGCAGGCCAGTGAAGATAAATATCGTGCTTATTTATAATCCTGCTGTGCAAGGATGGCTCCTTTAATACACAGGAGTGAGGTCTATATTTTAATCCAACACAATTAAGAGTACTCTGATTAAAAAAAAAAACACCTCAGCTACGTCAGATAAGTTCCACCTGTGGTGCAGCAACTGCAGCAGGAAGCTCTATAATGGGATCACTGATGTGAGGAAATGCATGTGGTGACTGTGGAGCGGTAGGAAATGCAACACCATGTAATAGGAAGGCAAAGCTCTTCAGCTGCACTCAGATCAGCAATGTGGCACCTTCTCACTCAGTAGTGTTGAATTGTGAGTGCTTTTGTTTGTGATTTGGGATGCTATATCTTTAAAATTAATTAAAGAATGCTTACTCATCACATTGCCACAACTTTTTTTTTTCTCGTTTTTTTTTTTTTTTTTTTTTTACTCGTCCTGTCCAGCATCATAGCAAGCAGAATAATGGTCTGGCTGCTTTGTTGTTTTGAACAGATTTGCTTTGCCAAGGGGAGCTTTATAAATATAAGGATCCTCTTCATATTCTGAATTTATTTAATTTTATTTAATCAAATGCTTGTTTATAACTCCATTTTACATAATATTGCTGGGCTCGACAAAAGAACAGAGACAGTTAAAAAAAACAATACAGGGTGAATAAAAAAAGAGTGAAGAGAAGAAAGACCAGAGAAAGATACACTAACACAGCCAAATGCTGCATCTGTACGGAAAAAAATCCACGGTCTTTGCTGGAAAACAAAGTTAGTAATCTTGTACAGGAGGACCTACAGGTGACAACCAAGCTGAGAATAACTTGAATCAACTCATCAAATTTTTTAAACTGCTCAGCCACTGTTGGTTTTGTGTAGAAAGATGTTGCATCTTCATATGCCTGACAAATGTGAGTGTTCATCACGGGACTACAGCTTGCAGTGGAAACTGGGGATGGCAATAACAACATTTTTTTTTCCTTTGATTCAATACTGTTGAAACAGCCAGGGCAGCTGTACAGTGGCTCAGGGTGGAAGAGCAGTCATCTTTCAACTGGAGGGTTAGGGGATCAATTCCAGGCTTCTGCAGGCTAAATACCGAAGTGTCCTTGGAAACACACTGAACCCCATGTTGCCTCCCGATGTGCCTAACAGGGTGTGAGTGTGTGTGTGATTGGGTGAATGTTACATTCAGTGAAGCACTTTGAGTGGACAGTACAACTAGAAAAGCGCTAGATAAGTACAGTCCATTTACCTTTTACAGTCGTGCTCACGATTATTGACACCCTCCAATTAAAAAAAAGGCTAAATTCACAATAAAAATTCAAATAACAAGAAACTAACGAAACTAATTGTATATAAAAATTTACTAAATTATAATTTAGTGAAATAAAATATTGCTTTTGAATTGTGATTGGAAGTAATAATAATAAAAAACAAACAAACAAAACTGGCCCGGACACATTAGAGCACCTTTCCTGTGAAATGTGGACCAAAACAACAGGTGAAAGTCTTTTTAAGCAATACAGAAAACACCTGATTGCAGTGATTGCCTCAGAATGTTGGTACATAATTGGGGGTGTGTCCTTTTGACTGACATGGTTAATCGACAGCTTGCCAGCTATCGTGTAAAGTGGCTAGCTCCCTGTTTGCTTTCTAGAAGGCCGCAGCCAGTAGCAGAGTAGCACAACAGTGGTATTTAGCCAGTTAGCCAGTTAATAGTGAGTCTAGGTGTGCCTTTCCTATAGTCTACCTATCTTTGTTGGCTCCTGTTAGCTCTGGGTTAGCTCAGTTAGCATTTAGCTCAGATTTTGTTGGGTGTCAAGCAGGGTTATTATAGTTAACTAAAACTAAGACTAAAACTAAAACTAGCAGTGAAAAAATAATTTAGTTAATTGAAATAAAAATAAAAACGAAAATTAAGAAAAAAACTAAAATAAAATAGAAACTACAAAGAACAATGCAAAACTAATTAAAACTAAACTGAATTGTAGATAAATTCAGCTTAGTTTTCGTTGTTGTTTCGTTTTCTCCCTTGATTAGATGTGAGATGCCTGTCCTGCGGCAGCTGCTGTTCTCTTTGCCTCCAGAGGGTGGCAGTATAGCTGCTATAATCTGCAGCACCTGAACTAGAAGAAGTACCCAGCAAACAAAAATGGCTAAAGTTGCAGCAGGTCGAAAATGCCACAGCATTTTCAAGTATTTATAAATACTATTAGGGTATTTATAAATATTTATAGTATTTAGTATAAACCATCAGAGTATTTCGAGTACCACCCACTAATCGATAAGAGCAAGTGTATTGTGATGAAGACTGATGTGTATTGTGATAAAGACTGATGGGAACATCTGTGGAATGCAACTAAAAGGGAAAAATCCAACAAATTTGAAAGTTCATTTGCGAAGTTCTCACAGAGTTGCTCATGAAAAGTTCACTGTTACACTGAAGCTATGTGGTGAGAGCTGTATGTGGGCTGATTTTAGTTAAAAGTTTAAACAAAAGTTGGATTCATTCAACATTCAAATAATTTTAATAATTGTTGTTCAGGAATTAAAATAAAAGGATTTGATAATCCATATTCTGTGTCACACATTCTTCCATCCTATTCAACATCTATATTTCAAGGCTTTCTCTTAATACCTGAAAAACTAAGACTAAGCCTAAAACTAAATAAAAACTAAACTGAAACTAGTCAATTCCTCAAAATAAAAACTAAACTAAAACTATGAAATCATTTGTTGAACTAACTAAAACTAAACTGAAATAAAAAAGGAAGCTGAAAAACTAAATAAAAATAAAAACTAATGAATATTTCAAAACTATAATACCCTTGGTGTCAAGCATTTGCCCCTATGCTCACAGCACCCGCTCTTTGCCCATTTTTGTATTTTCCAGAAGTGACGACACACACAGCATGTCTTAGATGGCAACAGTGGGAAGAAACACCCAACGAGCTTCTTTTCAGCCCCTCAGAAACCAACGGGTCACGTGAATGGAAACTTTGCCCATCTTATTAAAAGTTACTACTGCCTAGGTTTTTCTTCTTATGTTGTGTGGATTGGTGTGTTTCTGTGTGTGTGTGATCTTATCATGCTGCCATCAGCTTGTTTGTCCCCTGTAGGTTCTCCTGTAGGTGACTGACAGCTTTATTTTCCAGCAATGACCGTGGGATGATCTCTGTTCAGTTTCTCTGTAGGTGCAGGAGTTGGCTGTTTTGGTGCATCTTTGTCTTTTTTTCACTCCAGTTATAAACAAAGAATAATAAAATAATATAATACTTAAAATAATAAAATACTTACAGTACATTCAGATTATCAAGAGGAGCATGATACTGTATATATGAAGCTCTCCTTAACAAAGCAAATCTGTTCGACACAACAAAGCAGTCAGCTCATCATTCTACGATGCTGGACAGCTCAAGTAAAGATGAAAAAAATTCTCAACAGACTATTGAATATTTGCAAATAACTAAACCACAATTTACCATAAATTTTACATTTCTGCACATTTTAAAGTTCAAGCCCTTATTAGGAGTCTTTTCCTATTCCTTCAAATAAACATGTTGTGACATTTGTTTTTATTATGTGTTGACAGGAAGGTGGTGATGAGAGTTTAAAAAAAAAAAGATCTGGTAATTGTATTCAGCTGATGTAACAGCTCCACCTGATGATGTGGAGACAACAAAGGTCCTTTGGACTGATTTTAAACTTATGGCCATGCTCCAGATTTTCCCAGTAGTTCCCTTCGGTTATCACACGTCCTGTTTTACCTCAGCTGACTCTGAGGGTACTTGAGATCACAGAGGCAACATAAGGGACAGATTTTTGTCTGACACTAAGTGCACTCTACAGTACATTTAAGTTTAATCACAGTCTGCTGACTAATACCAGCTAAAGCATGAAAGTGCCTCTGTGCACAAAAACAAACTGTCTCTGGATTAACATAAAAATATTTTGTGGTAATTTTGTTCATTATGTCCTAATTTAGATCCAGAGCAAAACAAGGACCAATAATAGCTCACTTTGAGGACTGGCTGAAAGAGGTGGTTTGCAATTATATTTATGCGTTTCATGTAAATGCTACTAAAATGGTATAAATGATTCTTTGAGAGTCAGTAAAGCACTAAGGGTATCATAAAAATTATATTTAAAAGTGGAAAATGTGAACAAGGCATCCATAAATGACAATAAAACCTTCTGCCTGTGGTGTTATGGTGCATTATTGTCAATTTTTGTTGCTTACATAACTACAAAAATGCATTAAGGGCACCGCGCCTTTGTGCATCATACTGAATAACCACAAGCAGGCTTTAAAGCACCCAAATGGACTCAGTGCCTATGGATAAATACCTAAAGTAGGGCATCATAACTGCAGACAGACAGACAGAAGGATGGGCAGATTCAAGTTAAAATTTCCATAAAGTTAACTTTTTACCACAGTTAGGTCATATTCTTCTCAAGTAGAAATATGTAGGTGTAATGTTCTCATCACAGCTCTGTGATTGCGGCTCTGCACCGCTATAGCACGCACCCACACAGTTGGAGACATAGACGTTGATCTTACCGTAAGGGATGATACCATGCACACACCTGTTATTCCCAAGTTAGCTCCCAGGGAGCTCACTCACTGCTTCTGTCATAAGTGACATGACACAGCTTTTGTGCTAGACACAGATACTGTCATGCTAAACACAGCACACAAAGGAAAATGAGTGCTTGGTTGATTATCTGTTTTGCTGTAACAATGCTTATTGCCAATACGTCTTAAACTGTTAAAAAGCCTCTTTATTTCCATTTTAAATGGGACCACACATGTCAAGAGAATGCATTTTTGAGTGGAGAGCAGATTTGAGTTTGTGAGCTGCGCCTAAGAAAAACACCAAACTGGTGACCAGCTTGGTCATACACTGCTATTGGGGGGTCAAATACAGTATCTGCCACAAATATCAGTAGGTTGTATCTGCCATCGACTGAGGCTGATGAGAAAATATCAGTATCAAGCACTTTGAATTGTTCTGTAAATGAAATGTGCTATACCCTAAAAAAATGTATTGGTCAATCCAACTAATGTGGCTACTGCACAAATTTCTCTTTAATAGTATTTATTAGATGACAGTCTTTAAAAAAAACTCAAATGTTTGCAGCTAACATCTCAAGTTTGTTTGAGGAACAGTGTAAATAATTAATCATGAAAACTCATAAATAAAGAGGAAGCAAAGGTGCTGCAGCTTCACCATTTAATGTTCCAGCACTTAGCTTCCCATATATATTTCTGCAGTACTGCCAAAGTTCGTCACATCACATTTGGTCTGGTGTGTGTGTTTGTGTGGGTTACTCACGGTGTTGGGATATAAATCTGTTCAGTCACACTGTAGGGAGCCATCTCCCTTTTAGGAACATAAATCATGAAATAGCATAGTTTGAAAACTACTTTATACGACTGTGACTTTTGTGTGTTTGTAAAAACTAATTACACACATGGCAACTCTTGGTATTATTTATTTATACAAGAAAATGCCTGATCCTCTTTGAAAAATGGTTGTAGATAAGGACAAGAAATATCAACAGATGTATTTCACTTGAGATAAAAAGCTTATTAAACAGAGATTCACGAAACAGCTCACCAGTCAAAATAATTGGCAGTTTTCCCAGGAATATTTTTTTTTTAATTCCAACATGTTTCAGGGTAATCAAAAGTGTAACTAAAAGGTAACTCATCAGATCATCAGGTTTGCAACTCTTACAGCATGCAGCATTTGCTTCCTTCAATAAACCTTGACTCCAAACAAACCACAGTTGGAAAACAGAGGCCAACTAGCACTGATACCCTGACCATCACACTCATGTACTGTTGGCTTCTTATAGATAATTAATCCAGCTTTATTCATGTCATTAAAATAAACATAAACTCCCCCAATTAAGAAAAGAACTGCCAGAGAAGATATATCTAAAACAAACAAACAAACAATAGATTTAGTTTGTGTCCCAGTTCAGTGTGGCTTTCCACTCAGCTTACCACATGTAATAATAAAGCATCCAACAACATGGCATATGTGACACTTCCCCGCAGTCTGTCTGACAAAAACAGCAGTAACGAGCATCTCTGTGAACAATAAGGAAACAACAGACAGAATAAGTTCCCTGCAACCAAAATGTGATGACTATATAAACAAAAGGAATTACAAAAATGACAAAAGAGCTACAGTGGGATACGATGTGTGTATGTGTGTAGGTATGTTTTAATGCCCAAATGTAATATACCTATAATCTCACTTGCCTAGTGTTTTTCTCTTTTCAGGAAGATAGAAGTGGACATTACAGAGCGCTTTTTTTCGAACCAGAAGGTCATATCTGCAGCTTATAAAACCATCTTCATCCTAAATGCTCTGCTAGAGAGCCAATTGCCATGGGGGCAGCTGTGGTGGCCATGCCCTGATTGGCAACAATGGTTAGAACTATAGAGGGTTTCTCTGATTAACCTTAAATTGAACATTTTGCTCAGCAGCCTGTGAGAGATAGTGTCTTTTCTCAGAAAAAGTACTGCAAAGGTATCTGTCCTCTATCAATGAGCCCATCGCCCCAGCCTTTATCTTCCAAACTGTATGTGCAGGAACTCCAACATACACACAGTCAGGAAAACCAAGCAGAACACTGTTCTATTGCTGGAGCATGAAATGGCATTTGATTTCAAATGAGACATCATCGCCTGCAGAATGGTCACCCATGCTCTTGCCTATGTTTTCAGATAAGAGCTATTATTGCTTCCCTGTCCTGAAGAAGCGTGGATGCAGCATAACAGAAAGGTTGGTATGGAACTCAGATAAGACTTGCGGTGGAAATTCAGAGAGAGCACCAACATGGAAGCTTGCAGAAGCTTACTCATGCACCGAAAGAGCACAAAACTGTCCAGTCTCTCACACATTATCCATTTACTTATTTTTTAAAAAATAGACGTAAACCTCAGAATAGAACATACTCATATGTTCATTTATAATTATCAGGTTGTATCACAAAGTTGTATGGTCATGCATGACTGATACACAGAGCAGTGGCTGATATCTGAGAACAAGTCAGGGTTCAAGACCCACACTAAACTAATTGCTTTGGCCACATATTGTACAAGAGAAAATCAAGAAAGTTCTACAGGAATTCGTTTCAGCTGAAAGCACATTTTCTATCAACTCAGCTAGGTTATGTTGCTCCTGCAGATACAAAAAGTGCTGACCTCTCTTGTGGTTGGTCATGACAGCAACAATTTCACCTTGTCAGAACTTCGGTAGTAAAGTGTTTTTATCAATACATATCAGCAGGCAAAGAAAGGTAAGAACCACCTCAAGAAGGTGCAAAATGTTTTCAAATTTAGTGTTTCCATCAGCCTTTTATGATATGCGATGTTAAAAAAAAATGCCTCTAAAAAGTTGAAACATAGCAAGTGTTTGATGGGGTCACAAATCACAAATGCACAAAAGCTTTGAAGCCTTCAAATCATCAGCTCTTGCCCTTGATCCAGGCTTGAAATAAAAAAAAACAAAACAAAGATACTCTGTCTTTTTATAGCTGAGGAAGACTGGCCTTCCTCCAGTATAAGCTGAAAGACCGGAAGGTATTCATGGATCCTGTAAATCTGTCCAGCCAACCATTTCTATACCTGCATAATCGTATTCAAGGACACAGGGGGGCTGGAGCCTTTCCTACCTGCTATCAGGCGAGAGGCAGGGTACAACCTCAGCTGGCTACCAGTCCATTTCAGGGCCAATGCAGACACCTTTTTTGTCACACACACTCCTTGTGCAATTTTAGAATGACTATATAGCCTTACAGTACATGCATGTTATTGGACTGCAGTTGGAACCCATTCCTGTAGAAAACATCCACACAGGAAGGCCTTAGCTGAGATTCAAACGAGCAGCCTTGTTTTGAGGCAGCAGCCCTTGCTACAACATGCAGATGCATACACTTTCATATGAAAAACGTTGTACAGTATGTAATTTGAAATTTATTATGGAACATCTTGTTTTTGAGGGGGGTCCTCGACACAAATGACAAAAACACAATCCAAAAAGATAAACACAATACAGCATTCACACCAACTACAAAAGTTCTCTAAGGGCTCATTCACGAAGCTTTTTTGATTTGAATCAGAGTCCGTTTGCCTGGAAAGTCCACTTCGTATGGGGGAGTTGTGAATTCACAAATGGACTCTGATCCGGAACAAACAAGCAGAATCGGTTCGCCTACAACACAGGTCTCGGTCCGATTTGGCTGCGGCCAAATACAGAAGTGGACTATAAATTGCATTGGCAATGTGGGTCAAATGTTGGGCAAACATGGGTAAATGAACTGTACTTATATAGCGCTTTTCCAGTCGTACTGACCACTCAAAGCACTTTACACTCCATGTCACATTCACCCAGTCACACACACACAATCATACCCCGATAGGCACATCGGGAAGCATTGTGGGATTCAGTGTCTTGCCCAAGGACACTTCGGCATGTAATGTGGACTCGTTCCCCCGACCCTCCAGTTGAAAGACTGCTATTCCACCTGAGCTACAGCAGCCCTGGTGTAGCAGGTAAACGCTACAACAAACACGTGTGGAACTGCGGTATAAAGATGGCCTGTAGACAGATGTGGAGGAACAAGTCTTTAATCGATATTTAGTCTGATGAAAGCATATCCCAGCTCCTGATAAGTAGGAAAATGAAATGATGTTTTGTGGAGGAAACGGAAGTTATGAGAACCCTCTTGTTCATTGTATGTCTTGTCCTCGCTTACGGTGAATCCGAATGCAGCGCCACCTGAGATTGGGAGCATTTTTCAAAAGGTTTGGCCCGTTTGGCTATGGTGCAACATGAATACGATCTCAGTCTAGAAGACCACCCCTGCCTCCAGCCAAACCGAGTCCCCAAAACGGACAGAGTCTTCCAGACTATGCTTTCTGAATGCACCCTAAATCTAATCACCCCCATAAACCCTTCCCCTGGTACAAGCAAACTGAAATACAGATCTGGGCATGAAAAAGTTCTTCCTTTTTCTGCCAGAAGTGGTGCACTAATAGTGCACCATTACTGCACTATCACTGTCTGAACGATTTGTCCCACAAATACGTCATCACGTATGGTGTCCAAACTTGGCGTGTGGAAACGTCCTTGTTCCGGGTGTTCATAAATGCTCTGAAATCGTTTCCCCTGGGCACACAGGTGTTTCTCTGTGCGATTGAATTAGCAGACAAGTGGCTGGGAAGGGGCTGGCAGTCAGCTGAAAGGGGAACTTTTTCATGCCCAGATCTGTACATGTAACATTTACCAAAAGAATACAGTATACCCATGCACATAGACACATTTGAATAGCAGTCCTGTTGTATCATTGCACAACCATTTCAGTTGTGATTCAGATAAAGAAAAACATTTTGTAAAAATACAACATCAGAAACAATAAGTTGTTTGAAAGTTCGTGAGCATAGTTGTGCTAAAGATGCGTTGAGAAATGATGGATATATCTCACTGAAGCACTTACGTTGTTCCAATCTGATGGGGCTTTAAATTCAAATTCTCGACAACCAATTTCTTTCTTTATTTTTGGAACAGATGCTTGGTATGGTATGCCTCAGGTTATATAAGGACCTAAATGTCACTAAAATTAAATTTAACTCGGATTGATGATTAAAATAAAAACATCTGAAAATAAATTGGAGCCAATGAAAATGTCATTTTGATTTTAATGCTAACCAGTTCAGTGATGTATACATCTGACAGTAATAAGTTCTGTAAGGACACCAAATCTATGTAATGGATCATTTCAAAAGGTCTAAAAACTGGTTCATTTTAAGTTATTTTTTTTTTATCCTGCAAGACAAATCTGCTACTTTTAATGATTATATAAAACAAAGTTTAAAATCATTCTCTCTTAAAAATGCAAAGATAAGTCAATCAATACAGCCAGTTTGGCCATGCAGATTTATTTTTTCTTCATTTTTCAAATATATAAACAAGGAAGCATAGAGTTTTGACCTTTATACATTTATTCAGCAGCTTTTTCCAGCATTTCCACCACACATTCAGCATCAGTCAGCATCTTGGGAGAAAAGATCAGTTATCTGATTCAGTTCAATGTGTAGCAACAACCTTGACTCAAAAACACATTTTATGGATTACATTGTGTTACTCTACTGTATGTCAGAGGAGAGACGAGATTAAAAGAACTCAGTTGTTGTCAAAGGGTGCATGAGGAGTTTTCTTTCAAACTAAAAAGTTTGCTTCAAGGTTTTACAGAACATTTTTTTGAGCCAGATCAATCTTTAAAGATGTGGAGAAACGTCTGCAATCATCTGCAAGAGTCCTAAACATGTACGTCTATGTGGATATCCCTCAAATAAACAAACATGTGTGGCTATATGGCATTGCCCACCCATGTTGTAAGCTGTTCACCACATGCTGGCCGAGCATCATCTGACTGGTTCATCATATTTTCACAATTATTCAAAATTGCTGTGACTAAAGGGACCTAGAAGATACTTGTACCTGTGAACACAACAAACAGCAGTATAACAAACATGAAGGGCAATGAGATTCAGTATCTGCACTCACTCTGCAGTTACTCCAATTTCATTGTTCTGTCTATTGCACAGAAACCGCTACTTAAGTTTTTATTTGTCAGCCCATTGATGTCCTACATCTCCAAAAATGTCCCCATGTGACCATGTCCCCTTTCACTTCTGCAGAATGAATTTATAAGGAGGGGAGAACAGATGGCGAGATGTGATTATCCATGCCCTTTTGTAAATGAAAAGCTTTATTAACCAGCCGTTCTCTCATGCAAGTGATTGCTAGTTGCCTAGCCAACATTTCCATGTGGGATGCATAGGGTTAAATATGGACTACATGTGAGTACCGAGTGGGCATGGGCTTGGTATGGCACCCTCAGACATGCTGGCTTAAAACCGTTGTTGTGCTACTCTGCTCCTGGCTGAGGCTTCCTGAGAGCAAACAGGGAGCTGCTCACCAGTTGCCAGCTGTCAATCAGAAGTACACACCCCTAATTATGTGTAAGATCAAGATCAATTGCAACTAGTCCAGAATTCTGCTGCCTGCATCATCACTAAAACCCCCTCCTCTCACCACATCACCCCTTCATTTGCTCCCCATTACTCCAGAATCATCTTTAAAATCCTTCTTATTACTTTTACAGTAAAGCCATTCAGCATCTCTCTCCTCTGTCCTCTCTGATCCACATCACCACCCCTTCTCGTTCCCTCAGATCCTCCTCCTCTCTGTCTCACTGTCTCAGCCCCCCGCCTTGATACCATGGGGAGCAGGGCTTTCAGCTGCTCTGCTCCCGAACTCTGGAATTCAGTTCCTCCCGACCGCCACAATATTGACTCCTTCCCTCTCTTCAAGTCCCATCTCAAAACTTACCTGTTCAAACTTGCCTTGAACCCTTAACCATTTTCTCTGCACCTTTTTGCTACATCTTTTTATTATTGTTTTCTCTCTTTTAATGTTTTTTCTCCTCCTTTAGAATGCACTCAATAATAATAATATTAATATTAATGGATTAGATTTATATCGCGCTTTTCAAGGCACTCAAAGCGCTCACATTGGATCCATTTTTCTTTCACTCCTCATTTATATTCGGTGATGGTAAGTTAGATGTAGCCATAGCTGCCCTGGGGAAGACTTATGGAAGTGTGGCAGCCATTTTGCGCCTACGGCCCCTCCGACCACCACCGGTACATTCACATATATTCATACACCAGTGGTGCCCCCTCTTCTTGTACTGCTTATTTTATCTTTTGTATTTTATTTGTCTGTAAAGTGGCCTTGGATTTTGTAAAAGGCACTTTAAAAAATGTATTATTATTATTACTATTATTATTATTATTAAAAAACATCTTAACAGATGAGTTATAAACCCCCCCCCCCCCCCCCCCCCCCTTACAGTTTACATGAATGTAAACTTGACCTATTAACGTCAAATGATTTTTTAAACCAGGCTGTAAACATGTTAATATCTGCTGTGAAGTTGGTCTTTTCAACATAGGAGTCTATGGGGACTGGCTCCCTTTTGAAGCCAGCCCCTAGCAGATGAGGGATGAAATGCAGTTTTTCAGCACTTTCCAGCACTTCTGCAATTTTTCTCGGCCAGAGTTTGCTGCTTGGGGAAAACACAGGCGAGGCCACCAAGAAAACAACAGATATTTTGGGGGAGGGGGTGAAAATGTAAGGGATAATGCCTGACGAGGTGTCCATTATCAGAAGTTAATGGAGGACGTGGAGGCGTGAATCATCCTCCGCTTCGCATCGGACAGTTGCCTCCGCAAAGTTCATTCATTTTGATAATGGACAACCTCGGAGGGCGTTATTCCGCTTATACCATGGTCTCTTAAATAAATAAATGTTAAGCCAATTATCAATTTTAAAGTTGTTTTTACTGTTAAAATAGTAAGTTCTGTTGTCATGGTTACAAACTAGTGTTTGAGTCAGATTTAGAACAATCAGGCTGTTCTGAACTTCTTTTCTAGGTGTCCATTATCACTTTTTAACGGACACCCTGCAGCCAATCAGAATCAAGTATTCACCCAGACCATGGTATAGTAGCCATTGTAATGTTCGACATCTCTTCCATCATGACTTTTTGTATTTTCGCTACACACTCACCTGTGAATGTTGAATTCTATGAATATTGGTAGAATTTTGACACATTATTAGGTCTATGTTTTACAAAAAATGGTTAAAAATTGCAAGGCATTCATTCTTTTTGTTGTCATGTTAACACAGGAAACATCTGCAAAAGATAAACCTTGCTTCCACCTGAGTGATTTTTACCTGGGCAACTCTTGGTGTGATGCATGAAAAAAGGAACATGGGTCTGACCAAATTATTGTGATTATGTGTCAGCTGCCTGTGGAAAATTAGCCTGGTTATTTTTTATTTCTTTTTGTACAATTAAACAGAAAGCAGTATTTCACATTACAAGATTTTTTTTGCATACTGTTCTTATTTAGGTTTTATTTAAATGCAACCAACAGATGCTACATGTTTTGAAGACACAAACCGTAACTTTTAGACCTTAAAAATATGCATTTCTGACTCATTTTGATGGCACACCAACATTCATTGTGCACATTTTCGAACCATCCCTGCCCAGTGGCATCCCGAGGCTCAGAAACTGCACTATGTAAGATTTGAATCTGGGACGGGGCATGACGTTGCAGCCGACATTGGTTGCTCACCACATCACTTACTAGCATACGGATATGAACCAGACATGAATACAGCGGATGTTTTTAACATGCGTCATGTCAGATTCGGTAAAGAAACACAAGGAAACATTTCCAAAGGAAGAGAGGAAAAGACAGAACAAGAGTCAAGATAAGACTGTCTTTCACTGGCTGTGGAGTGAATCACAGTACAGGTACGATGAAGATGGATGGTTAGCCATCGATGGGGGGTGCCTCACTGAGAAACCTGTTAAAGGTGACATTAAATTTCCCTTTTCTGGGGGTTTGGGGGTATAATATTATCTGTTGTGCACTGATGAGGCCATGTGAATGTCCAGAGTGAGAATCAAAGTTCCTGTTTATGGTCTGTCAGCTTTGTCTCTCTGTTCAGAAACGGTTGAATCAGACAGCAGCTTATCATTCTATGTAGTTCTATCATTCTACGTAATTCATTTGCTCCAGTAAGAGCACACTATCAAGTAAACAGCCCCCCCTTCCTAACAGTCTATGTACCGTCCGCTTCGCTCCCCCATCCCTTCTCCCTGCCTGATTCAACTGCAAGTGGGAGAGTGACTGCTAAGCAATCAGGTCTGGGTTTCAAACAAATGGATTTAAAAGAAAACTTCTGCAGCAACACTGAGGGAGGCCACCACAACCTTGTCATTACCTGTAAGTTTATTTATTTTCTAAATGCTGTCGTGTCTGATAAACATAGCTCACTGTCTGAAGTGCACTTGTTGCTAGCAGTTAGCCTTTAGCAAACTCCGACCACTAGGGCAGCTTGACCTACTTTCTTTAAATAAGGTCATAGCCAAATAAGGTGTAGCCAATCAAAATGAAGTCAACTTGGTCTCCGGGTAAAGTTCCATTTCATCACCGGACCCAACTGTTTTACTGAGGAACGGAGGTCTGGCGTTTCAAAACAATACTCCACTGTAAAAAATGCTGTTTTTTTCTTTGGAGATTTGACATATGCAGTAATGCCAACAGCATGAACTAGTTTTTACTGCTATGTAATCACTCCTTTAAAAGTTCCATTGTGTGTCTTTAAGTGAATTCATGCTAAAAGAATTCTCTCAGGTTTGAAGTTTGATATTTCCTAAAAGGTATTTAAGTCAGCATCAGGACCTTTAATCCCAGTCAGCATCCATTAAGGCTTTTTCAAATCACTGATGTGTTTTCCTCCAGCTCACAAATGACACATTTCTTCCCTTCTTTTTTCCTCATGTAAAATGACATGATGAGCTGTCAGGGTTGGACATTTTCATTCATATATTCAGAACATATCACACTTAGTGCACAGCTGCCACTGTGCTTCCAGATGGCTTTAATAATTATTAATAAACCATTAAGGTTTAATTCCGTGAGGAAAATGATCCAGTCTGCCCCAGTGTTTGAACCTATTGTACACTGACTCAAATCTCAAGGGAGTAAAGGTAAAGCGCACTTCAAGGACGAGACTCTCCAGCGCTTCCTCTGTGTCATGAAGCTGTCATGCCTCATGTCTTTTTATGCTCTTTTTCTCTCGTCCTCCACCTCCTCCACTGCACATCAACTGTCTTGATTGCTTTTGTTTTGCTTTGCCTTTCTCTTCACATTTTCTTGTTCTACACGAACAACCCATTCATCATATGCTGCAAGTGTTGTGTGAACTTGGCCATTCCCAAGAAACGTTGTATGCCTGGTGACATGCAACAAATCCCTATAAATTAATTGTACCTTGTGCCTGTTCATTTTTCCTGTTAGAGAGCAAGTGAAAGTAGATGAAAGCAGCGAGCTCTTGACAGCAGTAAACCTCATTAACATTTAGAGGATAAACTGCAGAGTCAAATAGCTGCACACACCTTGCAAAAGAACTGTCAAATTACAGAAGTTCAACCTTTATCCTCTCAGAAATATGACAAATTTATTGGATCGTGTTTTGATTGAACAGTTTGACAATAACAGGAGGAAATAAGTGTTAGTAATAAGTATGATGATTAAAGTAAGAACAAGTTGCCACATTTGGGCACAAAATTGTGTCTTTTTTATGTTATGGGGGGGGGGGGGGGGGGGGGGGGGGGGGGGGGGGGGGGGGGGGGGGGGGGGGGGGGGGGGGAGTAATATCCCTCAAATTATTTATTTAGTAAAACAGTCACCATGGACTCAGAATTTTCAGCTCCATACACACTTTAGACATTTAATTCGTTACTTGCTCGAGTGTTAAGCCCTTTTTACCACCACCAAAAAAAAAAAACTGGAGTCAAAAGATAAAAATAGTCAGATAACTGCAGGTGTGGGCATTTGAACACATTTGTATGTGCAGGGCTGCAAGAGTGGACATAAGCTGTTTTTCTTTACAGAAACATTCATAACATTTCACCACGAGAAAACACAGCTGGGAAAGCGCACCCATTCCCTCACAAATCCAAGCTTTGTGAAGCACTGAATCATTTTTTACATGTCTGCCCTGAAATCAACTCACTTTTTCAACTAAAATGATCGTATTCTGTCACTAATAAATGATGAAAGAGGCTTTTAGGTTGCTTTGTTTTACATCATATGATTATGTTGTAACTTCATTCACAGTAACTTATCTAATAGCAGCTTTTCCAGATAAATCAGTGTTTCTGACATGTAAAAATTAGGAGAATAACAGTGCTTATTCTACTGGAGACACTGACAAAACCATCCCTTCAAAATCCCGTGAAGCAGCTGTATACCTGTCTGCAACACTTCTGCTTCGTAAGGTTGATAAAGAGTCGTGTTTTTGCAGGCAAAAATGATAAATACACGAGAAATGCAAGAGATGATGTTTTGGTCTGCCACAGCCTGCAGAATACAGTGCAATGTCATTCATTCATGCCAGAGCAGATGTCTCCTATAGCTTCGGTCAATTTTCATTGATCAGTTTTCTGCTGATAGGAAATTATCTTATTAACTTATTTCAAGAGTATCTGCTTTATGAAAAAAAATGTAGGAATAGTATTACATACAATCAGTTAAGTACTGAAAAACATAACATAATAAATTTTAAAAATCCAACCTTAAACAACTTCCTCACTAAATTCTGTTAGTTTATCTAAAGTTGACACTGTGCACTCTGCAAGTCCTGAGGCCATTGCATAACATGCAGAGTTTACCAAAAGCAACCACAAAAAGATATTCATGCAACACAAAATGGCTTTATCCATAATAAAGGCTTCAGTCAGTCAAACTTGCTTCCTCACTTCCTACAGATGCTTTCTTTGTTGTGCTACTTGACACATCCCTGGGCAGTGTTTGCGTTATGGCAGCGAGCAACGCTCTGCGAGGGGAGGACATTGCTGCCAGGCACACCTGTTCTGCAGAAACACTTTAGAAAGTGGTGTCAAAGATCCAGAGTTTCTCTGCAGAATATGCACTTTACCTGTATGTGTGGGTGTGTGCAGGATCTGACAGAAGCATGTGTAAAGCTTTTTGTAAGCATCGTGTTTGCGGGAGATAAGTATTTGGTAGAATGACCAACCACCATTCTGTGCTGTAAAACGTGGCTTCATGACTAATTACAGATGTAAAATTCTCTCTCCACAGGAGACATAACGAGGGAGTAGAAGTGAAGTGAATGTTGTGTTATTCTGAGGACATTTCTCTTTCTTTCTTGCATAAAATTTCCAGCATTAATGGAAACGACTGGCATTGGGGAGTCTTTATGCTCATTTAATTAAAGTTTTTTGTACTTTTTTTTCTTTTTTTTTTGCGTTTGCGTTTGGCACTTCAGAGCTCTTATAAAAAGATGATTTGCAGTTAAAAGGCAATGAAATAACTCAAATCCCTTTCAGCATGTTACAAATGCTACAAGATGATGTTGACTGAGCATTTTAATAATCCTCTCACGATTTTGTTTTTTTTTGTATATTAAACCCAGAGCAACCGATAGCTCTTTCTACAACTCAAAATTATGCAGTGACTGAAAATTTCTTCTCTAAAGCTTAAAGTTTAAGGATCCTGATTCAGATTTTCTCCCTTGATAACCAATCCATTGATGCTAAGCTAGATTTCAAAAGGCTGAAAAATGCTGTTGAGCCTTGATTGTTGACCTCAGTACTTATAAACATTGAAGTAGGATCCTTTTTTATGGATTCTTTTATAGTAATAGTACAGTATTGATAAATATAAGCTTCATGAAAAATGTAGAGAAGTCACCCAACTTCTAATTTCCTTTTGGAGCAGACATGAAGCTTTGGCAATACTCTTTACATTTGGTGAAAATACAGATCATAATCTTTAGCCCTTCGGCCTGGTGTTCTCTTTTACTGTTCAAGGAAAAAATATTTCATCCCGTATTTTTTGGAGCTTTGTAATATATCCATCAATAAAATCTGATCCTCAGATGGATTTGTTGGGTTTGTGTCCTCAGGGCACCACTGTACTACAAGGGTTCTAAACTCCAAGGTTTTTTGGTTTTGTTTTGTTTTTTAATGAGAATTGATCTGTAAGTCAAACAAGTTTATTTTAACAAAAATTAAACGAGAAATGGTTCCAACCAATCAAGCATAATATAGTCATGTCTTCATTAGCATGTGGACATTACATGCAAACACACACATAAATGTGCTTTATACTGAAGCTGTTGCCGGGTGGAAGAGCAGTCATGCAGTATCCTTGGGAAAGACACTGAGCACCAAAGTTTCCTCCCATTGTGTCGGTTGGGGTATGAATGTGTGTTATGATGAAATGCATTTAGTATGATAACTGTAGCGTCCCAGTCGAATAAACAGCCTTTACTGATGGAGTAGTTTTATTTCCTTCAGCTTTCCTTGACACCAACATAAACCAACATAAAAATACACAAGAGACAAAAAACGAACATTAGAAATACATATAACGTTACCTTAATTAGTTTACATCGCATTTTAGTGGTATTTATACATCCAGAACACGTTAATATTCCATACAAGCCTCAATTAATCACCGCATTTACCTTGTTGCGACTTTCGACTGGTGCTGCACCCTTTGCTGTGTCTTATTTATGTTCCTTTCTCTCGATAAGACTTTTACACCGTTTTTTCGTTCTGTTACACCATTTTCCCTCCTTTCGTTACCTTCATTTGCTTTCGTAAACATACGCTACAAACTTTTCAAAATAATACATTTCCATGTTGACAGGAAATTACAAAATAAAACTTATAAACAATACATTTGCAATCTGGGATGAAATTCTTTGAAATACAAACTTATCAGTGACCTTTACAATAACAGTAAAAGTGTTCTACAAATTTTTGTGTAACTGACATGGAACATAAAGGCGCTTTTAGTGATAAACATGTGAAAAACATTGTACAGTTACACATGTGACTGTTCTAACTGACCCTTTAACTCTTAAATGTGATGTAATTGAAATCAATTTCAGCTCAGATCAGCTTTATTTGTTAAAAGAAAATTAACAACAAAGTAATCTCAAGAAAATTTTACAGATTTATTTAAACTCATTCTGGCCCAATTATTATCTATTTAAAGTAAATCCATCGTTTGATCCACATTAGTCCAATTTATAATAACACTTGATATGAAATAACTCATAAAATAATTACCTTGCTAAGGAAATTATTAACAGATTGCATTAAATCTCCTCTTTGATTTACTCCCCCTGAGCACGCATGGAGCAGCAGGTGACAGTGGAAAGGAAGAACTGCCACTCATCATAAAGGAAAAACCTCCACCAGAACTTGGTTCAGGATGGGGGGGGGGGGGGGGGACCTGCCTCAACTGGTTGGGGGATGGAGAGGAAAGCGGGATCAGTGGGGATCCACTTTTCCTCACTGTCTCCACTGTCACTCTCTTCAAGCTCACTGTCCTCAGCGTCTGAGGAAAAGACCCGAGGCTGGAACAAGAACAGAGAAATTTCTATGATGCAAAGAGTGACATTGTTTTTCCTCCTCAGTCCTGATTTGGGAATTTTACAGCTCTTTTTCTAACAAATTATCCGTGCAAAACTTTTTCATGTGGGGTGTCTGACAACTGCCCCCGTGACCCAATCTGGGATCGGGTGACGGGGGCAGAATGGGGCAGAAAGAAGGCAGTGTGATATGGTGTCTGATGACGATTGGATGGTTGGTCAGAAATATTTTTAAAAAAGCAATAAATAGAAGGTTGTTATTTCAGCTGCCCCAGGTGGTGAGAGAGCACGAAATTCTATACATCATGGAATATAAGGACACACGAACACTGCCCTGCACAAAACCCCGGCCTGGCGAGGTTTCTCATGAAGGATGAATTATCCTTGTCAGAACAAACTATGTTCTTGTTACAAATGTATGCACAAGACAATATTACTAATATATATATAAGGGCTGTCAAACAATAATTTTTTTTTAATTGCAATTAATCGCAGAAGCTTAGTTCACTGCAATTAATTACGCTTTGAATTGCATGTGCAATATTCTGTTATTTTGCATGTCAGGGCAGTTCTAAGCCCATAATGTAGTATATTTTACCATAGTCTTCACTGGGAATCAAATGAGCTCATAGAATTTTCTTTTTAACCTTTTTTTTTATCTAAAAGAAGTGCAATGTAGACCAACTTCCAAATATTAGGAAAAATAAAGTAATGCAGTGCACACTTTGAGAGAATAAATATATCAGGACACTCTCTTAAGCTACTAGAAAATAAACAATAGCAACATTAGAAAAACAATCATAAAATTTCTAGCTGGAAATAACAGCAATCAAGTGATATGTATCACTGGTGGGGAATTTCTATCTCGCTTATGACAAATAAAGCAGTCTGAAAGGTTGGCAACTAGAGCTGGATTTATAGTTGCCTCTGCGTCCAGTCGGGTCAGAGTACCTGACCAAAGGCAGTGTGTGCTTTTCCTCGAGCGTAGGGTTACAGCATCATGCAGTTTTTTTTCCCAGATCTGCAGGCGACAACAGGGCTTTTAATGACCAGGAAACTCCACAGAGCAGAGTTTTTTTTCACCCCGATGGTTTGCTACAGCTGCAGCATTAGTTCCTCTTTTAGAACAACAGTAGTGGCAACATTCATTCATTCAGCTACAAAACCCAAACATCTGGAAGCACATTTATACACTGACAAATCACCAGGGAGTTCCTCCGTGTTTCTGCGTTCGTGTAGCCGTGATGCACGTCGGGTCGACAGAGGTGCGCATCAGGCCTCTGTGGACCTACGCAGAGGCTACGGAGAGGTTACAGCGGTTACACAGACGCAGACAACATGCGAGTATAAATTCAGCTTAAGTTTGGACTGGAGCCAATTTTTTTGACCAACTGAGGGAGGGGCCAAAGTTACCATGCAAAATTTGTTAGTTTATTTTTTTTATATATTTTCCCCTCATCTCTAGCTTTATTTCATAGCCTACTTGTATGATACTTTTGCAAAAACGTAAATCTGGTTTAACACACTTGTTTAAATAAATCTTTTGGTGGCACACAGAGCTATAGTTTGTTTTTTTTTACTATTTTTCTAACATGAGCCATTTAATAATAATCTTTATTTATAAGCACTTTTCCAGAGGTTACGGCTCAAAGCGCTTTACAGTTAAAAACATTCCCCCCCCCCCCCCCCCCCCCAAAAAAAAAATAAAACCCCAAAAACCGAGGGGGAGAGGGAAAGAGGACATTTAAGTTTCTGCTTCAAGCAAGATGGTCTGAAGTCAAGCAAATGTGCTTTATGTGATCATATTTTGTCACTTCGTGACTTAAATGTTCTGAAATCTGTGTGAAATTCTTGTTTTGTGGTCACAGATTATTAGTTGCGTCATTACGAAGGAATAATTAAATAAGTTTATCTCCAAAGGGAAAATGTGTTGGAAAACGTGTAATGTTATTTGTAGATGTGTCCAAACACAAATGTTAACGTTTATTCATATATATTTAACATTCTGTTGGATCTATTATGCTTTATTGTAGCTACAGCAGGTAGAGGAGAAACTGTCGGGATTTACCTGTTCTGGCTGCATTTATATGGCGGAGATGCTGTGAACTAAACACCGCACACAGGAGTGTTCAGTAACAACAATCCAGTTATTCTCCTCGTCTTTCTGTCTGGTCTTTTGTATCCTAAAACAACAATTGTGTGAGTGTTAAGTAATTACGCTGCTCCACATCTTTTAAAACTGCGACTGATCATCTGTTAAACTTTGCTGCTTCCACCTCAAACTGAGGCCGGTTAATTCTCAAATAAAGACAAACGCTGCAAGAACTTCCATCCTTGCAATCTTCACGCTGGCGACCTTATCCATCTTTGCTGCACTGCTTTTATGGCCCCCGACAATTTGTGCGTTTGACTTCATGGTCAGACGGCCACCAGACAGACGCATTCAATCCAAGCCAGCCTGGTAGGCTCGTTCACAGTAACGCTGCAAAATAATCTTACTCTGATTAATAATCAGAGTAAGAAATGGTGTGTGAGGTCTTTCAAATGTGTGTGAGACTTGAGAACCCCTTCTCAGGCGTGTTTTGATGGTAGCTGAACTCCTTGAAACAAATGCTGCATAGTACCTCTTGTCAACGGAACAATTTTTTACGGATTTTTAAACGGATTTTTTATTATTATTATTATTAAATTAAACAGGCTGTTTAAAACTCTGGTCGCACTTTTTCATCCGTCACTTTTTACCGCTTTACAATATGGCCAAAGGGGCTGCCTACAGGTTAGTGAAAGACACAAAACGGCTTATGTTTGAAATGGGATTTTTTTTTAAAAAAAAAAGTTAACATGTGTATATATATATATATATATATATATATATATATATATATATATATATATATATATATATATATACACACCTGTATGTACCATATATATACAGTAGTTACACTGAAAAATCATGCTGAAAAATGTTAAACAGCTCAAGGTCTTTGAGTAATATTGGTGAGTTGGTTTTGCACAAAGCTTAGACTGTAAATAAGTCTGAACACTTTTTAGTCAAGACCTTGAATGCTTATATTTGTGATTAAGTTTCTCTCAGCCTGCCAAAACCTTAACAATTATTAACAATTATTTCATGTCCAACATGTCAAGCCATGTGGTAAATAAATAAACAGTAGAAGAATCTCAAAAACAGTAAAAACAAATCTGAAAAATAATAAATCAAACTAAAAAAATAGTGCATTAAAACCATGTCAGTTCATTACTGTTGTTACTGTGCACTCTGTTTTTTTTTTTTTTCTGGACCACTGAAGATCAGGCACTATGAAGGGGATGTCCTGTTCCTTTACCCTCACCCAATCACTAGCTGCATAAATGTTAAACAGGACAAATGAAAATCTTTTTTTTAAAAAAGAAAGTGCATACAAAATGCACTAGAAATATTTTTTTTATTTACATGCAGTGCCATGAGGACATGTTGCATCAACTATTGGCAGTTTTTTTTTTAGGTTAAGTGTGTAACCACTTTTAAAATTCATTTTTCTACTTTATAATTATATATTAGAGATTAACTTGCTGTGTTTTCTTGTGAAAACACTGTTTGCAGATGATGTAACTGCTTGCAAATTTTGTGTCTACAGTGGGCTTTAATCACACCAAAGAGAATGCCAAGTAGACTACTGCCCTGTTGCAAAAAGCATTTGTTAAATTATGTAGCTTTCATGTGGCCTGTGCAACTATTCTAAGTCTGCATTAGAATCAGCTGATTTCAGTCTTCACTCTTACTTAGCCAAGGTCAAAGTTTTACATGGGAAGTAATGTTATTTTTTTCCAGTATTAGCAAGAAGTTCCCTCACTCAACTATTCAAAACTGTAGTTGCAAAAGTCCTATACCGTATGATAGTGCTTTTGCATTTAAAAACTCTAGATATTCAAACCTGACACCAAAATAGTCTCTTTCATTTTCCAGCATGATTGCTACTGGGGGGGGGGGGGTGTTCTATCGGGGTTTCTATGGGCCTATGACTGACAGGGGCCCAGAGAGGCCCTTCATGCCAATATACTGAAAAAATAATAATGCTGCTGAATAATAAACTTTAAATCACACAAACATTGTACAATGTAATTGTATCATCAAGTTCCGTTGTTTTGGAAATGTACCTCAACACCCACATACACACAAGGGAACCGCTCCCACTTGCAGACTCGGCATAGTCACTTCCCAACCAGACTGCACCAATTGTGCCAGTTCACCCACCACCCACCCACATTCAGCACCCTGGGCCCAACTTCCAAAGTTCAGACTTGATCTTGAGTGACTGCACACCACCTCCATCTGTTGGATACTGACCTCTGGGGCACTGGACTAAACACTCACCATTGGGGGAGGGCCCATTTAGATTTCTTTTAATGGGGCTGAAAATCCCTGGCAGCGCCCCTGGCTACCGGTGTTAAAAATGACCCTGAAACTATTTTTGTTGCTTACACTGTTTGCAGCATAGACACTTCCTGCTTAGTGCAGCACTGTGCTACTTTACAAATTAGGGCTGTCAGTTTAATGTATTTATTAGATAAATTAACAACACTGCAAATTAATGCATTTAAAAAAATCACGATTAATTCAGTGCCAGTTCAATGAATGAGCATTTTAAATTTGGCCCACTGAATGACCCGGGCAGTCGGTAGCAGGAATGCACCTAAAGCTGTTTGCCAACCACCAGTAAACACCAGAAGAAGAAGAAGACGACGTGTCAATGAGTCACTGTACAGAACTTCATAGGCTGTGTTGGAGCAGGGTTGCGTGGAAAACTTAAAGGACTGCAGCCTTTGAGGACCATTGTTCCCCATGACCGTTTTAGCAGATATGAGATTGAAATCTGATTAATTAGATTAATTAATTACAAAAATCCTGTAACTGATTAGATTAAATTTTTTAATCGCATGAAAGCCCTGGTATAAATGCATTTTGAGTGTACTTACATGTTTAATGTGATCAGTGAATGCCATGCCATGGCAAACTCAAAGCAGTGAAAAAAAGCCTTCCCACTGAAAAATGCTGGCTTATTTATCAATCCAAACTGCTGGATTATGAAATGTGTAACCCATTTTGGGTTTGGGGGTTATATCTGGGTTATTTTTGTGAAGCCATGCATTGAGTTAAACACAGTTATACACTAAAACAAATTTTAAAATGCTGTTTTGTTTGTTTGTTTGTTTGTTTGTTTTGCTTTGTTTTTAACCATCTTTTGGGTTGTGTATGTTTCTGTTATGGGGGTGGGGCTTTTTTCAAAACTCAATGTTTCTGGACCACAAAGCCTCATGGGAAATGCAAATACAGCAGTAATTTAACCTTTTGTGATTGTTGTCCTATAAAGTTGAGTTATGTATTTTACTGCCTTTGTTATATTCACATTCAGCCAAAGTTGTTGAAAAATTCTGTTCAGCTTGAATGTTAAAGTTGGTACCATGACTGGGAAGGACAGTAAGGAGATAAACTCACCACCATAGACTACTCTCTAGTATCAGTTGAAGGCAGAACTTTAGAATTTGGCTAAACAAGCTAGATCCCGTACCTATTCTATTTCATACTTTAAAAAGTAAATATGCTCTTTAGTCGTCTAGATGAGCCAAATGCAGAAACCAAATTTCTCATTAGGGATTAATATAGTGTAAAGCTAAAACCCATAAATTTTATTACTTGACCCAGCATTTGAAGTAAAGGTGTAACAGTAACCCATCTACAGTTGGGTTGAAATGCACAACCATTTTTGTTGGGTGAAATTAAATACTGCCGGTTTAGTCCAGTAGTTATCCAGGCGTTAAAAACAACCCAAGTTCGGTTGTTTTAACCCAGGAATTTTTAGTATTACTACTACACTACTACTTGTCCACCAGTACTTATCTATTCCCTTCCGATTCCCTTTTACTTGCCTGCTATCTTTGTCCTATCGTATCTCAGAGCCTCTCTCTGCATTTTTCCTTCTAAATCCTAAAACTTCGACCATGGATCTGGTCATCTGGACTCTCAATGTCATTGATAAGATTTTTTTTTACCCAGCAACAAGGTGCAGGTGCATCAGCTTTTCCAGATGGTAGTTTCCCAGCAGGTTACACAATGGATTCCTGGAAGGATCAGAGGATGTTGTGCCTCTGTTCTCTGTGTGGAAGACATTGAAGACCTAAACACATTTGGATTTATGATAACTATTTGAGCCGTTACTCCGAGCCATCAACACTCAGACTCAAACTTTGTGCAAGTTGAATTTCAAGCCAGATGCCTTGTAGGGCAAACTGGGGACGATGTCTTACCGCATTAAGGACGTGGGTACCACCTTGGAGAAGTTGGAAACTCGGACTGGAGGTAACTAACACGATTTGGCTGATTTGGATCCGCCATTGTGAGACCTGCTGAAGACTTTAGGCAGACAAAACATACCTTTCGACCGTATGCCCTTCTTCAGACAATGACAGCCTGAAGAAGGGCATACGCCCGAAACGTTACTCTGCCTCTGCAAATAAATATTCACAGGAGCTACACCCTGCTTGTGCGGATCCATCTTTTCCTTTATATCTAAGTTTCCCTGTGGTCCAGCACCTGGTTTGAGATTATTTTGGGATGTGTGTGATTTTTCTATTTTTTTATTGCAAGCTCTGCTCAGACCCACCAATGATCCATCAGTATAAGGCTCATATGTTGAAGCAGGAGAGTATCTAAAACCTGCAGGACAGAGGCCCTTGAGTACCGGACCTGGACATCACTGCTTTTGCCGTATCATTAACACAGTACTGTATATAAAAGTGTGACATCACACAAGCCAGATCTCCTCCCTCTTTTTTAATCATGAACAGAAGAGACATTCCCCTAAATTGTCATTTGGAAGGGAAAAAAAGAAAACAAAATATGTATGCACCACAGCTACGTAGACATGATTCAGTTCAGTTCAATTCAGCTTAATTTGTACAGCACCAATTCACAACTACTGTATGTCATCCCAGGGCACTTCACAAACAGATCAATTCGAGCCAATTCACAATAGCTTAGCTAAGGAAACCAACAGATTGGATTTAATCTTGACTTCCATTCAATCCCCCATCCTGAACAAGCACAGAGCGGAGGGTGACAGTGGAAAGGAAAAATAACTCCCTTTTAACAGAGAAGAAAAACCTCCGGCAGAACCCAGCTCAGAGAGGGTGGCCATCTGCTTCAACCGGCTAGGATGGAGATGACAGAAAGAGAAACCAACAGGCACTGCAGGTTTTATCCAGTGAGACCTGCTGAGAGAGGAGAAACACAGTTAATGAAGGCAATACTGTCATAAGTTTATACATGGAAATAAAAAGCAGCGAGATGAGAAGGAAAGGGAAAGCCCAGTGCATCACAGACGAGCAGTCTAAGCCTATGGCAGCATAACTAAGGGATGGCTAACCATCCTTAACTATAAAATGTATCAAAAAGGAAGGTTTTAAGCCTGATTTTAAAGGTAGAGAGGGTGTCTGCCTCCAGAACCCAAACTGGTTGCTGGTTCCATAAGAGGGGGGCCTGATAGCCAAATGCTCTGCTTCACCATTCTGCTCTAGAGACTCTTGAAACCACAAGTAGATCTGCAGTCTGAGAGCAAAGTGCTCTGTTTGGAATATATGTAACTATGAGATCTTTTCTATACAGTGGAGCTTGGACATGGAGAGCTTTATATGTGAGGAGAAGAATTTATCAGGGAGCTGATGAAAAGAAGCTAGGCATGGAGAAATATGATTTCTCCTGCTGGTTCTCATCAGAACCCTCGCTGCAGCATTCTGAATCTGCTGGAAACTTTTCAGGGCATATTTGGGGCAGCCCAATAATAAGGAATTACAGTAGTCCAATCTTGAAGTAACAAAAGCATGGACTAGCTTTTCTGCATTGTTCTGAGAGCGAATGCCCCTAAATTTTTTTTTAGCAATCTTCTGGTGGAAGAAGACGGCTTTAGAAACCTGATTTATATGTGAACCAAAGGCCAAATCCTGGTCAAAAATAACTCCAAGATTCTTCACTGAAGAACTGGAAGCCAAATTAATGCCATCCAGATTAATTACAAAGCTCCTCAGTCAAGCAGTGAGAAGATGACCAAGGAAGAGAAACAATCAAAAAAGAAAGAACTCGACCGTACTCTACACTGTTTAAAAAATCAGTAATATCACAGATTTTTTTTTGTGATATTTAAAGGAGTGATGACATACATAGCAGTAAAAACTAGTTTATGTTGTTGGCATTACTGCATATGTAAATACTCCAAAGAAAAAAGCGGCATTTTTTACAGCGGAGTATTGCTTTGAAACGCCAGACCTCACTTCCTCAGTAATACAGTTGGGTCCGGTGATGATATGGAGCTTTACCCGGAGACCACGTTGACTTCATTTTGATTGGCTACACCTTCATTGGCTATGACCTTATTTGGAGAATCTAGGTCAAGCTGCGGTCGGACTTTGCTAAAGGCTAACTGCTAGCAACATGGGCACTTCAGACAGTGAGCTACGTTTATCAGACAAGACAGCATTTAGAAAATATATAAACTTACAGGTAATGACAAGGTTGTGGTCGCCTCCCTCAGTGTTGCTGCAGAAGTTTTCTTTTAAATCCATTTGTTTGAAAACCCAGACCTGACTGCACAGAAGTTACTACTAGCTCCAAACTCTACCTGTGTAAATTTGCGGCGGGGGGGGACGCCCCCCCGGGGGGCCCCCCGCGCCCCGGGGCCCGGGGCCCCGGGCCCCCCCCGCCCGGCCCCCACTCAAAACAAATGTTAATGCAGTAGTGGTGGCAGTTGTAACAGCCAACAGTGACTTCTCTCCCTGAAGAGTTGGCAACAGTAATATTAACAGTTTTTACTGCACGTCTAGGTGACTTTCTTGTTATTATACATTTTAACGTCCTTCAAAAAGCCTTAAAGACACACAACGGAACTTTTAGCAGTTTTCTCAGTGACGCGCCCCCTATCGGCAACTAAACTAGCAACCATCTTGTATCATACCTGCACCGTGATTCAGCAGTAAAAGACAGTCTTATCTTGACTCTTGTTCTGTCCCTTCCTCTCTTCCTTTTCCTCTCTTCCTCCTGTAATCTTTCCTTACCAAATCCGACATGATGTGCGTTCAAAACACTCGCGGGGTTGATCCCTTGTTTACATTCGGTTGCTAGTGAGTGACGCGGTGCTGCAGCCAATAGTCGGCTGCAACGTCACAGTCGCATCCCGGATGGGAATCTTAGATAGTGCTGTTTCTGAGCCCCGGGACGCCTCTGGGCAGTGACGGCTCGAAAATGCGCAAAATGAATGTTGGTGTGCCATCAAAACGAGTCAGAAACGCAGATTTTTAAGGTCTAAAAGTTATGTTGTGTCTTTAAAATGCCCCCCAAAAAAAAAAAAGATTTCATGTAAAAGCAAAGTTATAAACTGTATTTTTATCATGGAAAATGACTGTATTTTTATGAGAAAGTTTTTCTCTCTAATTTTACGGTATTTTTCTGGCGCTCCAGCTGCAAGAATATTACCGTTTTTTTAAATGTTTTTTTTATGTTTTTTTTTTACAGTGTACATTTGTGACTGTGATGTTGCAGATGGCCAAAGTTAGCTTGTTCCTGATGCTACAGCTATTGTTACTAGCTTTTGTTTAGTAAGAAAACTAAATGAAATACTTTAATAAAGTCACCAACAAAAAACAAACTCATAAATTAAACACCAGCCAAAATGCTTCATACACTTTACAAACTAATGTTAATATTGAAAGGAAACTAAATATACCCACTTGTGCCATAAACGTTCCCAGATAAGATCGGAGGTGTAGGCTAGCTATAACTGCCCCTATACGCACCAATTCTCATTAACAAAAATAATGCAGTCATTAAGTTAAATCAATTCATTAACTTTATTTTGATAAAAAAATATATATATATATATATATATATATATATATATATACATAATGAAAATAGCGCAATATCACGCCAAGATCCCCAGTGAACATGTTTTAAAGACAGCCTAGTTTAAGGAGGAAAGAAAAGAAAAAAAAAAGTCAGGCTTTATTCGGGTTCGGGCCTGAGAATTTTGAAAATCTGTCGGGCCAGGTCGGGGTGGGGCTCTACCCCTTCGGGCCAGGGCCGGACTCGGGCTCAGATATTAGGCCCGTGCAGGGCACTAAGGTACGGTACATTTGAAAAGTGAATTTTTCTTCTTAGTCTTAACTTCTTAAAAATATATTTTTTTAAGAACGCTTTGGTTGATTCATTCATTCATTCATTCATTCATTCATTCATTCATTCATTCATACATTACTTAGTTACCATTTATGAAAGTTAACTTTTTAAGTTAACTTTTTGGCAGAACTCGGCGACTTTATTCCTACCGTATATTTAACGAGTTTTCAGACCCCCTGGTTTGAGGACAAGTCTAGTGGCATTTTCTGATGTCATTGGAGACTTTTAGAGACTGACATGACAGAACACATCATTTACTTTCCTCCATTAGCTGCAAGCACTGACACAACTAATGGAGTCCCACCCCTAAAAGCCTATTCATGCTCCCATACGTACGTGAAGGGTGGCGTCAGTTTCATGCGTCGCCCTGCATGGCTGCCCTCATACACTACTGTGAGACTTCAGCATTCCCATGATTCATGAACCAGTTTGTCCACTAGGCGGCAGTGCTGCCTGTCCCTGTGCCCTGGTGATGCGATGTCGTAGATATGAGTATATTTTCGGACATGCTCGCACAGGTTCTCCTCAAAAGCTCCAGCCATGTCCACAGATGCTCTCTGTGTGTTTGGTGACTTCTTTCTCAGGTGCTTTTATTAGGCTGTTTTACCCCAGAGGTTTTTGTGTTGTTTTGGTTCCTTTTCTTCTTCTCTGGTTTGTTCCTGGATCAGCTACACAGCTCAACATTGATCCCGTGATTTCCAGTGGTATTGCTCCGTCTTCTGCGTCAAGTGACGGACCAACAAGCCCCTCGAAAATGCACCAAATTACGTGCGTAACTGATTCAGACAACGGACGTCCATCCGTCCGTCCGTCTGCATATCTGTGGTCAGCGTCAAGCATAAATGGGCCTTAATTTGTTTAATTTGAAGGTTTTAAAATCATGAACAAAACAAAAACTGCTGAGCGGAGAAATGAGAAGACATTTAACTCTCTTTTGCAGGGAAAGGACTGTACAGACTAGATTTAAAGAAAATGGTTGAATCACAAGCAAGAAGACAGGAATTTTCCATTTAATCTCCAATAGAGAAGGAGTCATACATGGAAATGACACACAGATGAATCATGGTCTGATTTTACCCTTTTAAAACAGCCTTTGGAAGCCTGTAGCAAGGTATGAGCTAATGTTGTGCCAGAAAATGAAAGCAAACTATAAGTACACATTTTCTTTTCAAAGCCTCACGAGCAAGATTGTACATCCATTATGCAGGACTGTGATAGATGGCATCAGTTATTTATATCCTTCATCTAATTTAGAGTGTTTTAGAAAAGTTAATGACAATATCATCTTATGAATGTGTTTTTTATCAACACCAGCTTGTGTGCATGCTTTTTGTGAGTGTAGACATCATTTATGAATCTGACTGCTGGATGCTTTTATTTCTAAATGTTACACTGCTGATGCCTGCAGCTTGTGTGATTTCAGCTTTGCCGGTCTCAGTCAATTATTGGAGCTCCAGTCGAATGCGTTTGAGAGGATCAGGCCTAAAGTTCAAGAATCAGGCTGAAAAACAATTTAAGCTACAACAGAAAAAAAAAAAAAAAGATTGATTTAGCGTTTAATGGAATTTGTGGCAAACAAGCGGAACGTGATGGAGAAACACAGGCAAGACTTAAAAACTGACGGAAAAATCATGACTAACAATCAGCAGGCAATCACTAAAGTGAGTAAGCAGAGCGAGAGCAACACTAAGAAATGTTTCTGTTTTCCAAATAAAACAGGAAACGGCACAAAAACAGCTAACTGACTGAATAATTCAACAAGTTCCTGGCTGTACCTGGCACCACGATGGGCTGTTATTTCAGCACTAACTTCCTGGATTGTCCAGGCAGCTCAGAGCCACCTGGTTAAAATGCAAATGACATTTCAAGTTTGACACTTTTACCATTGCAATAATGATACTGATGGGGTGGGGGGGGTGAAAAGGGAAGAACCCAAGTGGCATGACATGAAATCTTTGAATGACACAGGTTAAATAGACCATTTATTTCATCACATTCATTTCTTCTGTGAATATCCCCTCTCCTTCACTTCTCTCTCTGCTTACTGTAGGTTGTCGCTATGGTAATTATTTTAAATTTAAAGTAGTTTTGTAATGTGGGGGTAAAACTGAGTATTTGAAAATGTTTCAAACTAACCAGCCATGCAAGTAATCATGCGAATAAATGATAAAATTATTTTCAGCAGGATGAAGCAATTTATATTCAAAATAACAGATGAAGAGCTTGCTCATAAAAGTTATGGGACTGCATTTAAAAATGTAAAACACCATTGTGAGTGACTTGTCACTCAAGCGAAGCAACAGAAGCACGGAAAGTTTTTTTCTTTCTTTTAAATTGACAGCCAGCAGGTAGCAGTTTGTAAAGTAGATGTCTGCTGGCAGCAGCCGCACTGGATGGTGGATTTGGCTGAAACTGCAGCTCCGTCCAGGCTACATAACATGAAAACCCCTCATATCATCCACACCACATTTGTAGGCTTCTCAGTCCAAAAGCATATAGAAAACACCTTTTAAAAATCAATTTTCCAAACTGCAGCATTTTAAGCATCGACTACAGATTGATGAATCCCTGCTGGCAGAAGCCTCCTGATTTTTTCAATGATTCTCTGTGTATGGCAGACACTCATTAACCCATCAGTGACCCTTTATTTCTGAGCACAGTCACATATATTGACCTTTTCACTCAGTTAACATGTTCCCTACTCTCTTACGCTCTCAGCATCCCACTTCTCTTCCCTTTGAAGCCACATTCAGGGAACCGTCACAATAAGCCTGCCTTTGGTGATGAATATTTTCCACGATGGAGGGCTTGAAAACAGCAGCTCACAATCCATTTTTTTCATTTTTGTTGCTGTAGGAAGGTCATGTGAAGCTGCCAGAAAAATGAGTCATGAGGGAAATGAAGGAAATGCTGTAGAGATAGACTGCAGTGTTTATGATGAGGCAGAGTCAGAGGGAACACACTTGTGCGCCTCATTCTTTGCACCAGTCATTTCCCCAAGTATGGTTAAAAGGGAAAAGGGAAAAATATAAACCACATTTTAACTTTGACAATAAGTCACTTTCATGGAAAAAGAAACATCTTTTCAAACCTGGGTTTGCTGTGAGTGGCTTATTTTCTATTCGAAGCCCAGGGTTGAGCTGCTTTATTGGGCATATCTCTTTTATTGCAAATATTTTTATTGAACAAATGAGATGCCTTCAATGAAAGAAGGCAACAGACAACTTTTTCATTTTGAGTATACAAACACACATACACAAGTACATAGACACATACCTGCCAGTGCATACAAGCCGTAAGGCTTTTTTTTTTTTTTTTAGCATTTCTGGTGAATTGTCCATATGATTAATAAGGAAAAAGCAACATAAGCTTATTTAAAACACAGTGAAGCTGTTTGGTATGCTAAAGTTGCACACACTGATTTCAGGAAGACACCAACATAGAATGCTGCATGCACTGCATGAGATGTTAGAGGATAAAAGAACTAAAAGTGTGTGACATGAATGAAATATGTCTAATGGGAAATAGGCATATAAATGTGCATACATAATACATTACTGTTGAATTCAGCAGAGAGTTGACTAAACAAGGCGGGGTCGATTGCTTTAAATGAGACAAGCTTGAAAAGTGTTGAATTAATTTTGGATCATACACAGCCGAGGGAGTTGAACCAGAAAGTTGGAAACGGCAAGGAATTTTAGTTTGAGGCGGAGAGCTGTGGCAATGTAATTTAGCTCCTCTTTTTGCAGTTGCACTTGTGTTTCTGTTGCCTTTTTCCTCTGTCTTTGAATTGTACACCATTTATCCATCTTAAAAAAAACATCAGTTTTTTCACTTTTTTTTTCATGCCTCTAGATCTAAGGCTGTATGTTCACACCGAAGGTCATAATGCTCAATTCCAATTTTTTGTCAGATCCAATCTTTTTGTGTGGGTGTTCACACTACATTTCTAAATGTAGCCTGTCCACTATGGATGGCCACAATTAATCAATGATCGATTATTGATTGTTAAGATTTTTTTCGATCACGTAATTTTTTTTCGATCATCCGATGGTGTTATAAAACATTCATTCATGTAGTTTACGCCTTGGAGCTCTGTAATAAATGTCACTATGTGGCGGTAATAAAACATCCAACCAGCGGGGGGCGGTGTAGCCTAAAGATAGCAGAGAAAGCTGCCTGCGAGCTGCCGTCTTCCCTGTCAAAGCAGCTGAAAGAAGACTCGTCTAAACCAACATGAAGCGAGCACCGCGACGTCTGGACTGCGGTGAAGTTGCTTTCAAGTTAGATATCAGACGTGAGCAAGACGCTGCCGACTCTGCGATCGTGAAGAGACAATGTTCAACTTGAAACCAACTTCACTGCAGTGAAGTCTGGTGTGGGACCATTTTACGTTAGAAAATGACTCCTCACATTGTAAATACTGTGACACGTTTTATAAAAACAACTCGACATCTACTCCCATGATATACCATTTAAAAAACACGCGGCCGACTGAGCTTAAATGTAATGAATCCTGCCTTCAACCCACCATTGCCTCGGTCTAAAGCCAGAGGAACTGTGATGCAAAGCAGGCAGATAAAATTACGGAGGGAATCTGGGCAACATATCCACAAAAATCATTTTACAGAAGTGTTGTCGGTGGAAAAGATTTCCCAGATTTGATGAATTTACTCGAACCAGTCTATCGGCTTCCTTCACAGTGCATCATTACCAGGCTCATTGAAAAACGAGAAGCGAGAGCAGGAGCCGCTAAACAAGTTAGTAAAGCAGCCAGCGTTGCCATAACAACAGAGAGCTACCTCACCATCACGTGCCACCACTGCCGACCTATTCACAGAGATGATGATTGAGGCTGTAGAGCAGTGGGGAGTTGAAATAAATAACTATTTGAGAAAAAACAGTCTGCCTGTATTATGTATAATCATTGTTTAACATGCATTTCTTAGTGATTTATCGATAATTGATCGTTAATTCTACCGACGATCGATCAAAAAGATGATCGCTAATGACCATCCCGACTTTCCACCAACTGGAACATGAACGGATTTCATGGAAACCAATGTAAGCAAACATGGAGGTAACCGGCATTTGCGGGCTCACATTGAAAACAATTTGTGGCGGCAGTCAGCAAATGTATGAGCGGGTTTTGCAAAGATGGAGGAAGAATGGAAATGCATTTAACTTTGTGATGATGTTGCTGTGCGGAACAATTGCTGCAACATCTGTGCAGAGGAGTGTGTGGATGCAGGTGTCGGAGCCAGGAGTGGTGAGAATTGAGTCAGGTTTCAGAGATAATGCTGGAGAAAAGCCACTTTGGTACTGTCTGAGGGTCATGAAGCTGTCAGGAGGGAAGTGAAGTTCACGTACAAAGTTCTTGAGGGTTTTTTCTGGACTCCCAAAGACAAAATCTAATCACTTCTGACAAGTAGACCCACTGTCAATAAAACAAATAAACTCCAACGCTGAACGCAACCAAACACACGGTATTTTTCCAGCTTGGCATTGTCAAGGGCTGAAAAATGTAAAAGTAATTAAAACTGACAGATAAATAAAGCTTTTTTCTTAACTCTGAGCAAAACTGATGTTAGCTGATGGCTGTCTGGCTCATAGAAAGTCTTATAAACATCAGGCTGTTCGCTTCCCCCCAGAGTGAGCAGGATCGCAATTCTTGGAGGAGGCAGCTAACCTCCTAGGTGATGTCACGTAGAAGGTGGAAAATCTTGAAAACCTTTGTTTTACAGAGTTGGGGGGGGGGGGGGGGGGTGGCAGCTTTGATATTTTTATATCAAAGCTATTTTGTGTTTGAGTGACACAAAATAGCACTTTGACAGTGTTTATTTTTGATGAGGAACTAATATCATAGCATAGTTAAAACCTCTAAAAAGGTTATTTTCATGATATGGCGCCTTTACAATGAAATGTCATGATGTTTGAGATTTATGCGATTTCCAACATCTGAGCATTTTTCTGTCTAAGAGACTAAAACAACTCTGGTAAGCGCTGAAAAATGTACAGAATTAGCTTAATGTCTCTGTAAAACTAGTTTGTAGAAGTTAATTAAACATTCACATTTAATCAGTTTTGTTGTGTTTTGCAGGGACAAAACCAGAAATCTGAACAGGAACAGAATCCCTATCTTTTCTGTGTCTGTACCCTCATCGTGAGTGCTTTCCTCTTGAGCTAACATCATGTAAGTTTACAGTACAGGGCAGAACGCTATTGCTGTTCTAAACACACAGATGGCTTTATTCTATCATGTGAAGAATTGGAGCTATAATTACTAGCTAGTATTTGTGTATTACAGCGGGATTCCTTACATTTATATTTGTGCGTGCAATTACTCACATTACATTGTCCTACAGGCTTTTTGCTTGCAGCAAACACCCTGCGGGCATGTAATCAATGGTGGAAGTAGAGAGGATGCATCCCCTTTATTCAGTCAGCAGGAGAAAAATGACGCTTTTGCTTCCCATCATTTACTTGAAGCAAGTTGCAACAGACAAAAAAAAAAACAAGTTAAACTTTTTACTAATTGCTATTCACAATCAGTGAGAGCTGCATGTTTTGATTGGCAGGGTGAAAAAGAGGTGCTACATGTTAAAACTGTTTGGTAACAAGTTTTTGGTAAGAAATCAACATTTATGGTTGGTGCTCTCTGAGTTTTAAAGAAATCTTGGATTCTGCTCTGCTTCCTTCTCTCTGTAAACAGGGTCAAAGGTCAAGTAAGTAAACAAGGAGTCACTGTCTCCTTGTGCAACCTTGCACAATATTAGTTGTCCTGAAGCCTGCAAGCCTCTCAGAAAGCAGAGTGATGTTTTTCCTTCAACGTGACTTCAATGACAGATGTATAAAATGATGAGCAACCATATTTTTAAGTGCATTATCCCTGGATGCGGTGGATACTATCAGGGAGATGATCTTTGTTTCCATGTCACCTCTGATTTTGTTAAGCCTTAATGGGGTGATGAAGCTGTTTGTCACTTCGTAGGACATACAAATGCCTCTGCATGCTTTTCCATGATATTATACAAATACATGGTGCTCTCCCCCACCAAAAGTCAAAGATCAGTATATGTCCCTCAAATCTAATATTGGCTTTTCAACAAAAGAATGAGAAAAAGACTTTTAGTACAGAGCAAAGACTACAGTAGGACTTTTTATTTCAGCAATCAAGTTTTAATGACTTAGGATATCCGTTGTTATCACATTAACACTCTTCTCTACGGTTGTAATTTTTAATATCCAGGTACAGTATTTCAGTGAGTGCCCGATAAAGGGTAAAATGGGATTCCGTAAATGCATCTGCTGGAGGGGGAGAGTGGCTCCAATATACAGCTTATATAAGTTTACATTTAGAAGTAAACTTTTCATCAGGATGTAAGTTGTAAGTTGTCTCTTTAAATTGGAGTCAGTAGCGATGTGTCCTTCCAGAAAATATTAATCCAACTTAATTCATGTTGAATGTGTTTTTGTTTTTTAATCAAACCAACTTTATAAATTGTATTGCTACACAGAGCATACAGATTTGAGGAGTGACTCATTACACTGTGCCTGGATGCTTAATTCAGCTTCTTCTGCAGTTTCTCTGAACAACCAGTAAATATTGGCAGCGAAATAAAAGTCATAATAGTGCTGGGTTATCACAACCAACGGTCTGCGTAAGTAGGTCAGAGGAAAGAAGGGGGATTGACATTTGACCCCCCAAGCAGGCAACTCATTAGCCCTGCTGTTTTTGCAATCTTTTTTTCTCATTATTTTGATTTGCTTTGCTCTACTTCTTTACTTTCACGGCTACACATGAAAGTGGTGCTTAGGGTTAGGATAACATCATAGTTTCCCTCTAAAATACACAATGAAACGTTTTATTGCAGCAAACATCTGCATATTTTAAGTGATGGCAGTGTCAGTAACTCACAGTAGTTCGTCCTGCACTGAAAAAAGTGTAACATGCAGTTGTTGATTCAAACTAATAACTGTCATTTAAAACGCCAGGAATGCCAGGAAAGCCCCCGGTCCCGATGAGATTCCTGGTTGCGTCTTGAGAGACTGTGCTGCAGAGCGCACGGATGTATTCACGGACATCTTTAACATCTCACTGAGACAAGCTGTCATCCCGACGTGCCTGAAAGCCACCACCATCATCCCGGTTCCGAAGAAGTCGTCCCCCACCTGCCACAACGACCCAGGGGGAATAGAAGGGGGAGGGTGCTGCTGTCTATTGGACATTTACCACTCCCGCCTCACCTGCAGGGCCACCAGATCGGGGGGGCCCCCCCCCCCCCCACAGTGTCTTCACCCTGCTGCTGTCAGGGAGGAGGCTGCACTGGGCCAGAACCACCAGGCTCAGTGGCAGCTTTTTCCACCACTCCCTACTCGGATCTGCTTCTGACCGCGTAAACAGCACAAGTCGCATTGAATCTGACATTTTTGGATGGGATTCAGGCCACTTGTGTTGCCCTTAGCAGGAAAAGCCCTTTATAAATACATTTTGAGTTGATTACAGTGTACATTATTTAGACTAACAGGTTCAAGTGTTCAATTGTTTTTTGGCTCTAGCTGCTTTTATATCTTTGTAGAATGACAGGAAAGGGGATCAGAGAGAGTGGGGAAGACATGCAAAGTGTTTCAGACTAGGAAATTGAACCTGGGACAGCTGCGCTTGGGACCAATAGCTTCTGAACATGGGGCAGCCGCTCAACCAGTTGAGCTAAATATTGTCCCCATTTGTAATTTATTTTGTTTACCATCTACCATGATGACCGCCCTGGGGTAAAAGCTGTTTTTCAGGCTGTTTGTGTTGGAAATGATGGCTCTGAAGCATTTCCCTAATATAAGTAGTAGTCATGGGAAGTTCAGCTGTTGTCAGAGACGCGGCTCTTTGGGTCAGCTCCCAAACAAGAGCCAGCCCTTTGGACTCCCAAACTGCTCTTAATGTAGGATCTTTTGTCAACGTTTATTTTACCTTAGCAAAAATGATTGGTTTCTGTTGAAAACTTTTTGCATTTAATGGGTCTCAGTCATGAAACGTGAGCAGAGCGAATTTGTGTGTAAACTGTTAGACGTAAATTTACGTGAATCTGGCATTCATCAACATTTTAGTTGCTCTGATCTGTTCGTAGCTTCTAACAAACTCTACACATGCTCTCGACTGTGAGTAGTGCTTGTGTAAATTTACGAACACATATAAATAAATTACAATTTCAATTCATATTGCGCTCTATTAGCTATGGACAGATTCAGTTGTAAATGCATCAATCTGACCCTCCTTTTAAGGAGCTCATTGCTGATTCATGGGCAGAGATTTATTCAAACAACTGATCACTGGGCACGTGCTGTCAATTTACGATCATTTGGCATTCATGATCAGAACACGTGTTTCCGATCAAATCTGAGTTTCCCGAACACCATTTCACGTGTTCCTGAAACCGGAGTACAGTAAGTTTTTAGTGGAGTAGGCTTTACGAGTAAATCTGTTTGTAAATTTACTGACGTTTCGTGAATTAGACCCAATGTATTTATGAGAAAGCTTATAATTTTCTGCATTTATTCTATCATCAATTTGCAGCCAGGTGTTGCTTTATTTTCAGGTGTCACTTGCACGACAATGCGGTGCACTCAGACTCTCCTCACCTCTGTCCGCTGTCTTCACCTTTAATGGAACATCTGCCCTTCTCCCTAGTTTGACATAATGGTACAAGCCTATATGCTCACATGTGACTGGCCGCATGGCCTCCATACTGGTCAATCAAATCAAAGTTCTGCAATCCCCCCCCAAAAACTAAAAAAAAAAACTCAATGTGAGCCGGCTCTTCTGATTCACTACAAAGCATCGAGTCTCAGAGTCGGCTCTTGAGAGCATGGCACATCACTACTACAGTAAATGGGATAACAGTTCAAATACAGTAAACAATGGCCAGGGTAGGATGAGTCACTGAGGATATTTTGGGTGCTATAGACCAATCCAGCCAAATGCCACAACTAGACCGTCCGCCATTGCCGTGGGTGCGTTTCTGTACATGTGTAATTAGAACAGATGAGAATGAGAGACTTTTTTTTCTGAACAATATAGAGGAAATCTGTAAGGACTGTCACATTCATGGTTGTTGGAACATCAGTGGAAAACTTCAACTGTGGTACTATTGTAAGTGAATAAGAAGATCACAGACATTTATTTCATGAAGATTGCTGCTGTCTGTGACAAAAGTGGACGGTGCTGCTGCTCAGTCCACTGATGTCAGTGTGTTCGTATCTGGGAGGAATATCGGACACACAGAGCAGAGGAGGAATAACTTGCAGCCACGGCGGAGAAAACACTGGATTTAATCCCCAACAAAAACACGGTAAATTATGGTGCACACTCATTAATCTGACACTTTTTTCACGCATCTATGCTCCCAAAAATTACGCATCACATAATTTATCATGCTAGCTAATGCTAACAGAGACAGCTGTGTTGCTGTGAGTGAATGACTAATCTGGGAGATATTGTGAAATATAACGTTATTTGCTCTGATCAGGGCAACGTTGGGACCAGATAATAAAAACAGTTCAGTCGCAAACAAATGGATCAGACGGTGTCCTGGAGCCTTTAGTTTCATCTGCAGGACATGTGAAGGCTACGTGGTCTGTACAGTCCTTAAACAATACCAAAAGCAAAATATATGATAAAATAGAAAGTAACGACCTCTGAAAGAGTTTAGTTTTTTATACTTTGATAAGTAATCACAAGATTTCTGTGTTATTCCAGTGTGGCTTGTCATTAAATCCAGTTTCCAGAGATGAATAATAACTTAAATCAGTGTTCACCAATCCTGGTCAGCAAGTACCCCTGCCCTTCACGTCTTGGAGATTCCCTTGCTTTTACACACCTGACTCAAATGAATGGCTCATCAGCAGGCTTGCAAAGAACTTGGCGAGCAGTTTAATAGGGGATTATCACGCTTACCGGAAGTTCCCGGATTTTGGACACTTCCTCTTCCGGGCCATGTTAACGACAGCCGTTGCTGCTCTGTTATACTGTTTAAATCGGATAAACTCCAAACATACTTAAGTTTTCATTCTAGACTGAAGTGATACTGGATCAAAAGCTGGATTCGATTCGCCGCGGTGAAGGGCCGAACTTTATAATAAAACACACGTTTGTTTGTCGCCGTGGGGCACAACACCGGCACTTCACAGCAGCTAGCGTTTACTGACGTGCTTAACATTGTGCGTCCTAAAACACACAAACATCTGAAAATCGGGTCTGTACCCCCCCCTGAAGCCCCGCCCCTGGCTGTGTCCTAGTCTTCAGGACAGCGTGGAGGACCAGGGGTTGGGAATCACTGCCTTAGACGACTGTCCAACGTTGTAAATCCAGATATTCACGTTGCCTTCCATGTTGGCAGATAGGAGGTAATTAGGACTCGTTCCCCAGGCAACGGCGGTGCCGCAAGATGCCGCAGCACACAAAACGCTCATCGGATTAGTCTATATGGTCAGTGTTTCCCCAACTCCAGCCCTTAGGACCCACTGCCCCGCATGTCTTGGAGGCAACCCTCATTTTTCACACCTGAATCACATGAATGGCTCGTTAAAAGGCTTGCAAAGAACTTGATGAGGAAGTTCATGAATCTGAATCATGCGTTGGAGTAGGAACACATGAAAACATGCAGGCCAGTAGGTCCTGAGGACTGGAGTAAGAAAACACTGCTATAGATGGTCTCAAGAGAGGAGAGGGCATCTGGTGATGCCATGGAAAAAATAACTTGATTTTCTGCAAAACATTCATTTTAAGACATTTCTTGAGTCTCTGCTTGAGTCAGTTTGATACCTGCTTCATGCTTACAGGAATTACCATCTTTTTAACAGATCAATCAGTAATTTGAAGTCAGTAATGTGACACAGGTTGTTTAATAATGAAAAAATTCTCCGGTTACCCTCCAGTTCTGCTCAGTTCTGCTGAGCTGCAGCTCATGTGTACTGTAAGTTCATTGATTGTGTTTTCCAGCACACCATTGTATGGTTGTGTGTTCAGATACAGCAAGCAGACGATATTTAGAAAGGCTTTTAGATAAAGTAGCTTTACCTGCTGACCACAAGCAGACAGGAAAGAACCTCCATTTAGCTTGAATCTACTATTTCAAGTTCAGAAGAACACAAATTATACTGATGCTTTTTGGGATTTTAGAATTTAAACAGAAACCACTTTTACAGGTTTTATTTTTTATCAGTGTGAAATGTATGCTTCACACTAGAACAAAACATAACATTGTTTTCAGAAAGCAGAATTAGATGTTGAAATAAGCCCAACAGTAGAGAGTCTGGGTGTCTCTCACAGCCAGATAACCGAGGTCTGCTGGCAGACGCTAAATTGGTTGTTATGTTCTACCTGTGGAAACTAGAGAAAGCAAACAGCAGGTACAGATGGCCAGTGGGAGTACATGGCACCATACTGCTGACACACATGTAGCAACACAAATCATAAGACCGCATTGAGAAGTTAAGCTCCACTTAGCTATTTTTCCTGATTAATCCTCAGATCTCCATAATCGCTTTAATCACAGAGTTACCTAGAAGCAAAAGTTATAAATATGCTAATCATTTTTAAAGCATTGATCCGCAATATATGCTTACAATCCTGCAGTATATAGAACACCATCTTTTTCTGGTGTACAGTATGAGAAATATATGAAAGACAATCATTAAACTATAAGCTTAATCGAAAAAGTATATCATTATGAGAGAATTATGATGACCTTAGTCCTGAAAGCTGCCCTGAGCTTGATCACTGAGTCTACAGTTATATTTTTCATTTCTCACACAAGTCAAGTGAATTTCTGGAACATCATCAAGGGAGGTTCTGCTTTCAAGCCATGCACACTGTGGAAAAAGAAAGCTAAGTTGCATGTGGTTTCCTGCACCAGCCTATTGAAAATATCTTCTGAGAACAAATGTTCCATTTGTTTTTCTTTTTGAACTTTCAAATCATTACCAGTCCCAGGTTTTAATGGGAACTCCACGATGAAATGAGGATTTAAGTATGTGGGCAAAAAAGCAATATTAAGCCTTTCTGTGGGTCGAGGATGAGCCAAAGCAAATCTGTTAAACTGCCTCTGGTCAAGTCAGATGAGTAAGCTGTGGTTTGATCTGAAGATAGAAATCTTGAAATTAGAAAAAGGATGAATATTTTTTTAGAAAAGGGGGAAGGTATGGAGTTAGAGATAAGTGAGCTTATCAGAGCTTTGTAGCTGGAACCTCATCTGTATTTGGGGCTCGAAGATCACAGCTACAGACACCACTAACGGCGCTGACTGTTGGTATGTGTCAGACTGGGACAAGGAATGAATATTACTGGATTCCCCAAGTTTTACATCTCATGATAAAATGTTGGAACCTCATGCAAAATCAGGGCAAATTGAGTAAATGATAATAATACAGCTTTTGCTGTGTTTTGTGTTTCATGGGGCAGCTTATTTTGTAAATAGCGAAATAGATAAAAAAATGTGTTTAAATGCAGGAGATTATGTTAACATTGCCGATCTGGTTATGTATTTCTGGTTAAAACCTTTCATGACTAAAATAAGACACCTGAGACCAAACCTGCAGCTCTGGTAATTTGAGTAAAATTAATTTTATCATGTCAATAACAGACGCACTTTCCATATCCTCAGACTTGCATTCTTAATTACACCAATTATTAACTTACAAATGTGACTATTAAACCGTTTAATCAAAGCATGGCCCAGTGAATCCTCTGAAAACATTTCTCAGCGGCAACGCTCCATGTAATAATTGGACGTGGTGGTTCATTGTAAGCGCCTTGTATTATGTAGCCTAATAAGATGGTAATGAGGTTTCTTTTTGTTTAATATTAAAATTATGCTGCTGAGATTTGGGTTTTTGTTTGATCACTTACTGAGAATATGAATTGCTTCAGGCACAAGGTGCAGCAAGCACAATACAAACAAAAGGATGGGAGTGCATCAGGTTGGAATCTTATAATTAGATCAGTTTTTATTGTCTATACATTTGAACAGCACATGGAAAGAAGAGGAACACAAGAAAGTAAAGAGCTTGTTTTAAAATGTAGCTGTAAATTTGTCCACAATATTCAGACACTTGACTCAATTGGCTGTATGCATGTTTATACTCTTTTTTTTTTCACTTGTAAATTTCATCTGTGAGCAGAACACTAAAAGATTTCCAATCCTCACATGAAGAAATCAAAATAATCTGCAAATAAAATAACCTCACACCTTTTGTCATATATCTGTTTTAAATCATTCTTTCTTCCCCTCTTCTTTCCAAACACTCCTCCTGTGCTTTCTGCAGTCACTTTGCATGTGATTGCATGTGCAAAATTGGATAAAACGATCAGTTATAAACTGATTTCTTACTCCGTATTGTGTGAGAGATGCATAGTTCTTTCACGTCATAGATAAACCTCCAAGAGTGAACTTTTGTATGCAGTCTTTTTCAGTTTTAACTAAACTGTTACGGGAGGAAAACCTTTTTTCCATCTCGTCAAAAGACAACCCCTTCCCCCCAAATTCCTTTATGCATAAGTGTATACATATCTAAAATATAAATGTAGTGCAGGTAATGAAAGCTCTGAACTCTCAGTCTACTCTATAGGCTAAAAAAAGCATATCAACCACAACACCGACTGTTCAACAGAAGCTTGTAATGATCTAATCTGTGAATGTCAAGGACCCAAACCCCTCAACTGTAATTTATTCCTATATCTGACCATATCTCTTTTCTCAGTTAGTCTCCCATACCCTTCCCCCTCTTCGTTTCTTAACTTCTCAATGTTGACAGACTCAGGGCATTTTTAGATCTGCAAAAAACAGTCATTTCCACTCGTGTCAGAGAAAACAATAAAAGCAAACACTTCACTGAGTCACCGTTCTGTCTTTAACTGTGAAGGTAATGAAATTTTCCCTGTTGGTGCTGTAAGTAATTTAGTTATGAGATGGAGTTTGTTTTTCCATCAAGTAATAAACCAATTTTTAACCTCACACAGACAATACTTACAAAACAGTTACAGTCCTTTCTGGAAAACAACTCTATTCTTGAGAAATTCCATCTGGGTTTAGGTCTCGTCTGAGTTTGTGTTGCTAAAGGTCCATGATGACTTTGTATTGTCTGTTGATGCCAAGTCTCTTGTTGCCTTGGTGCTGTTGGATCTAGCCGTCAAGCAGCAACTGTGAGGCCAACGTGGAAATCCAGGAAAGTGCTAAATATTTGTAGTTCTTTATCATCCGCTATAGACTGGCTGCAAAACATAGCAAATCCCCAGCGACTCCCACGAAAGACCAACTTCACAGCAGAAATAAACATGTTTACAGCCTGGTTCAAAATTTATTTTAGGTTTAATAGGTCAAGTTTACCTTCATGTCAACTGTGAGGGGGGTGAATTTTTTTTTTATAACTCCTCTGTTTAGATGTTATTTAATCTTGAAATTACACATAATTAGGAGCGTGTCCCTAATTGACAGGTGGCAGATCGGATGTCAGCTTGCCAGCCGGTGGCTGATATTCAGCTTTTTGTTTGTTCTCAGTCAGGTCTCAGTCTGTAGAAGAGCACACTGGTGGTTTTTAGCAAGTTAACAGCAAGTAATAAAGATAAACCCCAGGAAAAAGATGGAGGGGGGAGAGGCGGGGGGAGGGGAGGAAATCTAAAAACCACGCAGACTTTTCCTTCATCCTGCCGATTAGGCTAATCTTCGTTAGCTCCTGTTAGTTTCGAGTTAGCTCAATTAGCATTCAGGCAAGGATATGTTTGCTGTCAATCATTTTCCCAGAGGCCGCTCTTTGCACATTTTTGTATTTTCCGGGAGTGACGACACATGCAACACAGCGAAAATGGCGACGGTGGGAATGCCCAACTGACGTTGGGAATCTTCACTTTTAGCTCTTCAGAAGCAACTGGTGACATAGTGGAAGGTCCCCCCTCGTCCCCCCCCTTTTTTTAGTCGCATGCCTGAAACACTATGTTGGCATCCATGGCACGGCACTTAAAGGGGTAGTTTGGAATTTTTTTACATACAGCCTTGAGTTAGCCGGGGTACTATTTATCACCAGAGACAGTTTCAACAAATTTCATCCCGTCATTCTACTTGCAGGAGGTTGTCGATGTTAATGCGGTGTAAAATGCAGCTGCCAGCTTTTAGCACTGAGAAGAGACCACATCACCCCTGTCCTGTGTTTCCTCTATTGGCTTCCAGTCCATTTTAGAATTGATTTTAAAATTTAATGTTAGTTTGTTTCGAAAGCTCTCATTGGCCTCTCTCTATCTCCAACTTAGACGATAGCTGTTCGTAAGTGTGGCACGGCACAGAGGTTGTCCAATCAGCTACCGTTAATTGTTTCTGTACTTTTAGTAGGCTATTTATCTTCGTTTTATTCATGTACTTGTTTCCTGGAGTGTTTTTTAAATTGTTGTTTGATCTTTTATAAAGCACTTTGGTTCACCACTGTGTTGTTGGTGCAATATAAATACAGAACATTTACAATACTTTGGTTCAGGAGCAAAACTTCAAAAACTGCTGTAAACTGTCTCACAATAGCAGAACCCATATGAATCTTCCACTTGGGACTGAGAACTGGTGGCAGATTTACAGTTTTCCACAAAACCTCATTGTACAGGGCTGCACTGCACACATGAAAACACACCACCTCCTTCCCCTCTACAATCAATGCACGGAGAGCTGTGAACACCCCTTAGGTCTCATTAACACTTACAGAAAAGATCAACACCCAAAGCAACTGTTCACCTGCAGCACAGAGGAAGAGATGTGGTATACATATAAATCACACTGACTTAGTCTTCCTCATATGATTAAACAAGGGCTTGTGCACATACCTGTAGGTATTTCTAAAATCTAACATGCTTTGTTGGTTGTCTTTAACCTTTTGTTGGGAATTAAAAATACTGAAGTTTTAACATTTTAAAACATCTTCTTGACCTCAAATCAAATAGCAAACATGGTAGAACTTCAAGGATGAAAAATAAAATCCTTTTTTCATGAGAATGGCTGCAGAGTCTGAGGGTTTCTAAGAACATTTGGAACATTACGGATTAAAGTGCTGAAAGAAGCATCAATAATTCCATCATTTGTGTTAAATTCAATATAAACTGGTTACTCAGAACAGTGAAATATATAACTTCATAAAAAATATGCCCATGGATGCATCTTATTTTATTTAAATCATATTTTGCTTTATTTGTTTGCCTTGCTTTAATATCTTGTATCACATTAGTGAAGTTTCTTGACAATAATTCAGCTTTGCGGTATCACAAAGTTTTTGCATACTGTAGGTGATATAGAATTATTTCATTATTACAGTGTACTGGGAAGTGGAGCGGCCCATGGTGCTTACTAAACTTATTGATAAGACTTGTTTTCTTCTGCCTTCTATCCAGAATAACAAAAAAAGAAAAAAATGGCATAAATCTTCCCAACTATAAGCACTGTAAGTGTAATCTTGATCTAAAAAAAAAGAACTGAGACATGGAAGATTACTATAGAAGTGTCAGAATCAAGATATATGTTACTGTGTGAGAGTAAATTCACCTGGAACATAGTATAAAATGTAAAGTTATCTACTTCTTAAAAAAAAACCACATTTTATCACATCTATCCCTCCTCTAATGCAATATTTACGAAGCTATAGGGAGATTTCTGGATATAGAATCAATGAAGGGAAACCTGAAGCCATGAAGGTGACAAGGGTCTGGCCAAATCAGCTAGACAAAATAGTGACTTTCTGATGGGCAAAACCATCAGGGGTATCTGGGGGTAAACATCTCAAACCCCCTCCCAGCTTTATGCAAATAAAGTAAACTTGCTCAGAAAGACTTAGAACATTGGGGAATACTCCCACATTCTTTGTTTGGAAGGGTGGAGGCGATTACTGTAGGATGAACATCCTGCCCAGGTTTCTTTTTCTTTTTAATGTCTCCATATTCAAGCTGCTAAATAAACTTTTTTAGTAGTTTTGTTTCGCAGAACAGAAGACCGAGGATAAGGTTAACAGTTTTATGTCCGGGGAGGAGCCAAGGTGAATTAGGTCTACTCCACTTGAAAGCAGGGTAGGGGAACATGGAAAAACGGTTCGAACAAACTACATTTTAAAAAATACACCCACCCCGAAACCATGCCTCCAGAGCACAGGAGCGTGTGCCCGAAGATAACAGAGAACAGCCGAGTGGATAGCTTGGCAGCTTCCCAGTGAACAGTTGAGGAACCACGTTTGTAAAAGTGATAATTCCCTCACCTCCAACTCCTTCTGTGGTGTAAAACATCCTCACTGCAAACACCAACACCTCCATGACTTGACACATCTGTTTTTTTTTTTTCTGTTTGGTGGATTTTAAGAGTAAGCACAGGCCGTTACAATTTAATTGGATGGGGTTTTTCCAGTCTTGTCCATACGTTCCACAGGTGATTATTTTTTACTTCAATTAATTGGCTGCAATCGGGGTGTGAAGAAGACGTAAAGCAATATAGTAAAAAATGCTCCTGGAAAACATCATCCACCCTGTCTTTATGGAGTTATTGGCTGCTCAATTAAGAACTTTGGTGGCATATAGCGAAACAAAATGGGCCCATATTGAGCTGTCTTCAGTTACTGGAGCATCTCTGATGGTTCTTCTCTTTTAAAACACTTAAATATGGAAAACAATGAAGATCCAAAATAAATGGGTCAATGGGCTTTATGCATAACTACTACAGATCTGGGCATGAAAAAGTTCCTTTGTCCTTTTTCTGCCAGAAGTGGTGCACTTATAGTGCACCATTACTGCACTATCACTGGCTGAACGACTTGTCCCGCAAATATGGCTTCATGTTCGGTGTCCAAACTTGGCGTGTGGAAACACTCCTTGTTCCGGGCATTCATTTATGCTCTGAAATCGTTTCCCCTGGCCACACAGGTGTTTCTCTGTACGATTGAATTAGCAGACAAGTGGCTGGCAGTCGGCTGAAAGGGGAACTTTTTCATGCATCGATATTGCATCGATTTTGGAATTTTTACCAGCCTTGTTTGACAGGTAGGCCCGAAGAGGTCTGATCATCATCTGAGGGCACAGATTTCAGATTATTCCAACAACTTCAAGCTGAATTTGAATTGGAATCTCACAATATTTATAGCTTCCTATGAATAAGATGCTATTTTACCTCGCATAAAGATTGGAACAGCGTTAATACACAGCCAGATGACCAAGAACAATTCTGGATTGAGACAGTCTTAGAAAGGAACATTCCTCAGAAAGTTGTGTCAAACATTTATAAAAGGATTCATTTGGATATAACTGATAACGTACTTGATTCTAAGAATATGTGAGAGCTTGAGGGAAATAAATACTATAGTAAAAGATATAGAATGGAATGAAACATGAGAGTTTGGCACAATTTTTAAGTAACCCAAACTAGAGGGAAATTGACAACTTATTGTTTTTTTCTTGAGTTGAAATTGACAAAAGTAATAATAAATAAACATTTTATGAAAATCATGACACTGATTTTGAATTGTGGTTCAACAGAAATATTAAAAACAAACACACAAACAAGTATTCAAGCATGATGGGGCTCTAAAGCTAAAATTTTGTTAAGCAACACTTTGAGGCAATCACTGTAATCAGGTGTTTTCTGTAATGTGCAAAAAGACTTCTGTACCTCTTGGTAGGTATTTTGGTCCATTGTTAATGGGAAAGGTGCTCTAATGTGTCTGAGATAGTTGTGTTTTTTTATTATTATTATTCTCAACCATAATTCAAAAGCAATAATTTGCTTTTGAATTATGGTTGAAAATATGATTTAGTTCCGCTAAATCATATTTTTAAATTTTTTATCTATTATTAGTTTCTTTAGTTTCCTGTTAATTAAATTACTATTCTGAATTTGACCTTTTGTTTAATTGGATGATAATAATTTTGAGGACGACTGTATCTAACCAAAAAAAAAATTGCAACTGTGATTTGACATCTGTTTGCAGTTTGAGTTTTACATTATCAGACTGCAACATAATAAGTGATGAGGAACTTTGCAAAAGAAAAAGCTAAAAAAAATGGAACCAGAGCACATAAATCTCTTTAATGTTTTGTTTTTGTTTTGGATACACCTTCCGACCCCTTTGAAGGACGTTCTGATTAGTGCCAGACGTCTGGCCTCAGCTGATTTCATGAGGTCTGCCAGCTGTAAACATAAATGTCATTTTGTGATCCGACGTCCCATTAATATTTTGTTTCCAAGCAGATGACTGCAGAGAAGTTATCTTATTAACCTATTAAACAAGAGCATAAAAGGTCCACACTGACTGACTCATCACATATGACAATATATGTAATATTTTAGTATGCTTGAACCTACGGTGATATTATTATCAGGGGCTGAAGCAATGACCCACAAATTTAGTCACTTACAAAATTTACATTGAGGTAAACAAGAAAAAAAGAAATATAATGAGAAATGAGAAAGAAGAACAAATAACTCCTAGATGTGTTTTGTTCTTCTGCTATCACCAAGCCTATCAGTATTCCTTTGGGATAGCATGCAATCCAGTTCTGCATTTATGCACAGTTTGCTATGCACAGCTCCAGGGCAAACTCAAAGCCTACATATTATAGAGAACTGGTGACAGATTTGCACTTCTATGTAAGTTACTCTCAGCAGGCACATTTAGCAAGAAAACATGCAAATTTACACAAGCGTGGGTGGAATATCGGCTTGTTGTCTCTGTTAACTGTATTTTCCAGCCTGAGTTATGGCATGCAGACCCACAATTCAGGCTGAACACCAGGCTTGTTTGTCACTACAAATCTAGTCAGTGATCAGAGGCCACATAGGGTTTCTACAGTGTTATTAGTCTTTTTTTTTTTTTACATCATATTGACAGGTAAAGATAACCAATCCAACCACCTGTCTGCTGCAAGCTGACCTCACATGAATGCTTGTAATTAATATGACCCCCTACAAGACTCCTTTACATGGTAGCTGCATGTAACATGTCAGAACCCCTGAAATAATGCAAAATAAAGTAATTTAATAGGTTTTTAATAGCTGGGAGCGTAAATTCCCTCCCCCAGTTGGAACAGTTCACAGACACGCAAATGGTTGCAAGAGAGGATGGTGGTTAAGACTGAGATATATCCAGCTTTGTTTCCAGTGGGGTACAGTTTTTTTGTTGTGTTATTCTGTTGTGTTATTTTACTATTTTACTGTGAACTTCTAAATTATTAGAATTTTGTCATTTTCTTTATATTTATAGAATAAAATAGTATCTTGGATACGACTTGATATCACACTGGAGCAAAGTCACTTCACAGGGTTCCCTTTTACAAGGCACAAAATACCAGTTTATGTAAAGGGAAGAATCAGCGCCTAGTTTCTGTATGTACACATTAACCTTTTGTCGGTTGCCAATAAAAGGTTAGGCACTCTATGTTGTTTTAAGTGTGCTTTATAAATAAATTTGACCTTGACCTTTGACCTTGACCTTGATAATCAGTATATTCACTTGGAAAAAAAAAAAAGAAAAAACAATTGATCGTGTTAGTCCACACAAAAACATCTTAATCTGATCTAACTATTGAGGCTCAAAACAAAATAATGTGGTTGGAGGTCGAATAACTCCTGCATGTATTTGCGCAGCAAGACTCAAGTGTGAAGTTTGCCACGCATCCCCAAGTCTCATGCTTGTGCATTTGTGCTTCTTCTGTGAAAATGATAAGAAATGATAGTCAATTAAAAGCATCACACTTACAAGCAGTTCATTAAAAATCCTTATTAACATGCGATCGCATAAAGCATTTCTCAGCTGTCACTTTGCCCCAATAAATCCCTGATTTTTAAAACTGCAGTGTCATCCGTCAAAATCATCATTAAAGTAAATCAGAGCTAATAAATTGCCTCACAGTGATTTTGGCTGCTGACACATACAATGATCTCCCACAGAGAGCTTAAATGTTTATTTTCCATCGTCGACAGCATTGCAGCCTCAGAGATACTTCAGTCAGTAACTCGATAAGTCTTCCATGTATACTGGGACAAGGATAATGGTCCTATAATGGGCACATTGGCCTCTTAAATGATTGATGACATAGCAGAAACTACTTCATGTAGTTGATATTTCTGCATATGTCAATTGCAGAAAAAAACATCACTTTATTCAGGGGGGTTGGCACACCAAATGTTGCTTCTCAGTAAAAGGGTTGGGTGCGGTAACGATATGATCTGCCCGGACACCACCAAGTTGACCAAGTTTGATTGGCTATAACCTTATTTGGCTATAACCTTTATTTAGAGAAACTAGTTCAACCTAGCCTCGTACACCAGCTTGACCAACACCATGTATGAGATACACGGCAAGTCAGACTGGGCTCCCTCCATTGGGAAGTGATTTCCACTCCGGTAAAAAACTGACCGGACCAATCACAGGGCAGCAGCAGAGTTATTAACAGAACGTAAAACTCCTCCGACGTCTCCACCACTGTTTCTGCTCTGTTTTGGTGCTTAACTAACAGCTTCCGGGTCATAGTCACATGACGTTCGACGCAAACGCTTTCTCATTTTAGTAGTTCAGCAATACATGTAAACAACGCTTACATGTAACAGAGTATTTATAATAATAAAACCAAACATTCTATGTTAATATACACAAGAAAATTACATTAAATAAAGAGGGAAAAACGTGTAAACGCTGACTTCCGGCGTCGCCATAGCAACATAGCAACAGAGTGTCGAACTACGCCAGCTACAGTCACTTCTGATTGGTTCTCTCCGGTTCACTTTCCTCCTGTTAGTCCCGCCTCTCGTCTCGCATTGGAAATCAGTCTCCAGCGGAGGGAACCAGACTGAATTGCCGTGTATCTCATACATGGTGTTGGTCAGGCTGGTGTACCAGGCTAAGGTCAACCTGCCGGTAGCTAGCAATCGGAGTTTGCTTGCTAAAGGCTATCTGTTAGCATCATGGGCACTTCAGACCGCAAACAGCATGTAATAAATAAACTTACAGTTAATGACAAGGCTGTAGTCGCCTCTTTCTGTGTTGCTGCAGAAGTTATTTTTTGTTTTTAAAATCCATTTTTTTCGAAAACCGCAACATGAATTAACTCATGTTTAGCAGTCAGACTAGCTCCACTCACGCAGTTGAATCAGCAGGGGGGTGCTTGACGGCTGTGCTGCAATTGGAGAAAATGAATTACAAAAAGGTAGCCTGCGTAGAATGATAAGGTGTTGTCTGATTCAACTGTTTTTGAAGAAACAAAGAAGGCTGACCGCCCATGAACAGACTTTGATACTCACTCTTGACATTCACATGGCGTCATCAGTGCACATCAGATCATTTCATACCCCCAAGAAAAGTGAAATTTGATGTCATTTGACTTTTCAATGTTGTTAAACTTAACTGAACATGTTCCTGTGTAACTTATTTTAACAAATAATTCCTACCAAAACACATTTCTATGTCTCCAGCACTCTGTAGTCTCTTTCTAATGAGTTTTAGTTGCAGAGATAACTTTACTGGCAGGGTGGATGATGTTTTCCAGGAGCATATTTTTACTATATAAGTCTTCTTCACACCCCGATTGCAGCCAAATAAATTAAATGTTCTGACACAAATATTAAAAAAAAATAATCACCTGTGGAACGGACAGGAATGAAAAAACTCCATCCATTGAAGTGACTTTTGATGGAGCTGCTAAAAGCCCGCACTGATTGATTGAATGATTACAGCATATGTCCATTAAAGTTGACATTTTTAAAAATGTAGCTTGCTTGAACCGTTTTTCCAGGATCCCCTACCCTGCCTTTAATATGACTTAGCATGAGGTTCAATACGTAAACTTTGATGAAGGTCGTAAACACTATTTCACAACTGGTTTCCCAGCTTGAAGGTTGCTTTATGTGTGTGAAAAGGTCTGAGTGCCCACTAAAAGGTATTGTACTCTGATGTACATGCATAATTGCACAGACAGGCTCTCTAGAGGGAAGCTCCTTTCCAGGATGAGACCTCCTTGTCTACTGTTGAAGAAAGGCCATACACTGCTGTAATGTTTCATTTTCATTCCCTTTAATGTCTTCTACTCTCTGTCCCTGAGGAAAGCTGTCTATTTAGAATCTAGGTTCAGAGGGTCTTCTTCTTATTAATTCAAATCCTTTTTTTTCTCCTTATAGCAACCATAATGCACTCACTTTTTGACATCTCCCACAAACCTATGCAAAAATTCTATTAGCACACACATATTCAATAAAAATGTAATCTTCTCTGCCGTAGCACTTTATGAATATTCTCTTGACAACAGCTTGTCGGGTTACAAACGATTTTTTTTGTCCTACCTTTCTAAATGTTAGGGTGCATACCAGCACAGAGCTCGCAGTAGAGTGGATGAATCAATAGGTATGCTTTGAGCCCAACTCTAGATTAAAAGGCGTGATAGGTATTCCAACAGGATCCGTGTCGAAACAAAGACTGTCTGCCCTGTGAAAACTGATTGGATTTATTTCCCTCTTCATCCACCTCTTTCTTTCTCTTTCAACTCTGCACTGTTTCTCTGCCCGCATGTTGTCCAGGGATGTTTTTCTCCATTATGTTGAGATTACACCTCTATATCAGTGTATGATCAAAGAGACCCCATTTTTATCTGCCCAGAAATCTTTTTCATATTTGACAGCATCTCGTCTAAAAACATGTGTCACTGCACAGCATGTTGCATGTATTGAGTATTTCTATACAAGTTTTCCTTCCGAATGCTAAATTCCGTGACTACCTTGGATCTCCCAGCAGCTTTCCCAGAGAAGCGCTCCACGGCTCCATTCCTTTATCAATCTGGAGCCCACCAGCTCACCTGGACCCCGGGGCTTTCATGCAACATTCTCCTCCTTTTGAATTTCAAAAAGCAAGTGCATCGTCTATATTCATTCACATGCATTACCTGGGTAGATAGAGTTGTATGTCACCACACATGAGATCTGTGGTTTATTATGATGCCTGAGGATTTTACTGGCAGACCCACATTAATGGTCCTGCGAGTCCTGTGCTGGGAACACATCTTAGAAATCATTCAGAGAAAGTGCCACAGTTTTTATTTATATATTCTCTTCCTCGCAGGAGCCTGGTCATTTACCTGTAAATGAATCTGAAAAAAGGAAAATGTCACACAAACGGCTCATTGAAATCTCCATGGCTTCACACATTAAATCAATAGTGTGAGTTTCCACAGTACTTCGGTTTACTGAACGTATCAATAAAAAATGTTCGCAGGAGCCTCAAGCACTCGGCGATGGCTTGACAGGAACTTGTTCAATTATTCATTCATTGTTACAATTGTTCTTGGTTTGCCCCCCCCCCAGTTTACAGCAGTGGCACCCTTTAAGCAGTTTATCTAAATAAATGTTTATCCAGCTACTGTACAATTTGAGGCTAAAGTTATTGGAGAGAAACTATTATAACAAAAGGCTGCTGTATGAATTATTCAGATGTGTAAAAAGTATTTGGTTTGTCTCATCAGACCCATTTTTAATTCAAAGTCATGTTGTGATGAGGCTTTCTTTTCACTTTGTTCTGCTGTTCCAACACGAGCATGTCTATTTGGCGATTCATCTCAACTTGTATCTTCAATAAATGATGTTCACGTCTATTTGTTCATGTCTGCCGCAGTGAATGTCCACATCACATGGCTAATTCAGTCCTTCACAGTGCAGTGGCATTTCCTCAAGATGCCCAGAGTAGTGAAAGGAACTGGTCATCTTACGTTTGCTCCCAAACAAATATATGATATAAATAACTCCTACATGTGCTATCTAAGACAGCAGAACAACCAGAATAGGCGAGCTGAAGCACTGTTTTTAATCTCTTGGTCATTTAAGTCTTGATGTTTTTGTCATGTTTACATGTGAGTTTTGTTCAGTGTCCCCTCAGAAAGATGCAATGCTGCAGTTGTACCTGTCGACCAAAAACAAAGGGGTGGAATATATACAATAAGAAATATAGCAATCCCAAATTTCTCATATTATCAACACAACATACAGTATTTGTTGCTTGATTAATTTGTCTTATGTGGAATTTATATTAACATTTGAAATTGCAACATTGCAACTTTCTGGAAGGATCTTTTCAGTATGTTGTAAAAGATTGCCATTTCTGCTGCTGTCTTGGTCAGGACACTCACGAAAAAGCATTTTTGATTTCAAAGAGTACATTTGAGCTTCTCCCAAAATGATGGGACCTCAAATGCTAAACTGTACTTATTGGATTTTATTAAATGTGTGGAAAACACATGTGCACCAACAAAATGCAGCATGGGACTAAATAGTGAGCATGGAGTTTGATTTTCCCAGAAAAAAAAGAAAAATGATCGAAACTGAAACCTAGTGTTCATCAGAAATTAATCTTGCCTGAGTCCAAGCTGTTCAACCTGCAGGGTAACCAGATCTTCTCTCCAATGTGCATGGAGTCAGCCCCCAGGGCTAAGAAAATAGATTTCTCTGGATGCTCTTTTGCTACAAGAGTGATGCTGCTTTTGTGTGTTCCTGCTTGCTTTCAGGTCTGCCAGTAGCAGTCGAGACATTTGGCCCTGGTCACTGGGAATCATTATTTTTTTGTAAATATTTAATGCACATTGACACACATGTAGCATAGACTTCACTTCATGTATAGTAGTACACTAAAAATACCATTTAGTGTAAATCAGTCAGATATGGTTTTCCTTCTTTTCCTTGTGAAAAAGTGTTTGTCCTCTTCCTGATTTCTTTTTTTTTTATGTTTGTCATACTTAAATGTTTCAGATCATCAAACGCATTTATATATTAGACAAAGATAACACAAGTAAACACTAAATGCAGTTTTTAAATGAAGATTTTATTTTTAGGGGGGGGGGGATCCAAACCCACGTGGCCCTGTGTGAAAAAGTGATTGCCCCCTAAACCTAATAACTGGTTGGACCACCCTTAGCAGCAACAACTGCAATCAAGCGTTTGTGATAACTGGCAGTGAGTCTTCTGCAGCGCTGTGGAAGAATTTTGTTCCACTCGTCTTTGCAGAATTGTTGTAATTCAGCCACAATGGAGGGTTTTCCAGTATGAACTGCCTTTTTTAAAGCCATGCCACAGCATCTCAATCAGATTCAGGTCAGGACTTTGACTCGGCCACTCCAAAGTCTTCATTTTGTTTTTCTTAAGCTATTCAGAGGTGGACTTGCTGGTGTGTTTTGGATCATTGTCCTGCTGCAGAACCTAAATGCGCTTCAGCTTGAGGTCACGAACAGATGGCCGGACATTTTCCTTCAGGATTTTTTGGTAGACAGCAGAATTCATGGTTCCATGGTTCAACAGCTGGCAGATGGCAGCAGATTCTGGTCCAGAATGTCTCTCTACTTTTCTCCATTCATTCTTCCTTCAATGATATGAAGTCTGCCAGTACCATGTGCTGAAAAACAGCCCCACATCATGATGTTTCCACCTCCAAAATTCACTGTTGCTATGGTGTTTTGGGGGTCAAGTGCAGTGCCGTTTCTCCTCCAAACATGCTGTTTCTTATGACATCCGAAGAGTTCAGTTTTGGTCTCATCTGAGCAAACTATGTTTTCCCAGAATGTCATGGGTTTTTCTAGATGTGTTGCAAACTTCAAATGAACATCAACATGCTTTTTCTTCAGAAATGGAGTCCTGCGTGGTGTACTGTATGTGCATGAAGGCCATGGTGGTTGAGTGCATTACTTCTTGTTTTCTCTGAAACAACTGTACTTGCTGATTGCAGGTCTTTCTGAAGCTCTCCATGAGTGGTCCTGGGCTGCTGGGGAACCTTTAGCCCCATTTCCACCAGCAGGTCGGGTCGGGCCGGATCGGTCCACAATGTTTTGCGTCTCCACAGATAAAAACTGGGACGGGTACCCTTATATCCGACCCGACCCAGCCTACTTTTTTGGTACCCTTCGGTAGGGGTACTGATCTAATCAATCCGGACCAAAGAGGTGGAGCTAATACACAGCAATCCATTGATTTGTTGAAAAATCCATCACTTCCCGTGTGACACGGTGTAAAAACAAAGCTGGGGTGACTCCTTTTGTTTCTGTCACGTGTGGTGCGGTGCTTTAGTTAAAAGGTGTTGCATATGGGATCAATATCATGCCGGAGAGAATATCTGCGTAATAACAGATTTTGCATGTAAAATAATGTTTTGAAGTTGTATAAAACAAATCGTACTTGTAAAACAGATTTGTATCCACAGAATCATTTTGTGGTTGTGTGAGAAACCTTTGTCTGCAGAAATATTATTTGCAAACATGTAGATCAGTTTCGTAGTTGTGTTTTATTTTTCTGTGTGTGTGATAATTAAATTTTTACCAGTAAAGGTTTCGCCACACAAAAATATCTGGGCGAATGCGACACCTAGGGCTCGTGTGCACTGCACTGCACCTACGAGCTCACAAAACAGAAACCTACAACCACAAAACCTTTTTACGGATGGAAGGCAAGTCAAAGTCGTGCCACTAACAGCCAATCAGGACACTGCATTCTGGCAAGCCAAACAGCCAATGATGTGGTGGATTGATGATGATGTTTATTTTGGGGGACGAAGAAGATACCGCTAGCAAAGACTCTTGGCTGCTGTCAGAGCCCAGCGGCGGCTACATACTCGTAGCAAGAGGCTGTTCAATCTGGAGCCGGCCACTGATCTGATTAGGTGGCCAGTGTTGTCAAATAAAAAGGCGGCTACTCGCAGAACAACTTGGCCGGTAATTTTGGTGTTGATCGCCGCAGCTTGTTGGATCGTCTGTTGTACTGGACGTGCATTAGCATTTGAGAGGCTAACGACTAGCAGAACTTGGCTGGTCCCACTGGAATCTGGCAACCATTTAAAGCTGAGTCGTATAATGCTCTGGTTACCGTGTCAAAGCCCCCTTAAAAAACAAAAAAGAAAGACAGAAAAGCAAAATCATATTTACTGGTAGGTTGTGCAGTAAGCTGCCACCACATAGCCTACTGTTTACTTGGTTTCAGTAGTTATTAAAAAAGAAAAGGAAAAAGAAAAAACGACGGCTGAAGTCTTCTATAAAAGGCATGTGAAATTATCTGGTTAATAAGGAAAGCAATGTAAAATTCTTTGTGTTCCTTTCAATAGCCAGAGCTACCTGGTACATTTTCGGTTTCAATGCGCTCGACTTCCAGGGAGTCCACATATCTGTGCCAGGCCGTCCGGACCGAATGCGATGTTGGTGTTAGAAAATGCGCTTGATGCCCAAAGTGGGACGCTGGGCCGCATAAAATCAGACACTTGACATCCAAAGACAAAATGCTCTTGGTGGGCGTCCACAGTGTGGTGGTGGACCCGGTTTTCCTTTCCATGTGTCTTTGTACAGTGGCGGATGAAATTGATGCTTGGCTTTATTTACAGTGTCGTTGGGCGTCTCTGAGTCATGTCTGGATTCACCAGATGTTCAGAGCTGTTGTGAGTTTCTCCATAGTCCAGGAGTTGCACCCTGACGATGGGCGCTTTCAGCGCTACTTTTATCTGATTCAAATAAATAAATAAAAATTTCTTCTGATCCGGGCCTAGTTCGATCTACTGTCGGGGCAGCAGGCCATAGCGTGTACTAAAAAAGAGTTTGGGGAAATGTATCAACGTGTATTATGCGACCGGTAACAGACAGCATGCATCTGTTTTTAAAAACATTCTGAAAGAAGCTGTAGGCCTACCTGTCAACTTTTGGATTTGAAAATAAGGGAAATTTTCCAGCAGCGGCCGTGAGCCATCCTGCCACTAAAACTAAATTTCAGTTTCCCTTCCACTTTGACACAAGAATAGGCAATAAAAAATCTTCAAGAACCACTTTTTAACTACCAGGCCGATCAGATTCTGATCATCCTTGTTGACACTGAGAATTTGTGAACATTCCTAGATTTTTTTTACAGCCTAAATAAAAGGACTAAAGTGTATATGACACACATTTATTTATTTTGCATATATTTTCAATTAACATGTTTACTCTTTATTTTACATTACTGGTCTGTAAGTTAAACGTTTTATTTACATTACAAAACTTGTCATTTGTGATATTAGTGTCTCTCTGGCATTCACTAATGACCAAGGGGCAAACTCCGCCTCAGAACAGTGAAGCTCGCTTCCGCGTTGCAAATAGTGTAATATTCCCTTCATCCGCTAGGGGCTGGCTCCAAGAGCGAGCAAATCCCCATAGACTCCCATGTTTAAAACGCCAACTTCACAGCAGAAATAAACAGGTTTACAGCCTGGTTCAAAAAATCATTTTAGGTTTATTAGGTCAAGTTTACCTTCATGTCAGCTGTGAGGGGGGTGAATTTTTTTATAACTCATTCGTTTAGATGTTATTTATTCTTCAAATTACACATAATTAAGGGCGTGTCCTTATGATTGACATGCGGCAGACCGGAAGCTCCGCCTGCCGACCGGAGGCTCCTAGTTAGCTCCTTCTTTGCTCTTAATAAGGTCTCAGTTTGTTACAGAGTCGCACAACGGCGGTGTTTAGTCAGCGAATTGCAAGTCTTAGCATGTCTTACCTTAACCATGCCGCTTAGGGGGCTTATCTTTGTTAGCTCCTCTTAGTTTCGTGTTAGCTCAGCTAGCGTTTAGCCCACAGTACGTCAGCTGTCAATCATTTGCCCCGCGGCCGCGCTGTGCCCATTTTAGTATTTTCCTGGAGTGACGACGTACGTGACACGGCAAGATGGCGACGGTAAGACACGCCCAACTGGCTTCACATTTCTCTATTCAGAAGAGACCGGAAGCTACGTCCAGTAATTATATACAGTCTATGCTAATGACGCAGGGATTCCCCAACATCGACTCAGTCACGGCTATAAGCATAGTGACTTCCACAGTCACTGGAGGGCTAGGGGATGGCTTGATCTATTTGCATGACACACTGTTCGCTTCCTTGAAAATAACGCACAAGGCTCGGCTGCGCTTCTCTCTTTTATTAAGGTGCTTTATAGCTCACAGGATGCGGGACAAACTGGTTCATAATCGCACTTAACTTAGCGTCCACAACCTTTGTGCCGTGGCTAAATACTATATACATATATATATATATATATATATATATATATATATATATATATATATATATATATATATATATATATATATTTGTATGTATGTATATACCCAGCCTTCCTCTCTTGGATAAACTGATTAATCCAGGTGTGTCTGACCATTTGCTCAGGTCAGACACACCTGGATTAATCAGTTCATCCAATCATGTGACAAGAAATAAAGGTGCAGTATTAAGTTCAGGAAGTACTGGAGCCGTGCATAAAGCCCATTAGAAATATATTTTATGAGAAAAATGTTGACGTGTTCAAATCCTTTTCCCCCTGCTGTATATAAATATAACTACTTTGAGGAAAATATGCCCACAACATATTAAGTTTGATACTGTATGCAGCACTTCAAAAACTTGTTTCTCTGCTTTACTTTTTGTGTTAACCAGGGTCTGAAAGGCCAATAAATAACTTAAATGAAGTAAACAAATGTTAAATTATCTGATAACCACCATCAGTAATACAATTCCATTCTAAAGGTCTAAATAAAAGACTAAATGGAACAGAAAACTTTGGTTTCCTGAGATTTGAACACAGAATACAAGTTCCCTCTGTCAGTAAACACCAGGCTGGCTGCTGGTTCTGGTCATTTTACCATCAAAGTGAACCTAAAGATGACAGCTGCATGTTGGACAGTCGTACCTGATATGTTAAACAGACATCATCATCAGCCTCTTTCTCTTTCCTTCCCCTTAAAATGGCAGGTTCAAGATGTTGCTGCAGCAGAAAAAGGTTGTTTAGCCACCACTTTTGTCCTACCTAATATCCCAATTTTATTGTCATCCATCTCCTTCCAGCTGATCTGTATTCTTACTCCCTTCCTTTCTGAACACAAAGTACAGCCCTCAGGAAATAAATCTCTGAGCGAGGGTTTGCTTTGAAAATTAACGTCTCTTATTGAATCAAATGAAGCATGGACTCGGGAAGGGAAGAAGGAAAAGGTCAGCAGACTGAGAACATTTAATGAATATCGAATCTACCAGTCTCGCTCACTCACTCCCTTTACACAAACACACACACAAACTACAGCAGATGTTTTATTGGAAAAAAAACTTCCACCCATTTCCCATGAGTGCAGGTAAAGTTATGAGCATAAAGCCATCAAAGACACATGTGTAAGATATTTCCATAAGGATTAGAAGTGGTACATTACTGCAGCAAAGAGAAGTGGCTATCGATATTGAAATAACTGTCATAGTTCTTTTCTTTCTCAGCACAGATCATCTGTTTCAGCCAAATCCAAATGATTTGGATAAAACATGGATGCTGTTATTTTCAGTTAGCGGAAATGTTACCTGTCACCTGCAAGGAACAAGGTTTCTGCTTGGAGACCGTATAGCAGCTCATTAGTCAGACATCATCAGGACTACAGACAATGGAAGAGGAGAGAATATTAGACCCAATTCTGATTTATAATTTACTTTCAGGGATCAAAAGATCATTATTTATTCGTTGGCATCAATCTTGCAGACAAAACAAAACTAAACATAAATAGTAATAATGTTGTGCGATGTATTCATTTTATTTACAGTTAAATCAACCATCTTTGACAAATTTGGCAAATTTGCTCCAAATGCTCTCTCCAAATCCTCTATTTTATTTCTTTTTATCAAATTGGTTTATTTCATCTATCTATTTGCTTTAACTTACTCTTATTTATGTGTTTATCTTATATAATTTGGGGATCTTCTGCCATTCTTCCTTGCAGATCCTCTCCAGTTCTATCAGATTGGATGGCGAAAAGGGGTCTGAATACTTTCCGTACCAACTATATCTGCATTAATTAAAGGTGTGGATCCCGGAAAACAATTTGAGCAAGCTACATTTTGAAAAAACACACTTCAAACCCAAAGGTTAATGTAATGCTTTTGAGCCGGAGTAAATGTTTGGGTCATATCCCTGCTGAGCCGACCCTGTCCCCGCATAAATCCTACCTTGCTTATTCACAACCCACCAACAAAGTGCCCCTGCTCTGTTTTTGGTTTTTCCTTTTTTTTAAAATGAATGTCTGCTGAAAGCTTGTTCCTATATGACAGACAAATCTCTGAATGTTCAGTGGTTGCTTTCACCTTTTTGCTCCACACCTCTTCCAGGTTGTAAGCAGGCCTATGGCATTTTTTTACTCAGCATTTTCTCATTAGATCTAGTAAATAAAAGAAGGAAACTCAAAGTGAGCTACATTTTGACATTTAAATAGCACATTTTAACATCAGGCCAAGTCAACTGCGTAAACTGTGGCCATTCATATCATTTCACTTTAAAGGTTTTGGTCGTTTACCTTGATTGAAAGTTTAACCTAACCTTTACTAAATGATTTTATCTGTCATTACTTTAGGTTTTCTTCCATTACACGGTAAAAGAGTGCTGTGAAGGATTTTATGACATTTAGAGAAGTCATTTACCCTCAGATGTTTGTTCTGTCAGCCAGTCCAGCCAAGCATGCAGTCTAGAGCAGGCGAACCTCCAGCTTTTCCTCCACTGAATGAACATTCACCGTCAACTGAAAGATCTCAAAAGAAAAGCGTGCAAAAAGCTTTGCTTATCTTCTACATATACCCAGGTCTAGGAGCTTCATAAACGGCTCCAAGGCAGATTTTTAATTTCACTTCAGTCTTTGTTTTGATCCTAGAGTTTGTGTTTCTAGGATAATGAGACCTGTATGTCTTGGCCATGTCTCCCCCTACTTAATCATCTAGCCATATTAGCACAGGTAAAATAAGGATTTGGTTTCCCAAGATTGATTGAAAAATGTATCAACCAACTGTATGACCTGCAACCCCTGTTACACAAAGCTGTAGCTGTACCATTTCATTTCATCCAATCATTCTTTATGCCTCACAGGAGCAGTCTTTCTATATGCTGCCTGTATCATGATGTAGTTTGTTGATATGGATTATCGGGAGCAGATGTTTGGATAAGGCTTTAACACCTTATTTGATTAATCAGGTACAGCGCCTTTAAGAATGGTATAAAATACCAGGCACATTATGACCCCACACATCACAGACTTGAATACACCTTCATCAGAGTAAGAGAAAGGACAAAATAAAATGAGGTAAAAGGTGAAATGAGATGGATCAAATAAGGTGAAAAGTGAATTTTCTAGAGCAAGTGAGCTGCAGCTGGTAGTGAAGTCACTCTTGACTATCTGGGAGCCTTGATTTTCCCGCACCATTTCAGTAATCAGACATGGTTGAGAAACTCCACAGTGCAGATGATTTATTACAATTAAATTTAAAACAGTAAGGCTGTATGTTAATAGTTGATACAATTCAACTTTATTAGCGTCCACTCGTGACAATCACCTCAGGGCGCTTAACAGACAGAAAAATTCAGATCAGATTCATAATAGCCTAAGGAGCCCTAGCTAAGTTACCTCTTACTTCAGTTTTTATGAAGGACTAAGCTCATCTAGAATGTGCGATTTGTGGCAAGAAGTCAGGTAATGAAAGCCAAGCATTATTTCAGCTTTGGGTAAGGCAACAGCCCTATGGCTTTTTTTTTTTTTGGTCGTCACCTAAAGGAGTCTTCAATGAAAATGAGTTTGGAACCACTGTGTGATGGTGGATCTGAACTAAGTTATACGGTAAGTAATTAGCTTATAACACCCTTTCTAAGAATAGGGTTGATATACCAAAATATTCCTCAAAATTCAAAAACAACAACATGGATTCTAAAATTTGGGGCAGATGTTGTCCTGCATGTAGGATCATTATGAGCCTTTGAAGTGCTCATCTAAAAACAAAGACTTGGCACTGGTCCCAACAACTAGATGGCTGGAAGGGAGATATCACCTGGTACTCCTGGGATTCCCTCATGCAAAGCTGTTGAAACCTGCTGCAAACATAAACTCCCACTTTGATTACTCAGAGAATGAAGCTTGATCCAGCCAGAGCAACAAGTACAACTGTGGAAGCCTTTGTAGCTGTAGCTGGCAGATTTTTTGATGAGTGGGTGTTTTTTTTTGTGTGTGTGTGTGTGTGCGCCCCCCCCCCCCCCTTTTTTTTTCTTTCAGCCTTTCTTTCAGGTAACAGAACAAGAGAGAAATGTTAGAAAAGTTTTCAACTATTACTTCAAAGTGAGAAAATTGTCAGTGAAGAAAAGGCCAAGATCTACTGCGACAGAGTAAAAATGGAAGAAGGATTTCAACATGACATGAATATGGTCTCGTAAGAAAGGTGTAAAAGCTATTTCAGTCCAGGGGTGACTCCGCTGGGGGAAGAAATGAGACTGCAAATAACAACTACAGATCTGGGCATGAAAAAGTTCCCCTTTCAGCCGACTGCCAGCCGACTGCCAGCCACTTACCAGCGACTTGTCTGCTAATTCAATCGCACAGAGAAACGCCTGTGTGCCCAGGGGAAACAATTTCAGAGCATAAATGAATGCCTGGAACAAGGATGTTTCCGCACGCCAAGTTTGGACACCGTACGTGATGGAGTATTTGCGGGAGAAGTTGTTAGCCTGTGATTGTGCAGCAATGGTGCACTATTAATGCACCACTTCTGGCAGAAAAAGGAGGAACTTTTTCATGCCCAGATCTGCATATAGATCGAAATCTGCTTTTTAACATCAACAACAAAAAGATTCAATTATAACTCTTTCTTTTTGTAATTTAACTTTTGATCATTTCATGCTTAACAACCTAGGGCTGTCACAATAATCGCAAAAATGAAATATTGCGATATTAAGAAGCTCACCGCGCTGCATGATGGGCCACCGCCATCACCGCATCTCAGGATAACAGTTGAGAAGGATACAATGGCAGCTGCACTGGCATCAAAACCAAATGTTACTTCGCCCCTATGGGAGCATTTCGGCTTTCAGCCAAATGAAAAGGGTGAGCCAGACAATTTAAAAGAGGCAATCTGTAAAATCTGCCGTTACTGTCCTTCAATAAAGCGTTATAAAATTGACATGTCTTTTTTTTATAACTTTTTTTAATGTGCAACCGCCATGTTTCAAAGAAAATATTGCCATGACTTTGGTAATTTAACAATTAACAAAGACATTGGCGAAATAGATAGATGGGGGGGTGCGCAATTATATTGCATATCGCAATATTGAGCCGCCTTGACTCACCGCAGGGGGAATTCCTCAATCGCAACAGCCCTATAACAACCCAAAACTGGCTGTACCATCAATACATTCTTACATGTTGTCTGTCCAATGAAAAGTGCACATTTTGAATCAGTGGCTGTAATTCAGGTGGAAGAGCTATCATCTGTCATTCGCAAGGATGGTGGATTGATTCCAGGCTTCCCCATGCTACATGCCAAACTTTCCTGGGGCAAGACACTGAAACCCACGTTGCCTCCATGTGTCCATCAGGGTATGAGTATGTGTGAATTTGACATGTAGTGTCAAAAAAAAAATCAGCCGAAATTAGTTTTCTCTGCGGGGTGGCCGGGCTCTCCCTTACAGATGGGGTGAGAAGCTCAGTCATGCGGGGGGGGTTAAAGTAGAGCCGCTGCTCCTCCACATCAAGAGGAGCCAGTGGCTTGGGCATCTGGTCAGGATGCCTCCCTGAGGTGTTCCAGGCACGTCCCACCAGGGCAAGACCCCGGAGAAGGCCCAGGACATGCTGGGAGGACTATGTCCCCCGGCGGGCCTGGGAATGCCTTTGGATCCCCCCATATAGGTTGGTGGATGTGGCTGGGGCGAGGGATGGGCTTCCCTGCTTAGGCAGCTGCCCTCACAACCTGATCTCAGATAAGCTTAAAGAATACTGTCCGGTATGATGGGTGGAGATCTCCAGCAATCTGCTCCCCCATGTGTGACCCCGTCTCATAGTCACAAAGAATCCTTAAAAAAAAAACCTGGATTCAAACAGTGATCCTGATCAATACCAACATTTATTCAGTTCTTCCTTGTACCATTATCGACATAAAATTTCATCCAAATCTGTCCTGTACTTTTTGAGCTATTTTGCTAACGGACGGACAGACAAACGCCCATCATTACAGTACATTACCTCCTTGGCAGAGATAATTAGCAACCACAGCAGTATTTCATAACACACCCATCAGGCCACATGTATTCACCAGGAAGCTGTTCCCACACATTTCAAAACTTCCATCCTCATCTCTGATTCACTTTTTCATCTGAGATTTTTTGTCGAGAGAAGAATCCAACCATTTTTTGTGTACTGGAGGGGCAGTGTTTTTCCATAATATGAGGATCATCATAATTTGAGGATCATCACCAACCTACTTCTTGCAACACTCACAAATCTTTCTCCTTTAAAGCTCCAAATGATTGGAACCATTTGTCTGCATCTCTAAGGTCAATTACGTTCTATCATCATTTCAGATCTTCACTTTTTACTCACCTTTAAACAGTCTGCCTTTGTTTGTGATTTTACTTTATAAAGAGGGAGAGAGGGAAGAGGAAAAGGGAAGAAAAAGGTTGTTTTTTCTGCTTCTTCTCCTTTTCTTCTTGCTCCTTATGTACTATAAATTTGAATGGTATAAATTGTGATGGACCTACATTTTGGTTATTTGAACTGTAATGCAATGTGAATATGAGGGTTGGAGGTGAGGGTTGTGATTGTCTGGTGTTAAACTTTATTGTACGGTTTATTTTGTTTGTTTGTATTGTATCTTATGTGTTGTTTATGTGTGATATATTGTGTCTGGTCTTGTTTTGTCAATGTTTTGTCTTTTGGTCCCCCTTAAAAACAAGATGTTGCATCTCAAGGTGTTTTCCATTAATAAATTGAAATTTTAGGAGCAGTGACAACAGCAGCATTTGTATTTGGTAGCTCTGTATGATCCCTCGGAAGGCAAAGTCTTGATGTTTTGGATATAATGATACCAGCCATTTTCCAGTACCATTTACCCCTTTCCCCCCAACAAAAGTTCTCCAAATTTACATTCCCAAAATACAGAACAAGCTACTGGCCAGAACACCCATCCTACTGTATAAAGTTTATAAGAAGTAAAAGTTTCCTTTTCCCTGCCTTATAAAGTTGCATGTATTGGATAGTATTTTTAGCCATTCCTCCTCAATTACTTCACGTTTGGAGGGAAAACTGTATTTCATTCCTTGGCATTTTACCAAATTGTATTGTGGCAAGCAAATATTTATTCATTTGCTGAAGCAAATCAGGGTCTCTTCACCATTTTCAGTTCGGCACCGGACAGTGTCGAGTCAGTGACTCTTATTAACACATTTTTTTACATGGAAAGCCTTGTCGGAATGGTGGTATGTCTAAAAGGTGGTATGTTAAAATGACAGTACCTATGTCAGAATGTTGGGATGTCGGAATGCCAGCATGTAACCGAGTCACAAAGTATGGGGACATTCTGGCGCGTTTTGTTGGGTTTTATTGTCATCGCTTCCTTTCATTGAACAGTGAAGTTATCCATACTAGGCCGTTTATCCGCCAGCTTGTTACACGACACCCTTACCCAGCTAAAAAAATAGGCAAATGAGGGACTCTTAAACGGTAAATGTGGACAAAAGGGCGTATCATGCATGTTTAAGCACTTGCACGGCCTAGTGTAGACATAGTCTTGGATCCCTCTCTCAGATCATCGGTAAATGAGGGCATATATATCTTTTGTTGCCCAGTAAAAGTTTATAGAATAGAGCTGCCCGTACAAGGTGATTCCAAGAAGTCCAGAAGTGGGCTCTGAGCCACAGTTAACTGACCTTTAGTGATACAGTCTCTGATTTGTATGTATTTTAAAAGGTGCCTCTCCCTCTAAAAACAAACATATTTTTGCTCAAGGTCAGAGAGACAAATTACATGAGATATTTTTTTTTTTTTTTTAAAATAACCCAAAGGTCCCGTGTCAAGCTGCGGAACCATAAGTTAGGTTAGGTTAAACTTAATTATCCCAAGGGGGACATTTGTCTTGGGCTTGCAGTGCCATGAGTGCTACAAATAATAAAATCATACATACATCAGCCATACAATCTTTACAATACAGTACAGTACAGGAAGCAGTCAGCTCAATATGCATAAGCACATTTAAAAACATAAAAAATAAATCAATTAGATGCTAGGTTGTAGCAATGCATCAAATAAATAATGATGTATTTTATTAAGCGCTTTACAAATACTCAAAGATAATAATCATGGATTAGATTTTTAGCGTGCTTTTCAAGGCACCCAAAGCGCTCACAGTAGATCCTTTATTCTTTCACTCCTCATTCATATGTGGTGATAGTAAGCTATGTATGTAGCCACAGCTGCCCTGGGGAAGACTGAGGGAAGTGTGGCAGCCATTTCACCCCTCCGACCACCACCAACACGTCAGGATTGGGATTTGAACTGCCGCTACTTCAATCATTGGCTGACCTGCTCTACCACCTGAGCTGTTGTCGCCACTAAGATGCTTTACAGTACACATGCAGTAAACAGGTACAGTAGTGAGAAATGTCAAAAGAAAAATCGTATTTTTCAGAGTTTAGATAAGAGTAAACAGTTTTGAGAGGTGATGATGAATGTGGACAGTTCAGTGCGGTTTCTGACTGAAAGTGGCAGAGAGTTCAAGAGAGAGGGCGCTGGGATGGAGAAGACTCTCCCCAGGTTCTGTGCCTGGTCTTTGGTGAAGGACGAGGGATGATGGAAGTTGCAGTCTTTGGAAATGGAGGGTAGGGGTGGAGGAGCTCTGTCAGTCAGGAGGAGACCTGGCTATGGAGGTCTTTGAAAATGAGGAGGACTTTAAACTGGACATGTTGAGGGATGGAAGTCAGCGTAGGTTCTTCAGGACAGGGGTGAGGTGGTCTCAGGGCAGAATTTGGTAAGATGGCTTACTGACATTGGGGGGGGGGGTCTGTTTGTCTTGTCAAACTTCATACTGTACTTCCTGCTGTCAAATTATGTCTTTTTTTAACACATTTATAAAGTAAAACCATGAACAACATATCTACCGCCATTCATCCCTTTTACCTATTTCTCCATCTCTCCCTCTCTCTTTCCATCTTCATTCGCTTTCTCTGTCTCATCACTGTGGAAATGTGGTTGGTTGTGTCCGAGTGTGACACGTTGGAATATACAGTGCAATTACAGAAAGATGACATTGTCAATTTATGTATGTAAGAGATATAAAGTGTTAAATTCATAATTCATGATTTTAAAAAAGTTGAAAATGTGTAAAATGTTAAGCTACAGGAAACTATTATTTTTGGAGCACTGTCTGTTCTTCTATTTGATGTTTCTTGTTTTGCTGGTTGGCAAAAAAAAAAAAAAACCTATATGGTGGATTACCACCATATCGCTCAGAGTCCAACTTGCAACATTAGTTGCCTGTGTGTTGTTGAAGAGAAAAGGATAAAAGACATGGCAAGTCAAGAATATTTTCTTTCATTTTATAATCAAAAATATATCAGTTTATATGGTACATAAATAATGAATGAGGTTGATGAAAGAGAAGAATTAAGGAAAGATGAATCAGCTTCAGCCGGGAATGGCTAAAGTTGGAGAGCCCTGTTCAGGAGACTGGTCCAACCTGGTGTCTGACAGGAGTTTTGAAGGAACACGTCCACGTGCCAGAGCAGAGATGTTTTATACCAAGGTTATCTGGTCTCTTGGCATTCATGTCCACATTCTTGGTTTGTGAAGATCTCCTCTGTCTTCTTAGTAGATGCTGGCACCTGTACGGATCCTTCGACATGTGAGGACCAGATCATGATTGTTTAATGACATAATAAAGATACTTTTATGACCCTGCAGGTCACTTTGATCTTAGTGTACTCACAGAAAAACAAAGTGACCAGTAAAATAGCATCATAGCTCTGCTACATTGTCCCAATCCTACACACCCTCCTGCCATGTCGCCACACTGCCCAATTTGAGAATCACTCTTGGTGACTTAATGTGATCCCATTGGTAAAGATGTTAAATTTCATCTGTGCCAGTAGATCTCTGAAAATTTTACACATTTTAACTTCAAGAAAATGCAAATTAAGATAAGCACCCGTTTGCTGCACATACAGTATGCCTGTGGAACAGTCTGCCGGAGGATCTCAGGGGTGTGGAGAACATTCACGTTTTTAAGAGTAGGCTCAAGACCCACCTTTTTAGTTTGGCTTTTACAGTAGTTGATTTTTATTTAAGTAGTAATTGGTTAATGTAATATTTTGTAATTATTAGTTTTTTGTCTTTTGATTGCCTTTTTGTCACCGTTTGGACATTTTAGCTGTTTCTATTCAACGTTTTGATGTATTTCATGTATTTATTCGATGCTCTTATATTACTTTTATTGTTCCTGGGTCCTTAGGTCCCTCCAGTGCTTCCTTTGTGGGGGCCATTCATTCCCAGGTTGGCGGTTGGCTGTGGCAGACTGGATGCGGTGCTGCTGGTGCCTTGGCGGAGGTTGGTGTTCCAGTCACACCTCCCCTGGGCGTCTGGGCCAATGTCCCTACGGTTGCAGTTGCCGTGCTGCCCCGGTGCAGACGACTCCTCTGATGGGGTTACCTCTTTTTGTCTGTTTGTGCTCAGCCTCAAGTAGATCGATTTACTTGAGCTGGGGAGGGTTGGCGTTGCGAATAGTGGGGTTTTTTGTTGTTATTTTTCTTTTGATATATACTGTATATGCTGTAATATTTTGGGGTTTTTTGAAGGTTGGTGGGCAGGACTGTTTTTAAACTGTAAAGCGCTTTGAGTCGCCACTTGCTTGAAAAGTGCTTCATAAATAAAGATTGATTGATCAATCGATATACTCAACATGTAATTTACTCATAAACTGCTGTATTAAGGGTCTCAAATAACAAGTAGGTTTATTAGACAAGGTCTGATTATTCTGCTGTTCCCGTAATCTCGTCTCTTTTCAGACAATCTCTAAGAGCTGATATGGAACAGGGAGGAGGATCATTTGTTTCTTTGGGCCTTTTTGTTGGTTTGCTTTCGCACTGCAACAATGGGAACAAATTGGCAGCAACGAGGCTAAGTGGCAGCACCATGTCAGCCCCTGATTTATCCTCCCTCAGTAATGACATTACTTTGCTCTCTCTTTTGCTCCTAACATAATTACTGCACCCTTATTTTAGTCATGCCTAAAAGCAGTTTTCGAGACACTATTGTCTGTGCTTGAATTTAAATAAAGTGAAGGAAAGCGTCAGTGGGCTGAGTGTGCATGCTGGTGGGACTGGATTGTGGGATTTTCCTCAGCTTGTCATGGCAGAGACACATAAGAAGCACGACGAAACTCATGCAAAGATCATCAGAAAATATCCATTTCCTTTTAAAAATGCATTGCCTTTCTATACAACAGGATTTTCCAATAGAAATCTGACTGCTGAAAAGCGAACAAGGAGTCCGTGTCATCAACTCGGAGGAACCGAAATTACATCTCGTTAACAGAGCATCGTCACATAACTTTGTCATTTATCTTGTTCATAATGTAATTAACTGCAATGTCACGTCTACCAAATCTGCAATAACGTACAGGTTATGTTATAAAACACATTTCCATTGTTGAACCAAGCGTAATGGTCTCGTGTTGTATTTCATTCATGAAATTAGCTACGCAGGTTAGGTATGACCATTCCGAAGTGAAGATGTTCATTTTTAGCTCTTCAGAAATTGACAGCATAATTGGGGAAAAATATTTCAATTTCACACCGACATTTGAGACAGAAAACTCTGCCTGTGATGTCAGAGGTCTAAACCTACTGTAGCAGCCTGATAACTGCTGGAAAAATTAATTTGGAGGACGTGAGGAAAAAATCCCCCTTGGGCCCATGCAAAACTAAAAAGAATCCCACTTCTTTCACAAAAAATACAGATGCAAATCTAACACCAAGCAGAAACCTGCTGAAACCCCAGCTGTAGCACAGGTGGAAGAGCAGTCATTCTTCAACCGGAGGGTCAGGGGATCAATTCCAGGCTTCCCTAGATTACATGCCGAAGTGTCCTTAGGCTAGACACTGAACCCCAACTTGCCTCCCAATGTGCCAATCAAGGTATAAATGTGTGTGTGATTGGGTGAATGTGACGAAGTGTAAAGTGCTTTGAGTGGTCAGAATAACTGGAAAAGCGCCATATAAGTGCAGTTCATTTACCTTTTTTTTTTTTATAAATCTAATGTTTTACTGTTTCTGTTTGTGCTTAATGTCCATTTCCCCTGCAGTTGTGATTTGAATTTACTGTAAATCAATGTTTTTCTTCAGTCCATTTATTTAAAGAGGTTTTAAAGGTGCATTGTGCACGTTTAAATGTTAAAAACTTTTCTTTTCTTTCCTCCACATGCTCTTACAATTGCCTGATGTGTAGAATGAGCCATTCTTTCTTCACTGCAGTGGTCTCTAATACTGTTTCTGAATGCTCAATGCCAGATACAAAGGGGGCACTACGAAGCCTCAAGTGAGCACTTGTGGGGGAGACGAGCTGTGTGTACTTGTTTGTCTGGCTGCACCTGCACCGGTGTTGTGCACCGAAGGTCCGCGCATGTTGAGACAACACTAACTACTGCTAAAGATGGAGAGCCTGTTAGGTGCCTGTCAAACCCCGACTCAAACTCTAGTAAGACAAAGAAGAAAAGTTTTGTCTTGTGAGACGAAGAGAACCAAACTGAAGTCTGACTGGTCCCTACGACAGGGGGTGTTTTTTGGCACAACACCAGCACCGAAGTAAGACGGTAGTAAACAGCCAAGCAGCTTTTTTTCTTTCTTTTTTTCAACTGGAGGGAGCTCCGATTCAGTTTGGGAATAAAACGGTACCCACAGTTGGAATTCTTCTCGCTAACAAGGTAAAGAGAGGGAAATAAGGATACATAATTTTGCAATGCTAAGTTTTTAGCATGGAAATGTGGCGATATGACAGCCGTATGACTGTTCCTGGGGAAGAGATACACTCTTGTCAACTTGTTAAATTTAGTTGATGCGGTTTTATAAGGTAATCGTGGTCTCAACCTGTGAATTTAGATATTTAAACTACAAGCCAGCGTTAGCCTGTTGTTACCGTTAGCATACAGTTCGTCACTTTACTCAACGATCAAACCGTAAACAACTTGCAGATTTACAACTATTACTTCAGTAGACATTGTGACTCTAACTTTGGGCTCAGACTCAATATAATGTAGGTTAAATTAGAGACCAACGCAGCTGAAGCAGCTCATGCGTGTGCACGACATTAGCGTCACTTCCACTTGCCGCCAGAGGGGGCGAACTTCTGGAAAAAACCCGAACTTGTGCTGTACTTCTTTAAGCCAGCTACAGGCCAGATTTATGCAAATTGATATTAAATTCTTAAAGGAGTACAGTGCGAGTTCCAGCTTTTTTCCAGAAGCACACCCCTTCTGGCGACAAGTGGATATGACGCTAATGTCGTGCGCACGCATGAGCCGTTTCGACTGCGTTGTCTTTAGTTAACCCGCATTAAAGTCACAATGTCTACTGAGGTGATAAAAAATTATAAATCTGCAAATTGCTTACAGTTTGATTGTTGAGTAAACTGACAAACTGTATGCTAACGGTAACAACAGGCTAACACTGGCTTGTGGATCATATATCCAAATTCATGAAATTACAGCATCAACTAAATGTAACAAGTGATCAGTGTATCTTTTCCCCAGGGACAGTCATATGGCTGTCATATTGCTACATTTACATGCTAAAAACTTAGCATTGCAATATTAAGCATCCTTATTTCCGTCAAAAATCACATTTACCTTGTTAGCAAGAAGAGAACCAACTACGGGTCCCGTTTTATTCCCAGAGTGGATGAGAGCTATCTCCGTTAAAAAAAAAAAAAAAAAAAAAAAGTTTCTTGGTTGTTTACTCCCGTCTTCCTCCATCCAGTGCCGGTCAGACTCCAGTTTGTCTCTCTTCATCTGACAACATTTTTCTTCTCTGTCTTACTGGAGTCTGAGTTGGGGTTTGAGAGGCACTTGCTCTCCATCTTTTAGCAGCGGTCAGTGTTGTCTCAATATGCGCTGATGGCAGTGGAATACACAACACCGGCTGCAGCACAGCCAGATGAATGAGAATGCGCAGCTCGTCTCCCCCACATGCACCCCCTTGAGGAATCGCACTCGAAACTCTCGCATTGAGCATGAAGAAACAGTATTAGAGACAACCACAGTGAATTGAGATCGACACATTCTACACATCAGGCAGTTGTAAGAGCATGTGGGGGGAAGCCGTCACAGGAGCGTGCACAAACTGAAGTTATAATGTTGTTTACTACGCTTTTTCTTCGTAGTTACACTTTTTAGTGCCTTTCAGTTGATCAGGATCGTTTGCTGACGGCAGAAGAATCCATAACTATCGCTTACAGTGTTTGAATTTACCGCGACCGTCTTCTTCCTGTATCAAAACTGTCGGGGATGCGGATGCCACGTCATTTGACGTCACATCTGCAGGGCACCGCAGGAAATTCGGCCACTGAATCACAGCACTTTATGCAGCTCACAGCCTTTTCAAAGCAACGGAGAGAGACATGGATTGTTCTTTTTGGTTTTAAACGCTTCATCACCCATAAGTAGTAAAAAAACTGGACATGCTTGTTTATACTTTTGGTATTCCTGCCTCTAGTCCCTTTAAGGAAAAAAATGGATTTAGCTAAAACTAGTGTCTCCTCTTTTTCTGCAATCTTGTGTTTTATTTAAAAATCAGTTTTACCATTTAAATAGCACTTAGACAAACTGCTCATCATGAAACATGCTGAAACTGCTCCCTGGTCTGGTAACAGTGCACTGAAAAAGTTGTTGGAAGATTTGGAGAAGTTTTAGAAATAAGCAGCTAATTCAAGCCAAGCTGGACATTAAGTTAATGTGATGTCAGCTCCCGTTGTTCCCTGCAGTTACATTAGCACAAATAATACGATAATTCAAGCTGGTGTATTGCAATCACTTGGTCTTAATGACTGTTTGTTCACGGTCAGTGATTGAATATGTCTTTTATTTCATTATGACTTTCACAGCCACAGGACAAGTCCTCCTGATGAAACACCTGCTATCTCTGCCTCTTTCTCTCTCCTTTTTTTTTCCTCTTCATTTTTGTTTGTTCTTTTGTGCAGTGGTGGTTATTACACTTCCCTTCAGCCAGTTTCTTTTCTTTCATCTAATGAAAGCCAAAGGGACTCTAAATGATCTCATCATTAAACATAGTTTATGTATCAGTCATGGTACTGTGGGATGCTTGCTGAGGTGCAGATTCCTCATGACCTATTATCTCCCTCCTTTGTGACTTATAAGTGCAGAATCTTGTCAGCAGAAACTTTTGCACATTATTACAGCTAAGCCAGCATCCACTACATGCGTCCAATATATTCTATTCTTTTGGTTGTTTCTCTGATGTCAGTGTTGTCTATCATATAAGCCAGCTTTTAATAAGGCCACACACAAGCATGTTTCAGAATGTTAAAACAGGGACACACAGCAGAGAGCATGCTGTTGGCATCTCCGGATATCATGATAGGCATAGGGCTGTTGTGTTTGTATCCTGACAAACATTGAGCTGATGACATCACATGCAACATCAGCAGAAGCTGAAGGTGACATATACAGTGTTTCCAATACAACATGACCTCTCTGTAGATGATATAAATAGAAACTCACTGCCTGTAGTTCAGTGTTTGGGGCAGAGAGATGCTTTGCACTCTTAGGTGTCCAGGATTACAACATCTGTAGTTACGACTTTAAAGTCAAGTCCCTCAAAACTGATACGTGCAGAATCTGAGACCTATCACATTACTTTATGGTAAAAACTTTGCTGTTGTATATTATCCTATGCTTCTTTTCTGCCCCCTTGTGGATACCTTTGCCACTACACTAATTCTTACATGTCATAAATGGAAGATTACTTACACAAACTATTTTTGTTTATTTTATTTCTTTCATTATTTTTAAAGGACAAAATAGAAAATGTGAATTTTCTGCCCATTTTTTTTTCTTGGGTCAGACTTTAAAGTATAATTTTCCGACCTGAAATTGTATGTTTTTCTGGATCATTTTGATGGCACACAGACATTATTATGAACATTCCTGGAGATGTTAATGCCCGAGGCTGAGAAATCTTATTTCACAACTTTTTTTTCCAAGACAATTTTCAGCAGCATTTCTCTTTATTACACCACATCTCACGCTGTCGTGGTGCAGCAGCAGAAATCTTGCTTCCAGCTTCTGGTGCAGTGCTGGCCGTGCTGTCCTGGTTGGTCCTGCAGTTGGCCGATGCCTCAGCTGCTACAGCCATCCTCTTCACACCTGCCCTGCATCTTGCAGTCAGTCAGGTAGTCAGGTTTATTTGGCTGGAGAACATTGTGACTCTATACTGGGATAAAATCCAACTTGGACTCCTCCCTGGCAGAACCCTGCGTGAGCCCAGGGAGCTCTCCGCTGCAACAGGCTACTTGTTGCCACAATAAATTCACATTTGGTTTTGCAATTGTAGTTTGAAACTGCTCTCTGTATTCACTGTTTTTCTGCATTTTGACACATGCAAGCAATAAATATCAACATACTGGCTGTCTTTAGAGAGTTCAAAGGAGAGGTGAGATGCAAGATGAAATGAAAAGAATTATACTTTATTAATCCCAGAAGGGAAATTCAATATTGTAGTAGGCTTTCTTTTTTTTAAACAATATAGCAATACAAATATAAAAACAACAATATAACAATAATAAGATTTAGAAAATGAATCAGAGGTCTTGTTTTTGAGGCTGATGGCTGTTGGCAGGAATGATCGTCTGTACCTCTCCATCTTACAGCGGACCTGAGGAAGCCTCCCACTGAACACACTGTTGATTCTTCACCATGTTGTGTAGAGGGTGTGAAGAATCCTCCATCATCTTCAGCATCTTGTGCAGCATTCTTTTTTGGACGATCAGCTCCAGCGGTTCCAGAGTCATCCCCGAGATTGATGGCGAGTTAATCCTGGGATACACTGTGCAATATCTTCAATAGTTGCTCCAACTCAAATTGTGCGAATCAATCGCAGAGTTAAAAGTTCACAGCTTGCAATATACAGTATGTTCTCACGCTGTACGAACCAACGCTCGGATGCAATCTGACTACTCACACTGCACGTCTTCAAAGACAGGTCGGGGTCTTGAACAATCCCGACATGCAACGCAATAAATAGAGGTAGGCTGGTAGTAGTAGAAGAAGACGGAGTAGAAGACGAAAAGAAGAAGACAATGACAACAACAGTATGCCATCACCAAAAACGCACTGCCTTGAAGATTTGCGCTGTTCTTTGTGAAGAATTCGCCAAAAAGAAAAGGCGACGACGTCGTGGGTGGATGAGGAGTTGGCTGACCAGACGTGGGCAGTACGTTCTGTCGGTTCTACAAGGAGAACAAGCTGGGTCGCCATACTGCCTCTGGTTTCCGTTTTTGTTTCACGCATGCGACGTGAAAATCTCTGAGGAAAGAGTTCGCAGTCTGGTCGTGGCTCCGCTTCAATATGCAATTCACTCACGAGCGACGACCAAAATATCAAATAGGTTCGATTTTCTTGCGACCCACGATTTTTGATCGTCGTGAGGTGCCAATCGCCTCTCGTGACCCCTTTGTTGGCCTGATCCCCAAAAACAAATGGCACAGTGTATGCTTAACTTTAGTATTAATTCCCCTTTGCAAGGGGAACGAGTCCCAATTACCTCGTATCTGCCAACATACCATATCTGGATTTACAACATTGGATAACATCCTATAAGGATGTTATCCGGAGATCTCTAAAGTATTCTGACTTTTTTTTTTTTTTTTACATCTGAGCATTAATGAAAACTATTCATCTCCGAAAACTGGTTTTAATGACAAGCCACACTGGAATAACACGCACATCTCTTGATTACTTATCAATGTATAAAAAACTAAACTCTTTCAAAGGTTGTTACTTTTCTATTTTATCACATATTTGGCTTTTGGTATTGTTTAAGGACTGTACAGACCACGTAGCCTTCACATGTCCTGCAGATGAAACTGAAGGCTGCAGGACATGTCTTTTGTGATCCGTTTTTGTTTGCGACTGAACTGTTGAACACCACAGCTGTCTCTGTTAGCATTAGCTAGCATAATAACGTTATGCGGTGCGTCATTTTCGGGAGCATAGATACGTGAAATAAAGTGTCAGATTAATGAGTGTTCACCATGATTTACTCTTTTTTTGTTGTTGGGGATTAAATTCAGTGTTTTCTCCGCCATGGCAGCAAGTTCCTCCTCTGCTCTGTGAGTGTCCGATATTCCTCCCTCATACGAACACACTGACATCAGTGGACTGAGCAGCAACACCGTCCACTTTTGTCACAGACAGCAGCAATCTTCATGAAATAAACGTCTGTGATCTTCTTATTCACTTATTACCACAATTAAAGGGACATTGTGTAACAATTTTATATCACAAGCAACTCGCTCGTACTTTTCACGCTCCGTTCGCTTGAAACCGGGCAGATGGACGACAGTCGCTGCATCTAAAGGCATGAACAAGCCTCTATGTGAAGACCTGGTCTCTCAGATACAGTGACTTCAGTCCACATCTGATATGTTGTCTTGGCGATGTTTTACCCATGTTTTACCGTCTTTCTCTCGGCTTCTGTGATTAAAATGACATCTGGTTTGTTACTGACGGCCGTCTGCCCGACTGCACGTGAACGCAGCATCAGTGTAAAGCTCAGTTCCTCCTCACTGCACCCGCGGTGACTTTTCAAAGGCATTACCTCCTCCTGAGCAGACAACTCCGGTGAGTTTCTGTGCTTACTGTCATGCTTCTGCTGAAGGTAAAAACATGGCGACACGACATGGCAGCCACCACCGAGCCAACCCGTTCGATGTAGGTATGAATGATATGAACGGCAAATTCAGAGCTTACAGGAGCACTTCAGTTTGTTGATGGGAGTGATTACTGATAAATGGAAAAAAAACATTTGAATGAAATAATCAATTTTTTGTGAATAGAAAACAGGAGAACTTACACAATATCCCTTTAAAGTTTTCCACTGCTGTTCCAACAACCAGGAATGCGACAGTCCTTCCAGATTTCCTCCATGTTGTTTAGAAAAAAGTCAGATTCTCATCAGTTCTAATTACACATGTACAGAAGCGCTCCCCCAGCAATGGCGGACGGTCTAGTTGTGGCGTTTGGCCGGATTAGTCTATGTGCACAGCTCCACTACTTCCTGAACTTAAGCCATCTCCTTTGGTTCCTGTCTTTCATTACTGGACAAACTGATTTATCCAGGTGTGTCTGGTCGTTGTCGTCGTGGTTACTGAGGTCAGGCACACCTGGATTACTCAGTTTGTTCAGTAATGAAGACAGGAAACAAAGGAGCAGGCTAAAGTTCAGAAAGTAATGGAGTTGTGCAGAAAGCCCAGTAGAGGGCACATCACTGTGAAAATCTGCCCCCCCCCCAGAAACAAGCACTACAAAGCCACCACCTTTACTTATAGCAAGCTGTCTGCAGCTTCTGTTGTGTAGCCTGAAAATTGTGTGGACAAGCATTGGACTCCTAAATATTTTCCTTTCACACATTTCCCACATTCCCCGTGACAGTTAAAGGAAATTTCTTTAAACCTTCTCGTCTTTGCTCTATTTGCTCCCACTCCGTGTCCACAACATCTGCTCCTCAGCTCATCTAGGGTTTGATTCTTATTCCAGGCATTTACGGGGCTTCTGGAAAAGATCAGTCAGCTGCTGCTGCGTGTAAACAGTTCTCTAGTTTGATGGTTACTTATCATAACAGATGTTAAAAGGTGTCTTTAGAAATCCTTAAGTGGCACAGCATCTGAAACAAAGCAGGTTAGCTGCTCGTGTGCCAGAGATGGAAACAGCTGTTGTGGACCTTGAAATAAAATCTCCGAGCCGTGGACAAGGTCACGTTGACCTTTTAATGCTTGCCGGCTGTCCTCGTACTCAGACAGACACATTCATTAAGCACGGCTCCATCGATGGCAGACGTGGTTGCTCATTAAAGCTGAAACCTGTTTGACAAAGAAGCAATAAACAGACAAAAGCAACGGCTGAGAGAGAAACCGGAGAGTTATAGGAGCAGAAAACCACAGTTTATATGACAAGTGGTCCTGTTTGAAACACCTTACACATGCAAATGAACACCACTCGTGATAAGATTAAAGGGCAGATTTACACAGTAACATCCAGACCGTAAACCGGATTGAACTTGTTCATCGAATAAGGCACGGAGCCTGTTAAACAGTTATTAGACCATATTTGTTACAACTGGGTGTTAACAAAGAATAAGGATAAGATGTGATGTCATTATTCAGTTATCTGCATGGCCTCTGTTTTCCCCAAGTGGCAGTAACTATTAAAAGACAAATACTATCTAAAAGTTTACAACCAACGTTGTTCAGTACTGTGGGAACAGGACAACTCCCAGCTCTTATTTGCCTCTGATTCTGTTTCATTATTCTGTCTGCAGATACGCATCTTAAAGTCCAAACTGAAAGTTTTTCTGAATGATTGAATTGACCATTGACTGAAAGTCATTCTTGTCTTTAAACTTTGTATACCGAGGTCACATTCTTTATAATATCAGCTCTAATAAGATTTCCGCTGGTATGTATTGGAGGACTTTTGTGATAAATGGTAGATTGCTAATTTAAAACCACTCAGAAAGATTATGTGATTTGTTTTGGTCTGTTGGTGAGTGATTGGACTGAATTGCTGCATGATATTCAGCCACAAGCCCATTATTCATTCTCTTTTTCTCCCTCACACATACTTCAGTTCAATCCAGTTTCAGCCATATCAAATTTATTGATATTAAACTTCTCAAACAATTGAATTAAGGTGGAGAGGAACAATATAACATCCTTCTATCTGCCTGTCAGTCTTACTTACTAGTCTCATTCCTTCACCCAGTTTAATAAAGTTTAACTGAATTTTCTCCAGTTATTTGGGTGTATTGGTGTGAATCTGTATCAGAAAATTGTAAGGATGACCAGTGCACTGGATCAACAATAAAAATCTTCAACTCATTTTGTCCCCCACTAAATCTAATAGCCTGATCAGCCTGTGTGCATTGCAGTATTTAATCCTTTCAGTCTGCCAATGTTAATGTTGTTTTTTTTTTTCATTTGAAGTCCTTTGTGTTTGAGCGCTGAAAATCTTTTTACTGCCAGAGATGACAAATCTGAGATTCTTGTAACAGGCAAATAAATAAACATTTGATATTGTCTAAATAAAATGGTCCTCTCTTGCAAGGTGGAGAAAGTGTAATGAGACTGTTGTGGAACATCTGAGTCTCATATTGAATAATCTTATCGTCACCTGACTTGCGCTTTCTTGCATTGTACTCAGGTGGTTCTTGATTTTACACTGTTAGAAACCTGTCTGTTGTAGTGCTTATTTGTTTGTGGACCAGTCTTACTAGCTGTGGTGGTATTCCTTATTAGCTAATAGTTTTTTTTTTTTCATTATTGTGGGTTAGGTCTGTCCTTTGCTTTTTCTTGGTTGTCTTTGTTGTTTTGTTTCAAATAAATTGCTCTAATTTTATCCTGATTTCGTTTGTCTTAGTGTTGTTGCCCCCTTTTCCTGTAGTGAAACTGGGGTTGAAATGCTTTGTAATACAAAACGAACAGAATGAAGGCAACAGATCTCAAATTTTAGCTTGTCTCCCTGGTAATATTCTGTTCTAGAAACTCTCAGTAAAGTATAAATAGTATTGGCCCACTTCTGTTCTTGTTTTAGGTGGCGCGTATGCCTGTTAACTGTAACTACCTCCAGACTGTTGATGCAGATATGTGTTATTAAATTGAGCAGTAGTTAATGGGGGGGGGGGGGGGCGGGGGTTAAATACATCTCTGTAATGAGAAGGGGTGTGGTCTAATGACATCAACACCCTATGTAGGTTTATTAGGCAAACAGAATTATTAGGCAACTTAACAATAAACAAATATATACCCATTTCAATTATTTATTTTTACCAGGGAAACCAATATAACAGCTCAACCTTCACAAATATACATTTCTGATATACAAAAAAAAAACAAAAACAAATCAGTGACCAATATAGCCACCTTTCTTTGCAAGGACACTCAAAAGCCTGCCATCCATGGATCCTGTCAGTGTTTTGATCTGTTCACGATCAACATTGCGTGCAGCAGCAACCACAGCCTCCCAGACACTGTTCAGAGAGGTGCACTGTTTTTCCTCCTCGTAAATCTCACATTTGATGAGAGACCACAGGTTCTCTATGGGGTTCAGATCAGGTGAACAAGGAGGCCATGTCATTAGTTTTTCTTCTTTTAGACCCTTTCGTGCCAGCCGAGCTGTGGAGTACTTGGGTGCGTGTGATGGAGCATTGTCCTGCATAAAAATCATTTTTTCTTGAAGGATGCGGACTTCTTCCTGTATCACTGCTTGAAGAAAGTGTCTTCGGAAACTGGCAGTAGGACTGGGAGTTGAGCTTGACTCCATCCCCTCAACCCAAAAAGGCCCCACAAGCTCATCTTTGATGATACCAGCCCATACCAGTACCCCACCTCCACCTTGCTGACATCTGAGTCAGACTGGAGCTCTCTGCCCTTTACCGATCCAGCCACGGGCCCATCTGGCCCATAAGGACTCACCTCTTATTTCATCAGTCCATAAAGCCTTAGAAAAATCAGTCTTGAGATTTCTTGGCCCGTTTGGTTCAACTTGTGTGTCTTGTTTAGTGGTGGTAGTTTTTCAGCCTTTCTTACCTTGGCCATGCCTCTGAGTATTTGTTTATTGTTAAGTTGCCTAATAATTATGTTTGCCTAATGCACCTGATATAGGGTGTTGATGTCATTAACCACAGCCCTTCTCATTAGAGAGATGCACATCACCTGATATGCTTAATTGGTAGTAGGCTTTCGGCCTATACAGCTTGGAGTAAGACAACATGCATACAGAGGATGATGTGGTAAAAATACTCATTTGCCTAATAATTCTGCCCTGTAAGTATGTATGTTGTTTTTTATTGGTAGTAGCTCTTAAGATTAATTCTTATTTAGAATATAATTCTTTGTGTTTCTTGAGCAGGTTTTTTTATATTTTTTTTGTTTTTAAATGAAGCGGAAAAAAGGTGAAGGAGAAAGAATTTGGCGCTGCCCCGCGGGGTGGGGGGAGAAAAAGAAGAAGAAACCTCCGAAAAAAAAAAAACAAAAAAAAAAAAAAAAAAAAAAAAAAAAGAAAAAACAAAAAAAAAAAAAACCAAGAAAGAAGAAAAAGTGTCTGTGTATAGTAGTGTGCATCTTTTACACAGTTTGAGTTTCAAAGATATATTAAAACTAGTACATTTCCTTCTGTTTCTTTATCTCTTCTCAGGAAATAGTGGACATGAAATTCAATCTTTTAAACTATTGTTAATTGTCATGAAAAAACGATTTTGCAAATGGCAGAACATGAATATTTTATCTATGTACTTCTAAAGCTGTCTAATAATATTCTAAATTAACAGTAACTAGACATTAACAGATGCAAGAAGGTGGACTTTAAAAAAACAACAAAAACAAAAATTAAGATAAGGTAATCCTTTTTTAGTTCCACGACAAAAGTCCCAGGATTGCAGCAAGAAAGAGAAAGTAGCACTCAGAGGAATAATGATCAATTAAATCAGTGTTTCCCATTTCAGTCCTCAGGACCCATGTCCGCATGTCTTGGAGGCAACCCTCATTTTTCACACCTGAATAAAAGGTTTGGCTCATTATAAGGCTTGCAGAGAACTTGATGAGGAAGTTCATGAATCTGAATCAGGTGTGTTGGAGTAGGAACACATGAAGACATGCAGAGCAGTGGGTCCTGAGGGCTGGAGGTTGAAAAACACTAAATTAAATAATTAGATAATTAAATAAGAGAGCAGAAGAAAAACAATTGTAGTATAGTGCACCGGACATATTAAAGATAGACTACATGTAAAATGTCTGCTACACTGAACATTGTGTTACTTGCCAGTGTGACTTTACAACTGTGTTTCAATATCTTTTTCTTTTTTCTTGTATTCTTTTTCTGTCCCTTCAAGGTTTAATATGGAATGCGGACAGAACAGCGACATCACGTGTGTCTGTAGTTGCAACAGCAGAAAAACAACTCCAACTATTTGGTTGCCAGGCTCGCTGCCGATACGTCAGTGACCAGCAGCCTGCATAATATCCAACAAGTAATGCAGAGGTTTATAACTAACCGCTAACGTTAGCCACGTTAGCAAACAAGTTAGCTTACCGATTTGAGAAGAGTCGCCATTTCCGTGATTTGATGCTGTGGAAAACGTTTATGTGGGTCCATTTAGTGCAGTCTCCACCTAAATTTACTCCCAGGTTTTGCTCTTCTCAGGTCACTCCTTCTCAGAAACAGATATATCTCCAGGGCTCTGAAGCAGCTGCTTCACTGCCGTCTCCAGTGTCCCCCTGTACTCCAGCCTTAACTGTGCCCAACATACTACTGCCACACAGAGATCATATTTGGCAACCCGCAATGGCAGCGTGTATTGGCTTGCAGACGTAAATATAATGCCATTGTCGAACCGTAAAAATTGTATTTTATAATGGGCTATATGCACAGCTCCACTACTTCCAATACTGCACCATTTGCTGAGATCAGACACCGCTGGATTCATCAGTTCATCCAATCATGAAAGACAGAAAACAAAGGTGCAGTACTGAGTTCAGGAAGTAGAGCTGTGCATAGCTTTATTATTTTTAGGCTAAATATAATTTTTCTAGGAAAGGTTGTACTTTGATTCTGTACCCCCCCCCGCCCCCCCAAACGACTTTGGAGGTTTTTTTTTTTTTAACTATGGTCGGACTGGGCGCAATTGCTGGTGTACAGTAAAACTGGCTTGTGGGGGGCTGAATTCTGCTTTCTCGTCTCTTCGTTTTTCTTTGAAATTGTCGTGTGTTGGTGCTAACATTCTTCCCGGAAGAGAAGATGTTTGTTCTGTCCCAAAACAAAGAAAAGTCCCAACATGCTAGTGGCTGTGCTTCAGCCTAATGGCGTTCCGTGGAACCATGGAACTCTACAATTTTCCGTCCTTTGTGTGATAAAAGCATATATGTGGTCTCACTTTTTAACCCTGTGTTGTTTTTGTACAGATGATAGAAAACACCATAAATCAGTGGATGTACAGAATCACAGCGCCGCCCGCTGTTTCTGTCTCCTCAGGACTGTTAACGATTACGTTCATCCAGATTACTGACATCAATGTTCCCACATAAGAATAAAAGCATAAAAAGCGGCAGAAAGGCATTTGCAGCATTATAAACATGCACAGTCATAACCAGTTACATACAGATGAGATGCGGTAATTTATAGCTTTATCAATGAGAGTAAACTCTGAGAAGTACATCAAAGAAATACCACCATTTCTTAAAAATCCGGGGAAAATTAATATTCTATAAAAAATAAATGGCTTGAACACGGGGCTTCCTGATGAAACCAAATACATCATGAGATTGGGAAACTGATCATAGGTGTTATGTACAGGTAGGTTCGTCTAACCAGGTGTGAGCAGAAGATGAGCATCACTAGTCCAACAGATACTAGTTTAGCTTCGTATCTTCTTCTAGCGTGGCGGTGAGACTTTCAGTATAACTGGACGTCATTTCAATAATATTTCAAAGAAGACCAGCGGAGAAAAAAATAAAAAAGGATGCAAAAGCAGTTTTTGGGGCTCATAGTCCATCAGACGCCGTTCAAATACGAAGAGCCACCGGGACCAGCTTCGTGGTCCGTGAATTCCGGGTTGTGACGTAGGCTCGCGCTGATCCATAGCATTTAATAAAAAATGTTACATATAGACCTTTTTCACGACAACCGGAAGTGGCGTCTCCTGGTGCTGGGTCACTTCCTGTTTTTGCGGATCTGTGCAGTCCGAAGAAAAATGGCTCTTATTTTTTCAACATCCTTACTTAATTTGCCAGCCTTTTCATTCGCTGATGCAGAGGCAATCGCAGCGGCGAATTCTCGAACAAATAAACTTGACAAGGGGTACAAGTTTTTCCACGAGGAATATATCCACAGCTATCAAGGTAAGAAAAGACGTAGCTTAGCTAACAAACCGCTAGCTACAACCACAACATGTCAAGTAGTAGCCTACCTAAACATAGTAATAAAAAAGAACCTATTTTAGTGTGCCAAGTTATTCTGAATATATAAGAGAGACATTATTTAGACTTTTAAAGGATATTTAATATTATGGTATATGTTTGTTATCACAGTTTGTGAAAGAAAACATGCTAGATGTTAATTTATTTGTGCTAGATGCTAGTTATGACATGCTAGATGATGCTCGATGTTCACCTTAACCATAAAATAATACTTTGCTTCTTCATGCCTATAGTATCAAATATTGTCGAGGGACAGGTAGTGGTCAGAGCTAGATGCTTCAGGTCCATGAAGAAAAATGAGGAACCACACAGACTGCAGGTTTGAAACAGTCAGAAAGCCGGTTGGCTCATGTTCATGAGTTCCTGTTCTTCAGCAAGAACTTTCACATACGGTGGAAGCTCCTGAACGACTGACAGCTTACACTAACATCTTCCTGTGGCTACTATGTCTCCTCTGCTGCGGTTGCAGCACAGTGTGTTTTGCTGCTGTTGCAGCAAATTTTAATCTAGATTATATTACTTGATTAAAGCTAATTATGTTATAACAAGCAATATTTTATGTATGTGCTAAAACCACTTTTCTGTTGTAGATCTCTCTTGGTGTTGAAAAGGCTGAGTTGTTGGCTTATTCCTGTAGTTGTGCAGCTGGCAAAGGTTTTTGCAACCATGTAGTTGCACTTCTTTACCAGACTGCACACTACTCCCAGCTCCAGCTCCCAGCTGTTCCACCTGCACTGGCCTGCACAAGTAATTTACAAAGATGGCACAGACCAAGAACGCAGGTAAAAAGAAAAGAGAAATAAAAGAGTTATTAGTATATGTTATCCCATACCTACATTAATAACATAGTGTCCTTCCATGTCCCACCAAATTGCTCATCTGTCCATTTATTTATCTATTTAATTATTTAGTTGTACATACATATTTTTTTCCGTTTATTTCTTTAAAGGGGATCCATCCAGAACCTGCTAGTGAGGTGATGGTGCGAAAGCCCAAAACTGTGGGAAAAAGATGTCTGCAGTCCACACTTTACAGAGCTTACACAGGTAATATTTATTTGTTGTTGATGTTTTATGCTTGTAATTTTTCCTTTGTCATAACTTATTGTGATTATGTCACTCGTGTCCGTAGGACCACTTCCTGATCCAAACATCATGGCATCGGGAGAAAAACTACGCCAATTGGAGTCCCAACCACTCATAGCTCTTGTTTTAGATGGTCTCTCAAATTTGGAGCTGGTACCATCCAAATTTGGGCCTGTGCCGCATGGCTCACCGATGTCTTATCAGTGCCCACCTGAGAAGTCCTGCAGTAGCATCATGGTGCACCACATGGCTCCAGACTTTCCTGCTCTTCCTTTGATGCTGCGATGTCTCCCCAACATGTGTTTTGTGCCCACACCTAGTCAGCTCATGCATCTTCAGTCTCTGCAAGTGTCACGGGAAATGTCTCATGAAATAGAGGCCGGAACCAGAGAGCAGTCCAGATGTCCTGCATGGGTACAGCTTCGACAACCAAGGCTTACTGCTAGCCGTTTCCGTGATGCTTGCAGAGGAAGTGCAGAGGAGGAGTCTGCTGCCACAGCACTGGCAGCTCGGATGATCAGAGGGTCCACAAAACAAACTGCTGCCATGAAACGTGGACTGCAGATGGAGTCGGAGGTGCTGGCAAACTATGCTGAGCTGATGAAGGTCAACGTGCTTCCTGTTGGATTCATCATTCACCCTGAAACATCGTATCTTGGGGCAAGTCCAGACGGCAGAGTGTACGATCCATCAGAATCACCCCCATTTGGACTGGTTGAGGTAAAAAGCAGTACGAAAAATGATGTGTCCCAGGTTGCTCACCTCAAGGTTCATGATGGCCAGGCAAGTCTGGGCGTTCACACGCTTACTATTGGCAGGTACAGGGTCAGCTGGCAATCACCGGGTTGGAATGGTGCGACTTTGTCACCGACACGCTTACAACAATAACTGTTGAGCGAGTGTGGCGTGATGAATCTTTTATTGATCAGATGAAATCAAAACTGGACATGTTTTACTTCAACACCTTCATCAATGTGTTTATTTCAATGCAGTAAGAATCAAAATGGATAAATCACCTTTTTGTTCCTTCACATTTTAAATGTTCTGTCTTAAGTTTTGTGAATCTTGTAAATAGTGTAAATACAGTAGTTGTTACCTGTGTAAACTACATAAATAGCAAATTTTATTAAAATGAATGGAAATTTTTTGAGGAAAAGTGATTTTCCTGACAATTGTTTGTAATTTATGTTTTTAAAAAATGTTTTTTTGTTAGGTAACAACTGCAGATGATATACATTAAAAGCCGATGGATGTGTCATTTGCAAAGAATGTATTTTAGGGATGCACGATATAATCGGCCCCCTATTGGCATCGGCCTATATCAGCCTTAAAACTGAGCATTGGACATTGGCCATCCCACCGATATTTAAGCGAACTGTTTCTAAAGTAAAAAAAAATAAAAACTTCTTTTTCTTCTTCAAAAACTTATTTTTTACAGACTTAAACTTCAAAAGACAGTTTCTATTAGGATGTTCTGTGTGAAAAGTTTATACATGCTCATTTGTGTAAATAACCAAATATCCCCTGTTATTGGGTATTGTGTCCCTCCCCCAGGGAGAAGAAAATCCAGGTGGTTCTAGGATGTAACGCACATATCCTATTAGGTTTGTTTGAACAACTGTCAAAGTTTGACCTGTTCTACATGACAAGTTGAAGTATTTTTCTAATTTTGGAAGGAATGAAATTTACATGATTTATTTTTCAGCTTCAGCATCGATATCTGTTATCGGCCACAGGAGTTTTAAAATATCAGATATCGGCCAAAATTCCAATATCATGCATCCTTATTATATTTCCTAAATATTTGCAACCGTTATTTTGATTTGATGGATATTCATTTTAGCATAATCCACTATCAATTTACTGTATGGTGCACTGTACTGTTCTTAACTGCATGGTTATAAAATGTTAACTTAAATAGGTCTTCAGGGAGTTGTTTTTGTTTTACTAGATCTTGTCAGTTATACTTGTTTCCCTTGCAATTTTATCAATAAATCCACAAAACAGTACAGTATTCCGGGCAAGTTTGTTTTATTAACATTTTTCAGGCAACTGACCATAATAACTTCATTGGTCTTTGCATGCTGATCTCACTGAACCACCATTCAGCAAAAAAATTAGACTATGACCCATATACTTCATTGCGAGTGACTCAATACAGAAATAACAAGAAACTGTTAGTACTACTTAGCACTTGCATCTTTAGAACTGCTGTTATTTGAGAAAAAAAGTCAGGTTTTATAGTCTCCTATAAAAGAACAAATATGTTTAAAATAATTCAAAGCATTTAAATAATTACATAACAGAACCATTTCTACATGAATAAATCAGTCTTCAAAACAAAATGGGCCTTGGTAATTTGCCAAAACACAACAGTTGTGCCAGATCTGATTGACAGTTCCTATTAAAGTGAGTGGCACAGGAGAATCCCAGATGTGGTAGCACTTGACTCTGGCGATTGCTCGCTCCACAATGATCCGCAGCCGAGCAATGGCTTGGGTCTCCTCCGTCTCCCCTCTTGCTGAACTGGCCAGGATGCCTAAATGGTGGAATTGTGAGTTTGGCTCCAACTTCATCAAGGAGGTCTTGAATGAGGAAGCCTTTATCTGCCATGACTTCATCCCCTGGCTCCAGCAGAGGAAGGATTCCACTGACCTTGGTGATTTCTTTGTCAGAGATGCAGCCTGTGTACAACAGTGAAATAAATGTCACCAGCCCACAGGGAGCAACTCCGATCAGCCCTTTCAGAGTGTTGCGGTTCTTGTAGGTGGAGAACGTTTCAGACTGTAACGTGAGGGATGATGCAGCTTCCAGAGCAACTTCCGTGCAGTCCAAGATGACTCGAACATTTGGAGCAAACTTCTGGAATCTCTGGGGCATACTGGCTTTTACCTTCTCTCGACTAATCCACATGTTGATAGAAGAGAAAACAATGAAAAGATAGTTGGCCCAGGTGATGGTCGCTCGGCTGACAGTCGCAACGCTGACTTGAAACATGTCAGCTATAAGTTGCTCCTTCATGCCCACTGCAACCCTGAATGAGTACATTAAAAACTCATCAATCAGAGGCATGCTGCGGGCAGGGCTAGGTTCAGCAAACGCTTCATCTCCAGCTTTCTGCGCTCTGGTCCAGTACACAAGGCGGGATGCAGATGGTGCAATAGACTCCCAGAAGATCCGGAACACACTCTCAGATGGGAATTTGGTGTAGAACCGTATCTGGTCATCAGAGGCACAGTAGCGACTGAAGAGTGTGGGAGACAAATCCACTTTCTCCAGCCTGGCTTCCAACTCCTTGATGTAATCAAGCGCATCATCAAGAGCACCTATGAAACCAAAAAATAAAGTTGCAGCATAGAACAAAATACATTAGAGTAAAATATGACACTGTCATAAAAATGGCCATTATTAGTATTATGAGTATTATTTTCCTCTGTGTGTATATGATCATACATATCACACATGTATAATGTGTGTGTGTGTGATACACTATTTTTCAAATGTTACTATTAAAAAAATAGCCTTGTTACATAACAATTTCACTGGTCAACAAGATTGTTTTTATTGTTTAGCTACAGTGACATTATTCCTGTGAAGATCAATACATCTTAAGAGTAAGTTCAAGTTTGCATGTAACACCATTGATTTAATCTCTCCATTAGATGGTACGAATGACACACGAGTGCTGTATCACGTCTGATCGCACCATACAACTGTATTTATAGTTGTATTTGACTAAAATTAATTCATATGACAAATTTGTTCAAATCTTAATTTGATGTTTACCTGTGGGTGGATGCGCTACGTAGTCATGCTCCGCAGCAGCAGCTTCAGCAGGGCTAGCTTGTTGTGAGAGGACAAGCTGCCGTTTCTGAGCCCTTTCGTAGACAGACTCCCTCTTAGGCGGTGAGATAAAGTTGTTCCAGGGAAAGAGAGATGGGACAGCTCCATTTTTAAGGCGGCTGGTCGTGGATCCGCTGACAAAATCCCCCTGAGTGAAGTGCCGGCTGCATACAAAAGTGCTGCCTGGCTTTATGCAAAAATCCGGACCCTCATCCCTTCTGATCGCTTGGATCCACTGCCTCTTTTGGTCCGGATCCGTCGGGAAAGCGTGATAAGAGAGGTACGGTTGTTTTCTTGCCCCACAGGAGCAACCAGGAACAGAACAAAAACAACTGCGCCGAGACTGAGCCATTTTCGTCACCGTTTAATACTGAAAATACAGAGACCGGAAGTTCTCCAGCACCACATCCGGGTTAAAACGCGGAAGTGTGAAAAAGGCCTATTCAATAACAAGTACAAAGCCCATCACAAAAATGTGCATTGATTCAAACACACACACACAAACCTTTTTTTTTCTGCACATATTTAGTTTGCATTTTATCGGAATTGTGTTAGAACTTATATCATTGAAGCCTACAAATAATGAAATGTTATTTTTGTTCCCAGCGGTTTTTCTTGACTGTATACTTTTGTGGCATATACTTACGGAATAAAATCGGAAGTAATATTTATAAGACCAAGGTACATGATTCTGTCAATGTAAATGTCAAGCAAAAAATTCTGTCCGGCTGAATTTAATTAGCGCGTGCAGCCCCTCTACAAGACGAGCCGTTAGTGAATACCTGTTCTAAATGTACTGATTCAGAAACTAGATGTTGATTGATATTTTGTACATTTATTAATTTTATTGACGAGCATCGACAAATTCCAAGAAATGAGTGAGAATGTACCGAAAACAAATCTCACTTTTTGTCATTTCTTTGAGTTTGATGCCACTGACACGCAAGTTAAATCCAGCTAAAATAAACACAATGTTTCACAGTATCATGACTTATGTATGTGACATTTGACCGATGAAAATTGAGAGGTTTGTTGATAACTGAAGGGGTTATCACTACATTCTCCAGCAGAGTAAAGGCGTCAACAATAAACGCGTGGAGGTTTTTTATTCGCTCAGCTTCAGCAACTTCGTTGCTAAGTTACTTGGCAGCTAAGCATTTTTGGGAAATGTAGTATAAAAGTTGACATGTCCGCTGTGAAGACAGAGCAAAGCTTGCTGTACAAAACTACATAACCCACAATGCATTTCTTGCAAAAGAGCCCACCATACGCGGTCACATGACTCGCGACACTTCAGTGAGCCACAATAACAGACCGTTTGTTGTCTTGCACAGCTAAGCTTTTAGCTTGCGAGCTTATTTTCTGCGTTGGTTGTGTTAGTGTTGCTGTTTTTAAAAATGAGGCTGTCATGTTTAGTCGCAGCTCTGTGTCTCGGTGTGGGCGTAATGGCAGGGAAATACTCTCGGGAAGTAAATGAGGCCAAACCTAGCGGCAGGGATGGACAGACAGTGGAGTTCAGGATAGCTAAGTTGAACCAAGTGTGGGAGAAAGCTAAACGGGTACGTGTTTCTAATTAAAACTTTCACGAGAGTAAGAATATAGTAGCCATTAGCATCATGACGTCATATATTTTGTTGGCGTTAGTACTGTTTACTGTTTAGTCCAGTTTTACATATGCAGAAGGTCATTAACAAGATGCTGACAGCTGATGGTCGGTCCACAAATCCACCTGTTTGGGTTAACAGTCTTAATTAACATCAGATAATTGATACTTGTTCAGTTCATATTAATGGGTCATTATGATGGAAGGCATGTTGGTCTATTAGACTTTGTATTTCAAGGTTATCTGAGATATCTGAGGGATCAGCACAAACATTATTTAGTTTTAGATTTACAGTAGAAGACTGATTTTGGACATCCTTTAGGTAGCACACGTATTTTAAAAAAAGAATAGAAAATAACATCTTGCAAGTCAAAGTGGTGACTAAACTAGGCTTTGATGTCTAACACTAAACAGACCATAATCCAGGACTCATTCAAACCATTTCAGAGTCTAAAATGAAATCTTGTCAATCATTGGTTGTGATCAGACTGGATGTTTTGCCCATTTGCAGTAGCAAGTTGTAATACAGCAAACACAGTGCATCCCCTTTATTGTAACTTCCTCTGAGGTCCTGACTGAGAAAACTAACCGTGTTTTCTGCTCTGTTTGGTTCAATAGATGCAGCTGTCCCCGGTCCGACAGGCTGAGCTGCACAGCGACCTGAAGATCCAGGAGAAAGATGAGCTACAGTGGAAAAAAATGAAGGTGGAAGGGCTGGATGAAAATGGGGAGAAGGAAGCTCAACTCAGACGTAACTTCAATGGTGAGTGACTGACACCTCGACTGCTAAATGCGACACCATATTTATCCTCTAGCTTTTTGCTAGGTGCTGGTTGGCAACACGAGGTCAGTTAAAAAAAAGCTTTTCCTTAATAACAGCTGCAGAAAGCAATAGAGTGAAGCTGAAAATGATTGCACTTATGCAGTCAAGTGTAGTTTGAACTGTATCTTCATTTTGTCTAATCACTCTGACCTGACCAGTTTTTATGGGAATGCTGCTGTATCAACAGATAGCAGACATTAAAAATATCAAGCAGCTCCAAGGTGAAAAACTATTGTAGGACTTTCTTGTGTCTTGCTTAAAAAATTAACATTGATGATACAGATGTTTTTTCTTTTAAGCAATTTGAATCTACATAAGTGATGAAAGACTTAGCCTGACGTTTCCCTCTGAAAGTGTAGGATTTTCTTATTATTCCTGGCACCTTTCTAATGGTTTAGATTGTACATTATATCAAGTAGTGTTTAAAAATCTGGTCCAGCTGCAGTTTAATCCAGTTGTAATTTGATTGGAGTACAGAATGTAAATGACTTACAGAAGGAGAATTTGTTCCCAAACGAAGATTAGGATCACACCCTTGATTCTAAAGAAGGGTTATTATTAATGGTTGCTATCCATTCAGCCATCTTCTACTGATTATCCGAAGTCAGGTCAGCATCTTAACTAGGTGTTTTTAACTCATGTGGCCGATAACCGATATTGATACCAATATTAAAGATGAAAAAAAAAGCAGTCATGGCAAATAGCAGTTTTGTCATCTGTTGCCAACACTTTGAAAAAAAGGGGTGAGAAATAATATTTATTCACTGAAATATCAAGATATTTTCTTTTGCCAATATCAAATTGAGATTTAGAAATGTGTTATCCATTTATTTTACATATAAAATCTCGCGAGATTTCATCGTTCTGTTACAAAATGTCACGAAATTAGATGTGCAAATTTCACGAATTCTCACGAAAATTCCTAACAGACCGATGAAAAAACGTGAGTGAAATAGATCGATGCCGCCTTTTTAAATGTCATTATGATATCAGTATCTGAAAATATCGCAAAATTTTTGTGAATTCTGGGGAGATTTGGTAACAGAGTGAAGAAATATCACGAGATTCTGTTAGTAAAATAGATCAACGCCGCATTTTGAAATGTCAATATGATATCAGCATATGAAAATCTCGCGAAATTTTTGTGAATTCTTGCGAGATTTCGTTACAGAACGATGAAATATCGCAAGATTTTGTTAGTGAAATGGATCGATACAGCGGTTTTAAATGTCAATATGATGTCAGCATATGAAAATATTGCGATATTTCAGTGTATCGATATTTTTTCCACCCCTAGTCTTTAGAAGTGTAAAAAATACGTTTTTGAAGACAAAGAAGTTGTTTTGGGTTTTTTTTAGACTTTAGAGACAGCGGGCTGATCAGTTAAATATCTGTGGGGTGGCTGATGTCCGATACTCAGTTTTAAGGCTGATATAGGCCGATACTGATAGGGGGCCGATTATATCCTGCATCCCTAGTCTTAAGGGAAGCCAGACCCCAGCTCATCCAGGGGATCTTGATGCGTTCTCAGGCTAGCTAAGAGACTTGGGGTGCATTCACACCAGGAAAGTCTGCTAGACTACGGCTCGGTTCAGCTCAGTGGGACTCGGTAGGGGCGCTCAGCTCAGTGGGACTCGGATCAGCTGGGGATGGCAGTATTCCTCTGGCCCCAGTTTGCTTTCACTGCTCATACTCAAACAAATCAGACCTTTTGAATAATGTGTACCCCACCTTACCAGAGGTGGCGCTGCATTAAGAATTTCTGAAAGATAAGATGAGACACAACCAAGAAAACACCATCTGTCAGTTAATTCCTGGACAACTCTTGTTTCCACCACATAAGAGCAAAACATGTGAGTTTAACCCCCTAAAACCTTGCAGAGGGAGTAGAGCTGCACAGTTCAAGGACAAAAACAAAAACCCCACAGCTCCTCCTCAATCCATGGTTAGACTATCTAATTGACCCTCCTCTCCAGGACCCCTCAAAAGACCAGTCTATCCAAATAATTAGTAATAAATCACAAAAACCTCTTTTTATTTTTTGTCTTACTCTTTTGCATTGTATTTCTTGAAATTGTGGTGACAGTCAAATGTTTAATCTGGTCAGTATAAAATTAGTGGAGATGGTGTAGTATGTGTGCACCTCCGTACCTGCAGGCATTGAGCCAGACACACCTCCCCAGTCTGTGAGGCTTTCTGCCACTAGCAGCAGGTGCATGTCCTCTTCCCTGCAGCTGCTCAGGTAGCAGGCCACCTGCTCCAGACCCGAGACTGCTCATAAACAAGTGCGGCCAACATATCTAAAGGAAATATGGAGTAGTTTTTACAAACTGAATACCATCTGAACAATCTAATTTTGAACTTTGGTATTTTTCAGATGGATAAATCAGGAGAAAACTAAGTCTGTTTGAGTGCTGTTTGTATCTCAGCAGTAGGGATGGGCGATATGGACTGAAAAATTTACCACCATAATTTCTGGTTCTCATCACGGTAACGAAAATTAACAATAAAAAATATCATCCTAATTGTTTGTATTTTAAATCTATTACTACATTCTGTCTTGAGAACCCTAGAATAATACTAGAAACAACAAAACCACATCAATTAAGGCCCAGTAGTACACCTATATTGCAAAGCTGTAGTAATACCAACCAAACAAGTCTGAAATATGAGAACAAATTTGACATTTTTTCGAACAATACAAACAGAAAAAAACCATATAAATAACTGTAAATGCAAGCTGATAAATTTAAATAAATTTATTGTTTTTATTGTGAGATGACAAATTGTTATCATGAGGAATTTCTTTGACGATACATCGCACACAATAAAATATCACCCATCCCTACTCAGCAGCACATTCTTGCAAGCTTTAGCAACACGTCTCTTTACTAAGTGTGACACCGTGCGTGCGTGAGATTCTATCTCTCAACTTTATCTTTATACATTGTTTTTATTTAACCTAATTATTAATCTTCAAACCTGATAAAATACATACCTCACAGATCACTATCAGGTCCGCCTTGCCTGGACCAGGCTGGATCTCCTTTACCTTCAGAATGGCCTTAAAGGGCTGTATCAAGCTTTTCAAATGTTCCAGAAGTCAATTACAGGTACATAAATGCTAATATATTACCCTCACCACTAGGATAATTAATTGCGCATTAAACATTTTTTGCCTAATTTCCAATTCAGAAGTAAAACACCTGAGTGCACTGAACCACCAAAGCCCTCGATGTGTGATTACGCCCCTTTATTACATCGCCCCGGCATCGCGACTTGGTCTTCAAATAGTCACTTCAAGTAAATATTCTTAAACTTTTTGCATAGATTACCTTACCTTAAAATAATACAGTGTTACTAAACTCTGGTCCTCTGGACCCACTACCCTGCATGTCTTTGAAGAGTTCCTACTCCAACACACCTGATCCAGATGAATGAACTTCCTCTTCAAGTTCTTTGCAAGCCTGTTAACGAGCCGTTCATTTGATACAGGTGTGTGAAAGTAAAGTTACCTAGAAGACATGCGAGGCCGTGGAGTTGAGAAACGTTGCATTAATACAACCTTGTAATTGGTTAACAAGCTGTAGTAGTTCTCATGGAGCTAGCGGTAAGGTGTTACTTAGCCGTGTTGTCTGTCCATGAGGCGTTTTCATGGTGGGAATTGTGTCAGGTTTCAGAAGTAATCCCTGAGAAAGGCCACTTTGGTACTGCCCGAGGTTCATGAAGCTGTCAGGACTGATGTTCACAAAAAAATTTTGAGGGTTTTTTCTGTGCTCCCAAAGGCAAAATTTAACCACTTCTGGCAAATAGATCCATAGTTCGGTACAACAAAAACTCTCACATCGAACGCAACCAAAGGGGTGTGTATTGGCAAGAATCTGGCAATACGATATGTATCACGATACAGGAGCAGTGATATGAGATATTGCGATGCTATAAGCGAGACAATTTAGGGCTGTCAACAAATATTCTAATTTCAAATATATATTCAAATATGAAAGAAAATTAGATTCTGATGTGAAAATTAATATTTGAATATTAAATAAACATTGTGGAAAAATAGCCTATTACAAGCCTACATTTGTTGCACTGGTTTGATTTTAGGCGACTTTTTAAGTTGTTCATGTTTGAAACAGCTTGCTGGGGAATAATTAATTTTTATTAATTTATTTTTAATTGGGGGGACATTAAATGCCGAGAAAGGGAGGGGGAGGGGGGGGGAAGGGAGGGAATTAATTTATTAATTGGGGGGAATAAAAAAGAAGATAAAAAAAAAAAAAAAAAAAAAAATCTGCAAAGAAATATTTTTTATAATTATTTTTCCTCTTGGGAAAAATCAAAAAAAATAAATAAATATATAATTATGTATAATTTTAAAAAAAAAATAAAAAAGATTGGGAAATTTTTAGACGAAAATATGGGGTATGGTTACAGATAGAATAAAAGCTATGTGTAAAAAGAATATATGGGTAATTAATCAATTTTAATAAAAGGGGGAAATATATAAATATCAAAAAATGCGATATAAAAAAAAATAAATATAAAAATAAAATTTGTAATTTAAAGCGGAAAATAAAATAAATAATAAAAAACCTAAAAATAAACCAAAACAGATCGTAAGAGAGAGGGGGGGGCGGATGAAATGAAGGAAAGGGGGGAAAGAATCTGGACATCAGGATTCAAAAATACTGCAGTTAATGGACTAATGTAGGGACGTAGATAATGGATTATCAGGAAGAGATCGGAAAAGGGAATAATATACTTTGCAAATATTAAAATACTATAGCATATCAATTTACAAAACACAACCAAAATCGCATATACCCTTCCAAATTTCTCCTCCCTAACAACAAAATAGGATAATGGAAAAAAGAAAAGATAATAAAAAACCATCATCGAGGGAGCTCGTCTCAGAAAGTCTTCTAATAACTTCCAGCAGGTTGTTTCCTTCCTTCTCATAGAGAAAGAAGGGAACAGTTCAGCGATTCTTGAAGGAAGTGACTAACGTCCTAGGTGACGCCACGTAAGAGGTGGAAAATCTTGGCTAGGCGTTTTACAGAGTTCGGAAGGGCTACTGCTTTGAGAGGTTTATTCAGAAAGAATACAGAGTATTGTTGCCTGAATGGTGCAAAATAGCTCTTGAAGGGTGTTTTTAATGAGTAACTAACATTATAGCATGGCTAAAAGCTCTAAAATAATTTTTCATGATATAGCTCCTTTAACTCTTGGTGTCATTGATTCAGCAAGATGTTGGAAACATTCCTCAGAGATTTTGCTCAATGTTAACGTGCCACAGCATCACAGCGTTTTTCCACCTTCTATTGTCCAGTCTTGGTGAGTCTGTGTGAATTGTAGCCTCCGTTTCCTGTTCTTAGCTGACAGTAGTGGCACCCGGTGTGGTCTTATGCTGCTGTGGCCCAACTGCTTCAAGGTTGGACATGTTGTGTGTTCAGTTGTGTGATGTTACTCTGTATACCATTTGAGACTGGGTCTGTCATTTCCAACCAGTATGCCCATTCTTCCCCAACGTCTGACATCAATATGACATCCTGGTCCAGACAGCTGCTGCTCACTGGATACATTTTCTCCGATTTAGACCATTCTCTGGAAACCCTAGAGATGGTTGTGTGTGAAAATCCCAGTAAATACTTAGACCAACAATGATGCCACGTTCGAAGTCTCTTAAATCTCCTTTCTTCCTCGTTCTGATGCTCAGTTTGAACTTCAGCAGCATCTAGACTACATCTGCACAACTGAGTTACTGGCATGTGATTGGCTGGTTGGCTGATTAACAGGCAATTAAACAACTGTACCTAATAAAATGGCTGGTGAGTGTACATTAATAATAATGTTGATAAAGGAGGAAAAAACAACATTGAACAGTGACGTGAACATTGAAGTACAGTGCAGTAAATATAAGGATCATTATGTTGCTTTATTCATGGATTTTTTTACTTTAGTTTTTAAGACTTTTCCATCTTTTTCTGTTTTTAGGATTTGTATTTTTTATCTGAACAGAACATTTAAAGACACTTGAACTATTTCCTCCAGTGAGATTATCACAGCTTGAAATGCGTCATGTTGGTGAGGAGGATCTTTGTTTGGACTCTTTCACTCCCCGGTGGTGGAGTGACCTTGCAGCTCCAGGCAAAGCAGCAGACTCACGCTCTGCACTTCCTCTGCCTAATATAAATTTTTAAAAAGGACCTCAAGTCACCCTTTTCCCCACCGAATCTTGTCTTTCTCTTGGGGTCATTTTAATGTCACATCCCTTTCTTTTTTTTTTCCTCTTTACCTTTTCATTTATAACAACACTTAGTAACACTTAAACTACTCTTAAAGGTACAGTGTGTAATAAAATCAAAGGTCAGTGGCAGAAAAATGTGACATATAATTCACAACTTTGTTTCTATTGATGTGTAATCGCTTAACTAGAATAGCTGTAATGTTTATTATCTTAGAATGAGTCATTTATATCTACTTGCTGGGCGGTGCACATATGGAAGCTGCTACATTTGTTACACCATTTTTACTACGGTGTCCCTGAATGGACAAAACAATTGTGTGTGAAGTGAGAACCCTCTGAACTTTAAAACTGCTGTACCAGCTTTATTTAATGGGTTAGAGCACTGCTTGGGATCAGTAATGCCTTAAAAGACATTAAAAATAGTTACTATTAGTACAGTCATAGCTACACCTGAGATCACTGGATCCACTCACAGATGAAAACATCTTTGTTTGGGAGAATTTTGGCCACTAACAGCCACCATACATTCATGACAGTGCTTGAAATATGGGCCGTTTCTCACTATAATTGTTTTAATTGTACTATACATTTTTGGAGCCGTTATTTTAATTGTTTTTATTTGTTTCAGTACATCTCCACAACAATAAATAACAAACTGTAGAATAATATAATATTATTTATATATGAACTCCACAAGTGCAGACTTCCCTTACGTACCCACAATTTTGTACTCACAAGAAGACCAGTATGTAGTACGCAAACTAGAAACGGCCATGAAGTCATTTGAAAGAAAACATCTTTTCTTTTAAATACCCATCTTTACCACAAGGTGTCAGTAATTCTTACATACTGTACCTTTAAGATAAGATACTTACTGGTTACCCCTAAAAGAATCATTTTGTTGCATCAAGGGGAAAATTGTGTTATTGATAAAGGAACAATGTCTAATTTTACTGTTTAACACCATTGTAGACAGCTTAGTTCAAAAACCTTCGCTAGTAAACTTTTTTTTTTTTTTTGTAAAACATACAAGGTTATTATTGTGAAATAATTTGTTACGGTGGCCCTGTGTACTTAGGTGTGTAGTTTCAGTCTTATGGAAGCACTAAGAGTATAACTTACTTGTCCACTCACCGCTTCTACATTTTGATTAATTTTTGTTAAATAAATAAATGCCAGGATAAGTTGCCATACATTTTTCATCACACTTTGTATTCACTCAATTAAAACCTGGTAAATAGCAATTCTTCAAACCATGTCATGATATTTAAAAAGAGTCTACTTTTTCTTTTAACATGACTGTAGGGTTCACTGCTACCCAAGTGTTAGGAGTTAATATGTGACACTTTTGAGTCATAACAATGCAGAGAGGGTGCTGATTCAGCTGCTGCAATAACAGTTTACTGGAGCAGAATAATGAGCAGAGCTCAGTTCAACTTTGTAAGCTGCAGAAATATTACATATGTGGGCCTTTTTAATTGTTTAGTGTAAAGCGAGACATGAAACAACCCTGTTGGCATTTTGATGCATTAAATATCTCTTTTTGCTTTTATCTTTTAGCGTTCTGTTCAGTGAGTAATCAAGTAAATGAGCTTTTTCAACATTGAAATTCAACTATGAGAGAAATGTGACAGAAAGCACATCTTTACCAGCATTTCAAAAGCTTGAAGTTGATATACGTTGATAGGTTTTGTTTGTCATTACAGCTGCTGCTCACTCTGCTTTTCCTTTTAAAAAAGGAAGAAAAAAAAAAGAGAAAAACCCTGGATTTAATGAGTTACTGTCGAGGGATTTTAAAGTTCTGCTTGAATAATGAATATATGTCATAGTCACTTTATTTTCTCTTGCTTCCCAGCTTTCTCTCATGACATCCTGTGTTGTTGTTCCTTAGAGAGTTATGTCATGATTATTCACCTCTGCGTTTATTTAAAGTGTCATGATGTTGTTCTGCAGTGATTCTGGCCAAGTATGGGATGGATGGCAAAGAGACGCGCGGTCGCTGGAGAGCAACTCGCTGAAAGACCACGAAACCAAAGAGGGAGACATTTTTGATGATCCCAGACTGGACAAACTCTGGAATAAGGTTTGTGCTTGTGGGTAAAGGAGGGAGGATATTAAACCACCATTAAAAACCCCAACTTAGATCGGATTCTACTTAGTTGAATGAAATAATTTAAAAACATTAAATGCACAAAACGTTTTTAGTAACAAGAATTTCACCCAGCAGCAGAAGCAGCCTTAAATTGCAGCTTTTGCACAGTTGTGTGCTGCAACGAAGAAACCCTTTCAAAAGCTTTTGCAATTCATAATTTATCTACAGATCCATCTTCTGCTCCACATATTGCATAATGGTGGAAGCTTGGTGATGGGAGGACACTTTATTAAGATGCAGTTACTGTAAATCTCCTCACTTACTGCTGATGCTAATAAAATACTTGTAAGTTTGACTAATGTTTATTTACCTGGGGAAGTTTTCAGTGTGCTGAGTGTTTGGAAAAAGTAATGTATGGGATGGGTAGAAAGATTTCCCAAAGGAGAAATGTGCTGCAGTAAGAAAAATCAATTTGCTTAAATGAAAAAATAAACGACTAAAATAAACATAAGACTGGTGCATTTTTTTATGTTGCAGCCAATACGAAATATTAATGGTTCTATGGATTAGATGAGATATGACAAAAAACAATCATGGATTTCTTGAACTTGCAAGAAAATTCTTTTATATTTGGTCACACTTGTCAGAGTCTTAAAACCAAGCTGCTTCAACCCAAATTGATTGTACACTTGCATTCTTTTGGTTTGAAGTGGTGTAAACCTAACACCAACATCTGGGGAAAAATCTCTGAAAACTGTTTGAAAAACACCTGCAAGTTCCTAAAATCTGTCTGTAACTGTCAAGAGCAAAGTTTAAACAATCCAAGCAACCAAGGAATGAGAGGGTAGGAGCCATCATTAGAGGCTGTCATCACTCATAAAACCAAGGTGTAGTCGGCAGTACAGAACACTAATTCCACTGAACTTTGGTGTTTTATGATTTTATAAATCCTGTAAGAATGTGGCTGCCTTGCGGGGTAAATCTGAACATTCTTTGAGGGGGGATGTGGGGATAAAGAGGCTCTGCTGAAAGGATGGGGGGAATGTTTTGTGTAAAACACAAGATAAAAGGAGAGCATCAACACAAAATGGAATGAAGTGCAACAATCATTTTATCTTATCATTTTTGGAATCCAAAAACAAATCACAAAACAGTTTAAAGAGTTTTAGAATAAATTGTATTTATTAAGTACTTTACTTAGGAAAAAAGGAGGTTCCTTTGGGTGAGGGGAGGGGGGGGGGGAGGCAGGGTTTTTATATATATATATATAAAGGAAATAGAGGAAGGAAGAGAGAAGGAAAAAAAAAATAAAGAAAAAAAAAAAAAAAGAAAAGTAAAAGAGTTACACACAAACAGCCACAAAGCGCTGTACACACACAGTAAAATACATGAGAAAATAAAGTGCCATAATGGCAGAAAAGGAGACAATGGCTGCGTCTCAAACCGCACATTTGAGCACTTCAAACACTCTTTTTGAGTGTGTTGTGGGTCATGCTGTCATTTAAGCAAAAATTCAGTGCACTGAAAGTAACAGGATGCTGCCCTAATAACGGCCAAAAACGAGGTGCAAAACGAAGCACACTACTCGCACTTAACAGACGCCATCTTGCTGACGTAGAGGAGGAGGCGGGACTTTCAAACTGCTTTCAGAGCTGAATAACTGTGGTGAATGAAGCGATGGCAACCCCTGCTGCATCGGAGGCGGTATTGTGCTGATTTAAGTAACGTTTATGAAATAATTTAGACATAATTACTAATGCATATTGTGGCATGCTACCAAGCTGTTCATTCCCTAATGACAGTTATGATCTGGTCTTGTGTTTGAGGCCACGGTTATACCAGCTCAGAAGAGTTAGCTCATGTTAGCGGGAAATGCTAGTCCGTCACTTCCTGTGAGTGCAGTGCTCTGTTTGGGTCAGCATTTAGCGACAATAGTGTGCACTACAGACGAAGTACACAGTGCACACTACACACTGAATTCCAGTGTGCCCAGGCAAGTGTTTATTGTTTATTCTTAAGTTTTAAGTGTGTGGTTTGAGACATGGCTTTTAAGACAAAGAAATAAACAGGTGGTTAATGAATATAAAAATCAATAAGATTCTAACCAATAAGCTTCTTTAAATAAAGCGTCCACACTGTCAACTAAACATACTTTTAGTGGCACTGTTCCACTGACTGAACGGCTCCATTTCCCCCCAATTTTTAGCGGAGTACAAGATTCAGCTAACAAATTCTGAGCCTGTGAAGGAAGATGGCGAGCAGCAGTGGAATTTGTAAGAAGTTGTGATACATAATCTAGAGCCTGGTCATTTGGCAGTCTGCTCAAATCTGTTGGAGGCTGATGTGATGAGTATAAAAAAGAAGAAATGTGAGTTCACTTGCTAGAACTTGTCACCAGGCTGGTCATGGAATTTTGCGTGGATTTGACACATAGAAGAGATGATTTGTCGAAGCCAGGGTTCATCCGCAGAGACACATGCTGATGTTAGACATGCGATGGAGCCCAGAGAAGAATCCAATGATAGTCTAGGATTTTGAATTCAGTTGGACAGAATTAAGCACGAGCCTGCCTGACTGATTTTAGCCAACATTTCAGGAGGAGCTTTGATCCTGGTAAAGATAAAACTAATCCGAGTTAAATGCTGGACCAGCTGATACACAATAGATGGTCATTTGTAGATATGTATGTTTTTTGTTTTTCTTTTTTGAAGAACTGTTTAGATGTGTGGTGTCAGGAAAAAAACCTGATGTAAAAAAGAAGGGAAAACTGTGTGAAGTGAGGGATGTGGGATTGACTCCAGGAAGAATAGCTCTATTTGTAACAGCTAATGGAGATCAAAATAAATACTGTACAAAGTAGTATGGAAATGATCAGAAATGTCGTTAAAAGACGGACACATGCCAGCGAGAAGAAGCATGCAGAAAAAAAGATAATGGACCCAGGCCTCGTGTTGGGCACATAAGCTTAATAAGCAATTAATTATGATTAATAGTTACTTCTCCCAAAAAGTAACTGAGTTAGTAATGGAGTTACAACATTCTACAAATAACTGAATTAATCAATTATTCCATTACTTTAAAGACAAATAAACAAAAAAGTTAAACTATTTTCTTTTTTAGGAAATGGTGAATTCATTTGCATGTTCAGTTATTGATGATAAAAGTCAATATTAGATCTGAATAAGGAATTAAAGTGAAACTTAGCAGAATCAGAAAAATCATCGAGGGTAATCTCTGTCAGCTTGGATGTCATGGCCCCGCCTCCTCCTCTGGAGTGATGTGTCATGATTATTACTGCTTACAGCCAACATCAGGAAAAAAAGTGATTCTTGTGATTCCAGTTTAAAACTTCCCTTTTTCTCTGGATTCACTGTTGCTTCATGCATTGCTTGTACAGTATGTGTGTGTGTGTGTGTGTGTGTGTGTGTGTGACTGCACGGTGACTTACCCAAGTCTGCAATGACATTTTACACTTCCTCCATCAATCATTATCATCTATGCAGTTGTTTCTCCCTTTGAAAGCCCCCCGGTGAGATAAAGACGGCCTCAGTGTGCAGAGCGCAGCACTTCAACGTTAACTATTTACTGAATTACGGTTGTTGGTATGAGAAATAATTCAGGGACACCGTCTGGCTCCAACATGTGATGCTGTTTAATTCTTAGCTTGCACTCTGTCACAACTGAACACTGCTACTCTTCCTCTACTCAAACATTGAGTGTCGTCTCCAGTTTCAACCGTATCACTCCGCCTCCTCTTCACTACAGCAGTAGCACAATATAGTCCCAACAAATATGAAACTCAAGTTTAGGGATTGACTGACACATGGGCCGATATTTGCATTTTTGGCTGGCAATACGTCGGGTGCATTGGCAGATACGCGCCCCTCGGCATAATTTAGAGACAGGCATCTATCTATACAGGCAGCAGTTGCCAGAGACGCTGCGCCCCTCCCTCCTCTCTTCTCCTCCACTAACAGTGCTGGAAGCTTGCAGCTCTGGCCTTCTGAAGTTTTTATACTATTAAAAGTTGTAAAATTAGTTTTCGTTGTGTCCTTCATCATAATAAGCCACAGCCGCAACCAGCTGATCGACAGCAGTGAAAAGCGCCGTCTGACTTTACTACACAATCAAATAAAATTAATTTTAGGAGGGGTAAAAGTTCAAATGTGTTCCAAACCATCTTTTTTATCCATCAGCTTATGGATCATAAGTCTTGGATTTTGCGCTGCGGTGAAGCTGCATTTAGACGGATATTTGTCAGATTCGCATAAAAAGGCTACAGAATAGAAGCTGAAGGAAAGTTCCTGCCGTTGCTTTTTGAAGCTGATCATTCCAAAAATTCCAAACATTTGGCCCATTAGGGTGATGTTCATGTAAGACTATTTAGGTGTTGGTAAGGAGGTTTGATGTTCACCATGGGGTGTCGGTCAGAACACACAAGACTCACTTGTACAGTTAACTGTCAACACTGGTCACTCTTAATCACAACAGCGCAGTAATGCAACAAACGACAGGCTTACAGGTGAGGAATTCCAGGCTAGTTAAGGTGAATACCTGGATGGAAGTGAGTGTGGTCTATAAACAGAAATATAAAGCCATGAGGATCATTTGTTTGGCAAATAAACACATTCAATGTATTAATTATTACTAATAAATCCCTTACAGTTAGGACTAAACATGTGTTCAAGGCTAACAGTTACAGTAACTGGCATGTAACAGGTCAGCTAGCTTAATAGCATAAAAAGGCACATGGTGAATGGAGGAAGACTTCTGAATAAGCAAATCAGCTAATAACATTAAAGGCTAAATAAACATCCTGTTCAGGCAGAAATACAACTAGTTAATTACAGTTCTTCACAGATGCACACAGTTCACCATATTCTACTGGCTAGAAGTTTGTCCAACAGTCTTCTCTCCTCGTGTTCACTGCTGCTCAGAAGTTTCATTTCTGTCATGTGGTCAGTAGCGCAGCTGCACACTTCTGCCACAAGGGGTACTCACGCCTCATCAACAGCCTTTCCTGCATGCCTTTATATAATGATAAAAGAATCCTTCAAAATATTCCTGGATCCAGAAGGTGATCCGGATCACCACCAAAATTTAATGGGTTCGTCCTTAGGCCCACGGCTGGTGAAAAATTCAGGTCAATCCGTCCAGTACTTTTTCCGTAAAGTTACAGACAGACAGACAAACTAACTGACACTACCAAAATCATTTGCTCCTTGGCGGAGGTAAAAAATCATGTTACAACAGTAATGTGCTGTCAGCAATGTTTTATCCTCAGTAACTGTGTTGTGTTGATGGAGTAATTAGTTAGATCATCCATTACAGAAAAAGTAACGCTGTTTATTTCAACACTGCTACTTCCATCACCGCCCAAGACTGAACCCTGTGGAACCCCACAGGTTAGAGAGGCAATGTTAGAGGGGAACAGACAGTCCTATCAGAAAGTAAGAGCCCTTTAGTTAGGTTTTTCACAACCTCTCAAACCTCTGATCAAGCAGCTGATCCTATTTGGCCTGTCAGCAAAGCCGGCCAGTCTGCTGCTGTTTCACGCTGACTCCTCTCTCTCTCTCTGTTCCCTGTTCCACCACCAGGCCAAGAGCTCCGGAAAGTTCTCCAGCGACGAGCTGCTGAACCTGAAGAGGGAGTTTCAGCATCACAAGGACAAGATCCATGAGTACAACATCCTCATGGATACCGTCGGCAGGACTGAGGGTGAGCTGAATCACTCCCTTTGCCAGTGTAGTTGTTATCTAAGGTAAAATTACCATCCTGTAAACTCCTCTCTCTGGCTGTCTTTATTATGCTCATCCTTCACTGCAGTGTGCAGCACTCTGTTTCAATCATCCCGGCTATTTCCAGCTCTTTTCTATCCTGTTATTGCGATGTATTTTTCATAGTATGCAGGCATTGTTAATGGTAACTGATCTCAGGCCCATACCAGAGGGAAATATGCATATTTATAGGAAGTAGGAAATAGGAGGAAATGAAGTATTTTTTCCTAACAAACAAGGGCGGTTTTTATGCTGTTGAGGAAGTTTCCAAGGATGAGGAGGAACGAGAATGATGGATGACTTTGTGCTCTGCACTGTTTGCACTGCGTATTTGTTGAGGCTTGTGGTCAGGTACGTAGGTGGCAGGTATCAGACTGAGCATGCTGCCGCCCACTGTTCTCTGCTCTGTCGGCGTTCATCACATCACATCAAGCTGTGAGTTTGAAGCAGAGCTGACAGGCCTGGCAGTGTTTTAGACGCGGGGAGGACGGGCATGTCTCCTTCGGACGGCACCAACACTCGGCAGCTGTTTGGTGCCAGGCCTTTTCTGTCAGCGCTACATCGCTCCCAAACAAGCCAGGGGGAATTTTTCTGCTTGTCTGCTGCATTTAAATATCGAACTGATCGCATGTTGCCTCGAGGGGAGTCTGTTCAGCTCCACAACACCACCTCCACTCACGGCCTGTTTTCATTTTTGTGCCTTTTCACTCTCTCTTTGATCCAAATGTCAGCTGATATTATTCAGTCAGTAGGATGTGATCCACTTGGCCTTTGTTTGAGATTTTCCTCCTCCCTTCTTCTCAGGTGAGACAGGCAGGAATCTCATAACCTGCTGGTATTAACTCGTAAGTCCAGGCTCAAAAGCTCCTCGTAGTTCTTCCACAGGAATGCGTTCGATATGTGAGGATTAAGTTTTTATGACCACTACGCAACAAAATGCTGTTTTCTTTCTCTTCCAATCGTTCAATTTCCTCTCTCCTTCATTTCCCCTGTCACATCTCCCGTTTAACCCTCCATCCCTGCTTATCACTCCCCTCCTCCCACTCTCCTTCCCCTCTTTTTATCCTCTCAACAGAAATACACAAGAACGTGATCTCCCCCCTGGAGGGTGACGCCAAAGAGCACGTGCTGCAGCAGAAGCACACGGAGCTGAAGGAGAAAATGAGAGACCTCAACCACGGCTTTGAGCGCCTCCGCAAAATCAGCCACGAGGGCTTCACCGAAGACAGCGGTGAGAGGAAAAACGCCTCAGTCTCACTTCTCATTTATCTTGTCAGCTAAATCACAGGGATCTGTAATCATAGTAACACACTGATGCATGATAGTTAGCAAGTGTCGCTACGCTGATGGTTTTCTGCGTGTTGTTGTTTCCTGTTTATAAATGAGTGTGTTTGTAAATTGGAAGTGAGTCATGATGCAGTTTAAAGCAGCTCTGATGCTGCTTTCAGCCACCGATGCAGATTAGTTTGTCCTTGTGCTGATAAACGGAGGAAAACTTGCCGTGTTAATAAAGCTTCTAGCCATTTAGTCTTTTTCATCCACTCTTCTTATATTCCACCAATCTGAGCAGGATTTGGTCTGTTGGGGGTTTGGTGAGAGCGCCGAAGCATCTTTGTGACAACCTTTCTTTTACTTTTCACTGTGTCTCTTGTTCCCCTCCAGGTTGTTTTTCTCTCCACTCCTCTTTTCACTTGCTTTTCAACTCTTTTTGACTTTTTCTTCCCTCTTGATAAATCTTTAGTACTCGAGGGATGAACAGGAACGCGTCGGTACCCCAAGCTGAAATTTAAACGGACATTTTTCCTCTGTCATATTTTGTTTTTATACAGAATGACCGAGTAGGTCGGGGGTGTCTTGTCTTGGTTTGGTCTTGAAATATTTGCTCTGACTGTTTGTCCTCAAAGCTCTTTCCCTCTTGAGGATTGTTGTGGCTCCAAACTCGCTCCTTGGATTATTTTTTCATTTTTTTCTGTCTGTTTTTGCTCCGTAGAGTTTCGAGAGCCTCGTGTAATTGAACTGTGGGAGGCTGCCAAGAGAGCCAACCTCAGCACCGATGAGCTGGACTCTCTCAAGGTGATGAACATCCCTTCTTACAATCTTTCTTTGAGTTTTAAAAGCAGTTTGACTGAAAGTTCAGCTCAGAGAAACTTTTAGATGAACAGCAATATCAACTGTTGTTTTGCAGTGTACTTGGTAGCTAAGTACTACTTGTATATATGGGCCATAAAACTGAATAACATTTTCTCCATTTCATATTGGAAAGTCACAGATATTGCACTCCGACGTCTCACTGTGCCACTTTGTTTCATGAACAGATGATGCAGCTTTTATTGTTTATCTGGCTGTAAGATCATATTGATCACAGGGAAACTTTCAGCTTGAATTTTCTCTGACATTTCTTCCTCTCTTCACTGCTTGAAATGTGTGTCAGCTCTCCTGTGCAGCTGTGCATGTAATTAAAGGTGAACGGAACTGAGCATACACAACTCTGTTTGTTCCCGTCTCCTCTCTGCTCATTTAGGAGGAACTTCATCACTTTGAGACAAAGGTGGAGAAACACAGTCATTACCAAGAGCAGCTGGAGCTGTCGCACCAGAAGCTGCGACATGTGGAGACGTTAGGGGACAAAGAGCACATCAGGAGGAACCAGGAGAAGTACAACACACTCTCTGAGAAGACCAGAGAGATGGGTTACAAGGTAAGAGTGGATTACCCGTTCTTTGCTTCTGTTTGTTTGATCACTGAAAAGAAAGCTAATATTACTATGAAATGTACCAACATGGAAGTTTTTTCCTTTAACTCATTGACTGCCAGACCTTTTCTGAGCAGAGCGCTCCATATTGCCAGGGTTTTTAAGCATTTTCACTGATTTTTGGAGAGCCACAGAATATTGTGTACTATGCCAGTACAAACACTGAATGTACCAAAGAAAAGCTTAGACTCTCTTCTTTTATCAGAAAAAAACATTTGTTTCTAGCTTTTTCCATTCTTTAGTAATCTGCAGTAGAACATGGGTTTGTTGCAGCGAAAATGCCTGTTTCTGACCAAAAAGCTGGGAAAACGAGCTTAAATGCTGCAGTGCACTTCAAGTGGAGGTGTCTTTGTTGCCAATCATTTTTAACTTTAGTGACACCTTCATCATCTGAACAGCTGTTTACTTCTATGAAACAACAAATACAACACTAAGAAAAGCGTTTTGGAGGCAAAATAATTATTCACTGGCTAAATAAGCCACAAAAAGTCTGTTTCACAACATAACATTTGGCAGAAACATCTAGCTATCCCTCACTCCCTCCTTCTACTCAGCCAGTTCTGCTTAGATGCGCAAGCACACACACCCCACCCCCACCCCTGCGGGAAGCCACCCTCTGTTGCTGCTTGACCTAGTTTCACTTTCAGATGGTGCACTTCACTGCAGTATTTTAATCCGGTGGTTTGTGTCTTCAATCGATCGTGTCACTTTCTGTCACCGATCAGTTTTTCCACAAACTTTCCTCTTGCATCCATCACCTAAACTGGTTCGATTACGAGCAGTCGCCATGTTCCCTTCCTCCCGCGACAGAATCGAGCAGACTTCCTGTGTTGATTGACATCACCATGGCAGCGAAGCACCACTTCCTGGTAGATTTTTTTAAGCTTGCCTGACACCGCCATCTGCTGGATGAGGTGAAAACTACAGAAATAAAGACGATCAACACTTGGTTCTCTCTGACAAGCCCTGCCAGAAAATAAAACCCACAATTAACGTGTAAACACGTAATTGGCAGTTAACGTTCAGGTTTGAATTAACGTGTTTACACGTGAATGGCAGCCAGTTAGTTAGGGTAGGGATGTCCCGATGCCACTTTTTTGCCGACCAAGTACGAGTACTGGCATTTGTAGTACGGGGCGGCTGTGGCTCAGGTGTTGGAGCAGGTCAGCCAGTGATGGAAGGATCAGCGGTTCGAATCCCGATCCCCCAGCCATCTGTCATTGCGTCCTTGAGGAAGACACTTGACCCTCCTTGCCTCCAGTGGGTTCACCGAATGTGTGTGAATGTTCCAGTGGTGGTCGGAGGACGTAGGCAGGAAATGGCTGCCAGTCTGCAGCTGTGGCTACATACATAGCTTACCTCAGTATGACTGAGGAGTGATAGAAAAATAATATACTGTGAGCGCTTTGAGTTCCTACATAAGTGCGATATAAATCTAATCCATTATTATTATTATTTAAGTACTTGTTGATACATAGTAGAGTACCGATCCATGTAATTAATAGGGAAAAGCGAAAGGCGTTTCTTTTTTTCTTTTTATATGCTTTTTAAATTAAAGGCAGGGTGGATGATGTTTTCCAGGAGCATTTTTTTTTACTATGTTGCTTAACGTCTTCTTCACGGACAATAAATTAAATATTCTGACACAAAAATTTCAAATATTCATCACCTGTGGAACGTACAGCACCGGAAAAACTCGAACGGCCCGTACTGATTGATTGAATGATTCTTATGTCCGTCAAACTTGGCTGCTGTTTGTCACACACCCACCGTCCTCGTGCACATGTGCGCGCTAGCAACTCGCCATGAGCATCTCGGTGTAGATGTACCGAGACAACATGGCTGCTCGCTGCTCTCATCTATGCCGCTGTTTGCTCTTAAAAAGAAAAAACGGAGGTGTTGGTGTTTGCAGTAAGGATGTTTTACGCCGCAGAAGAAGTTGGAGGTGAGATAATTATCACTTTTACAAAACGTACGTGGTTAATTGGGATGCTAACAAGCTAGCCACTTGGCTGTTCTCGGTTATGTTCGCTAACAATCATCCACGCACGCGTTCCTGTGCCCTGGAGGCGTGGTTTCGGGGGGGGGGGAGAAGCACCTCTGCATGCTCAGGTGTGATGGCTACATGTTGCTGCCCTACCACCACATTTAACTACCTCATCAAACAACAGTCGCACTTCACAAGAGCAGAAATAAAAGCTTGCAAGACGTTAGAAGCTTATACAGCCTGATGCAGTTGCGGTTTGCTTTATTTTAGCAGCATTGTTATAATTCTACATGTTCAAACTTATACCAACTCAACAAAAATATAATTGGAAAGTGTAGAAAAAAGAATTAGCAGGAAACTTGCCACCAACAAACTGAATCCTGAATATTTTGTCCGAAACTGTATGTGGGGGTGCCGCAGCTCCTGTGGGAGGAAAAGAGGGAGAAAAAAAGAGCCTACTCCGACCGCCGCCAACGTTTTGAAAAGTATCCCAGGGGCATGATACGGAGCAGATATATTTAATCTGTCCTTGTGTAATGAAAAGCTCTTCTGATCTAATTTTAGATGAGACGTAAACTCAAAGCTGCTGCTCATATTGAAGGGTATTTCGCTGCCGGCATGGTAGCGTAAACACAGTGAGTCACATGAGGTCCGGTATCGGGGGCTCTCGTGAGTATTTCACAAGTACGAGTACAGCAAAATAGGTCAGCATCAGAGCGAGTACCGATACTGGCATCGGTATCGTCGCATCCCTACTTTAAAGCAAGAATATGTGACTGTCTAATCTTTTAAAAAATTGTGTTTGACTTTTTTTGGGGGCGCGCTGAAACATTTACAATGCGCATTCCTGGAGCATCGTGATGCAGCAGTATTTCACTTTATGGCCTAATGTCACACGCTAGTAACTGGATATCAACACTTGCCATTTTGAGCGCGCACCATGGATGACTCGTGACATTAGGGATGCGAGTCCCTGCCACCGAGGCTGATATGTTACCCGATACGCTGCCAACATTCCAACACATCGACACAGCGAAGCCCATGCCAATACAGTGCCACTCACGCCTCATTTTCCTCAGTGAAATTCGGCTGTAATGTGACGTTCCAGGCTAAAACACAAAGCAGTGAAATGTGCTCTTTCCGCGTTGGTGTGTTGCTAGGCAACAAAGGCTCCAGGAACACAATAAATGTACTTTTGCCACCAAAATGAATCAGAAACAGATTTTTGCTAAGGTCAAAAGGTTGCATAGTGCTACTTTAACGGATGTGTAAATAACATTGTGGTCATCATGAAATAAGCAACCCCCTTTAAAAAAAAAAAAAAACTATGCTGAAGGAGAAGTAAGCATGTATGAAGTATTCTTTTGCAACACAATTTCCTGGCAGAAAAGTTATGTATAAAGTTTTATACACAACAGATTTAAATACAACAGATGATTTTACTGTTTTGCATAACCAGCTTATGTTTTACTCTCTAACTGATAAATACATGATTTTTGAGAACGGAGATGTCATGCAGCAAAAATGCAATAATATATTACAGGATACTATATATATGACAAGTTTAGAATTTGCCAAAGAGTTTATAAATGATCTGGAAACTGTTTACTGAAGTAGCGTGGAGGAGAATTTAGTCTCCCATCTTCTTTTAACAACCATAAGAGTCGCCCCCTGCTGGACAGTAGAGAGATTATTGATTCAAGACAAACAGTGTTGACTTTTCTCTTCAGATCCAGACCGTGTCCAACTTCACAATCAGGTTGATAGATAAATAACAGCCCCCCCCCCCCCCTTCACAAAACAAACAAAACTACCATACAACTAACTTCAACTGGTAAATCTTGCATTTCCTAACTGGTGTCAAGAGGAGAACTTTTGCGTCACTGCAGAGAAGGAATGTTGGTCTGTGGCTGCAGTTAAAGAGTTCGATTCTACTCAAAGTTAAATGTGTCTTTAATCTTTGATTTCAGATGAAGAAGCACATGCAGGACTTGTCCAACAAGATATCTCGTCAGGGTCTTCAGCATAATGAGCTCTGAGAGGCTCTGGTCCTGATCGCTGGAGGCCAGAGTGTGCAGGCATTCCTGATTCGCTGCCAGTTAAGCGGTTTTCATAGATTTTTCTACTTTTTTCTAGAGTATAAATCACAGAATTGCTCGTGCAAAGTAAACATGTCACATCTTTATAATTCAGCTGGATATATCGCTTCATAAATTACTGATCAGATTCAGCTACTCTCATCATTATTTTAATGTGTGTGTGTTACCACAATGCAGTTTATTTGAAGCACTAATGGTAAACATGTGGATGAAATGTCAAAATCTGTCTCAACCTTATTTAGTTTAGCTGAATATTACTGTTGCGATGAGGTGGCAAAATGATGCCGCTTGTCTACAACGTCCTGTCATAATGAAGTCATCACTCAGGCTGCTGAAGTCTAATGTTGCTGTATTTGTCTGATTTATCTGAAATGCAGATTTGGAGAGTAAACACAGTAATCCAGAGCTGAAAATGAATATCTTTAATTTTCAGGAAAATACAAACAAACATATAAATGTCTTAAAAATATAGTTTAAACATCATTTATATCATTCCGGACTAAAGAAAACAGTCAATATTTACAATTCCAGTGGAGGAAAGCAGTTTCTGTGACATTAACAGCATATTCTCTCTAAAATGTTCATTTTCTGACTTTTTGAACAAAGTTTTTCCTCCTTAGAGGCACTCTCTGACAATCTATAAAAACAAATGAGCAAGTATTAAACATTTTGTCCCAGTGATTTTTAAGAGGACGAGGGATCAGAACTTTTTCATTCATCAGTTCCTGCCCTCACCCAGATCAGCGGCAGCATTGATTGCGGTGATGAATAATGTTGCTGGCTGGCTGATTACTCAGCCGTGTCCTGCTCTGGCCACACGGGCCGGCATTAATGTAATTTACACCCGGGATCTAACTCTGAGCTGCTTACTGCTTCGCTGCTCCGATGTGGAATGATAGCTTGGCAAGTTGGAGCTCATAACTGTCGATAGTAAGGTGCCATGGTGACTGGGAGGGGTTGATCTCATATCCTGCTGCAACCCCAGACAACGATGGTTAGTGAATGCCACTCCAGCTTAACAAATTACAGCGGGATGCAAAATAAAGCCTAGGTTTATCTTTGTTTCCTATTTATAATTTTAATAATGACTTCACCATTCCTCAGTAATCTAGTGCTCCGCATCATCTTGACGCCATCCTGAGACCTCAGCTGACAGAAATCATGTCTGGTTTTAAAGTGAGAGAAATGCAGGAAAATGCTCATTTAACAACAAAACAAGACCAGCAGCATAAAGAGCTCCCACACATTGGTTTTTCTTAGTGGAATGGATTGTTTGTGGGAATTTCTGCGCACTCATCCAGCTGTAAGTGTGAAGTACGACACTGAAGGGTGCGACCGGCTGCATCCCAGTGTTTCAGCTTATTCTGAGGGACGGAAAGAACCTGAAACTGTTGTGAAGTGTCATCGAGTTGTGCGCCGCAGAGTCAGTTTGGTGGCTGTCTGCTCTCCAGCTGAGCCAGCCTGTCCTCCCTGCCCTGGACATGGCCACCCCCACTCTCTGAGCCGTTTCCATGGCAGTGATGTTCAGGTGGGCGTACCTGATGGGGCTTTCTTCTGGTTGGGGGGGAAGAGGAGATAAAAAAATAAAAATAAAAAGATAACAAATTTTGTTCAAATCATCTCCAACTTAAAATCAACGCATCCAAACGGAGAAAAAAGTGTTACTGAAGTTTTTCAAGCCTTACTTTATCTTTCAGTTGTGTTGCATTTAAACCGTGTAAATTGCATTTTCACTGTATCGCTTTATTTTCATCGGGTAAATATGTGAATATGTAACTTACACCTGCACTTTTTTTGTCATGAACATGTTTTTCTAATTCAAATGTCAAAATAAACAGTTGATTCAAACCCATTTTTCTGCACTTTTTCTTTACACGTTGACAAAAACGTGAGCAGGTTTGAGGCGGTATTTAAAGCATCAGCATGTAGGATGAGAGAATACTGAATAATTTAACCCTTTCATGCATAGCGTCCACTACAGTGCTGTTTTCTAGGGTATGCAGGGGCGAGGTAGGTATGTTTGCTAATAAGCCACTTCAGTGAGTCATCCAGTCCACTGCCACTCTCTGAAGAATAAAGTGTTGGAAAGCCTCTTATGTACAGTATGCATGCATTATGATCACCAAGTCTGCCGCAGTGATAAACAGGAAAAGAAAATGATGCGACTGCATTTTAATCGAAAATGTGTACTATGAAAAATGACAATTTTATAAATATATTTAATAAATAATAGATGAAAATAAAAAGTTAAGATTAAAAATAAAATGTTTTACTTTGAAACATTTTATGTGTGTTTTTTAGTAATTCGTGCATCAGAGAGTTAAAAACAGATTATGTGGCCAAATGAAACTGCTTCTTGATATTCCAGTTTTGTTTTCTTTGGCTGACATTTGCTTTTTTATGAACAAATACAGCCCCATGAATGGTGATCATGATGCAGGGCCGAGACCAGAGCAGACAAGAAAAAGTAAAAGCGGCTGATCTGGAGTTGTGGTTGCAGTGGTCTTACTGGGTCCGTAGGTGTGCAGATTGTCCGCTCTCACAGTGCCGTACGGACCGGATGTAGAGGCTGATCCGTGCTCCTGCAGGTCCAGCTCCGGAGCTGCAGCCGGTGGGGGGTTAATGGGGATGTTTACATAATTAACAGTGCTGTCCCTGTGAGGTCCGGCACCATAGGATGCGCACGGATGAGCTTCATGGGGAGAGGCGAACATAGCTAAGGGGGGAATGACACGGAGATGATTGCACCTGCAGGATAGTGGCGCTTTTTTTTTTTTCCAACATTTCAGATAAAAGCATGTTTCACTTTATGAGAAATTAATTTTCCTACCACATGCTGATGTTGGCCTGTGAGTATGAACTGTGATGGGAGGAGGAAGAGGAGGGGCTGAAGGTGGCGAAGAAGGCAACATCCTCCTCAGCCCTTTCAGCATGCTGCCAATATCCACAACATCACTGCGTTTCTCTGTCATGCAGAAAAAAGACTGGTCACGCATGCAGACAGGCCACACAGATGAGAAGAAAACTGAAACTTACTCAGAATGTTTCTGGAAATACGATGCAAACTGAGCTGCCTTCATGCTCATAAATTCATAAATATAGGCGAGCAAAAATAAACACACATCACAAACACACCTTGTGCAGCTGAAGTAAAGGAACTGCCGGCCTACAAAGACAGAAAGACAGTTTGAATTTCATGAAAAACGTAGTTAAAATATGCCATGTTTACGCACAGCTGTGAATAAAACAAAGTTTATGTAATTCTGTGTTCCAACTCTGGTACTCAGGACCCACTGCTCTGCATGTCTTCATGTGTTCCTGCTCCAACACACCTGATTCAGTTTCATGAACTTCCTCATCACGTTCTCTGCAAGCCTTTTAATGAGCCAATCATTTGATTCAGGTGTGAAAAATGAGGGTTTCCTCCAAGACATGCAGGGCAGAGGGACTGGAGTTGGGAAACACTGAACTCCTGCTACAGTCGGGTGATATAACTGAATAACATCTGTCTATAACGAAGTTAGAATGGAAGGTACTTAACCCTTTATTTATCCCATATCAGGGAAATTCCAGTTGTTGCCGCAGCATGTGAGAAGTTGAAATATTCTTTAAAAATTATAAATAAGAGTAAAAAGTATAAATGCAACTGTTAACTACAGAGATGTGCAGGTGGGAGGCAGTAGTGCCAGATTTAAAGCATGTAAATGCTGTACAGCGATTACACTATATTATCAAGTTCAAATTTATTTATAAAGCACTTTGGGCAACCTTGACTGTTGTAAAAGTGCTGGACAGAAAAATGGCACAATAGAAATTAGAAAGAGCTAAAATCAAATTGCATAAAATCATAATAAAAATCACAATTAAAACAAAACAGTGTCAAGCTCAACTATGTTTTAAAAGCCAGTGAAAAGAAGTGGGTCTTCAGCATGGACTTAAAGCCCGAGAGCGACTGGGTGGCTCTAATGTGAAGAGGCAAACTGTTCCACGGCTTAGGAGCAGCTACCGAGAAAGCTCTGTCCCCTCTGGACTTAATAATATCGGTATTACCGATAAGTAATTTATCGGTAATAAAGAAATCTTTCAGCATATCTTAAAGACTGTACACTATTATAAATTATATCGGTAGTTTTAAGCAGCGGTTTTCAAACTTTTTGAGCTACGACCCCCCAGATAATATACTTTGATGTTTGCAACCCATACAGTTGTGTTGTCCACCCCCACCCCACCCCACCCAGTGACCATTGAGTGGTTAATTGTGTGATAAACAGCATCTAAAGGGTCATTATGTGGCCATCCTCTAAATGTGTGGCTTTAACTGTCAGAATCTTCATAAATGAGGAGGATAAAGTAGATTTTGGTGGTTTATGTTAACAGCTCTGAAAAGGCAACCGAATTCCGAAACTCAGCTTTTCTGACCGACATCAGGCCAAATTGGGATTTTTAAAAGCACCTATAATAACTTCATTTCTGGACCCCGACTTCATAAGTTTTTTTGGTGGATTCAGTTTAACACTGTGACACGGCACCTACAGGCCAAACATCAGCTTCTCTTGCTGAGAAAATGCCAAATTTGGATTTTAGTAATAATTTAATTATCTGTCCAATACTTTAAAAAATCTGTTAATTTCCCAGATTAATCTCTTTGCAATAATCCATTAATTTTAATAGCCTTAAAAATCCCACATTTATTTAATAAATGTAGGCTCCATTTTTGTTTTTTTTACAATAATCTGGTGACCCCCTGACTTTATCATGCGCCCCATATGGGGGTCCCAACCCCCAGTTTGGAACCACTGGTGTAAAGCATGAACATGTATGGAGAGAATTAAAGTTAAATACCGAGAGTTTCTTTTGTTTAGCCTTTTATTTAACTTAGCAATTGCCCCCAAGTCGGACTAAACAAAAACTTTTCTTAATCTCAATGTTTAAATAATGACAAGCTTCTTGGTTTTTCGCTTAAGGGGAAGTTAATCTTATGTTTCCTGTGCAACACAAGGAATGAACAATTCTGATCTTACTTGAGTAGAGCATCTGCTTCTCGCTGACCACCATTGCTCTGGTATGATACGGCTGTGCAAACCATGGTGATACTGGGAGGGGAGACAAGAGGGGTTCCAATAAAGGCAGGGTTAACTTTGTCACTGCAACATTCAACACTGTTAATGACTAAAAGAAAAACAGCAGGTTCACATTAAAGTAGGGGGAGACAGAGGAGATGTGGACAGAGAGGCTTCAAAAAGAATGAATAAGGAGATTTAATAAAGAGGAAAGAAAGTGCAGGTCAGGAGGTGAAGACAAGAGGATGCCAGAGCTGGGAGATGGTGCTTAGACATGAAAAATGTCAACAGCGAGTCTCAATTGAAGCGTTTTCTCCTCCCTGCAGCAGCTCATAAAGAGAAACGATCTGTCACACAGTTTGTTTCAACACACATAAGAGGAGGACTTGTGGAGTCAGGATGTGTCGCTGTCCACACTAAACACTAGAGGAATGATGAATCGCAACAAAAACCTCATTTGGGTTTCGTGCAGCGTCACTTTCCTCTCTTAGGATTTCTGGCGGTTTCATCAGGACTCATTACTCTCTGCAGCACCTTTGCTCCCCCGTCATATACACATTCTGCATGAAGAACACACACTCTCCCACACAGGCTGTCAGAAATCAGGAGACATGCTGTTTCCTCTCTGCTCTGATGATAATTTACCCGCTACAAGAGCAAGGCGCTCCCTCACAACCCAGCAGAAAATTAATTAGCTGCAGTGACGACAAGTCTTCTGAGAGCTTTTCAGCTTTCAGACAAACATATCAAAGAGAAAACAAAAACTACCTCAAAGCAGGTTTGTGGACGACCTCGAAGGTTTTCTAATTCTGTGCTTTAACATTTGCGTGGTCGCCCCACAGTGAGAAGGACCTGGTTTAGTTTCAGGGAATGTTTCCCCCACCCTGTGGTCTTCAGATCAAAGACGTCCAAAGTCATTCAGACGACAGCTAAACCTGCCCGTATGGCATAAATGAGAAAGCATATTGTGAATGCTGGACAGCTTAGTTTAGAATCTCAGCACGCATGGTTCCACTGCTGGGAAGCACACAGTGAAGCACTGCTTCTACACGCAGTAAAAGTCATTTGTTTTTAAAATCTAAAAGTCCTGCGGTGCATTGATAAGGCTTTATATCGCTTCGATATCCTCAGTTTGAGCATAATCATAATAAGATCATGATTTGGTATCATTTCTGCAGCTTTCGCAGCAATGTCAACTAAAACACATCGACCTTCACCATGTTAATAGATGCAGGTTGTTCCTGTTGTGTTTCCTGTGCTGGATGCAGACAATGCAGCTGCCAAGCTGAAAGAGGAAGGCACTGAAGCATATTGAGTGTTTATTGATCCAGAACGTGGTCCTAAGGGAGAATTAAGGTAGACTGATGAACATTAGTTTAGTTTCCTGCAAGTAGCATTGCATCAAATATGATGACGGCATATTTTAGATTAAAGAAAACAGTATATTTCATATATTGATTAATTTCCCCCCTGGAATTGATAAAGCATCTTTAATTTGATTTGATTTGAAATATTAAAGGATTTTTTTTTTTTTTGGTCTAACTTTTGGCTTTTGGCAGTTTTGGTCATGAATAAAATATCTTTGTAATTTCACTGAAAATCCCTTTCACCCACTTCAGTGAGTCACAAAAACATCAAAACCAAAGAAGCATTATACTACCTATTTTTCTTTACATTTAGAACATTTAATTGATAAAAAAAAACAGCCCCTGTACGAACAAAGTCTCACGATATCTTGTTCTTTTACAAAATCTTGCGAGATCTTGTTCCATTAGCACCGGTCCAGTATGTAGACAAGTCCCTGTTATTCTGGAAGAACTTCATATCCCAGCATTCCTTGTAGCGTCACATGACTACGGTGCAGCTACTGCTGCTACAGACTGACTTGCTTTGAAGCTGCTTATGTCTGGTTTTAAGTTGTTGGTTAAGTTACCAAGTTGTCAGAAACATTAGAATTAGCTACATGTTGGCTAATACCTGCTAGTATCTGATATCTGGCAGCGAGATGTCCAACATGATCTCCTCTGGCTGAGTTATGGCTATTTTGTAATCTTTGCTCTCAGAGCAGAATATAGTTGTATGTCTCAAAATATCAGAGATTCAACCTCGTAGTTGTCAGCATATATCGGTATCGTTTGATATTGGATATCGGAAAATAAGAGTTGGACAATATCGCACATCAGATATTGGGGGAAAAAAAAAAAAAAAAAAACAAATATTGAACGTCCCTACTCTTAGTATTAAAAAATGTTGATTAATACCAAACTGTCTTTTCAGAATTTTCAAACCTTGTAAAGTTAAAACCCACAGAGTAACACCGGTATGATGTAAGCCAGCTATAAATAATTTAAACAAATAGGTGTGTTAAATTTACAGTGTTTAAAACAATAAGGCTCAGACTGGCCCTGGCTATAACTCATAATATTTCTATATTGTTGAACTGGGAATATTTTATAGGAAGCGCCTTTTCCATCACTGTTCCTTTTAAAGGAGCACAACTGAACTGTGGCCGATGTTCTCCGTGAGTCGCCCTCTAACGACGGCTAACTCAGTATCAGGCTTGCATGCCGTCTCCTCTCTGAGCTCTTTCCACGTAGTCTGACATTGATCTGTTTTATCTCTTGGTCTGTCTTTTTCTAATCATGTCCCCTTGCATTTCTTTCATGAATCAACCACGATGCGAGTTGAAAACAGCCTTCATGCTGATGTCTTATTGCTGCCGTGTGACCCGGGGTAAGAAGCAAAACTCAGCGGAAAAGTGAAGCAGCATCTCTGAAGGAAAGAAAATGTGATGTGTGGTTTCTAGGGCTCAGGACGCTGCTGGACAACCACTGAAACAGAGTTTTACAGTCAGAATGCAACAAAGTGCTATTTAAAAGCGGATCCTCATCTGTACCTTATTTAATTATCACAGAATGTTACTGAAATACTTCAACCTTCTCACTTCTTCTGACCTTGTTCCTCAACATCCAAACCCCAGTTCTGCTGAAGACTAACCTCTCGCTCATTAATGCATCTCTTACAGTCGTCCTCAAAATTATTCATACCCTCCAATTAAGAAAGGAAGAAAGGAGAAAAATCAGCAGGCAGTGAAATATGTTGAAATTGACAAGAGTAATAATAAATTTAAAAAATCAATGAAAATCGTGACACTGATTTTTAATTGTGGTTCAAAAGAAATATTAAACCAAACACACAAAAAGAAAACAAAACAAGGAAACAAGCATGATGGGGCTCCGAAGCGAAAACTTTTGAGACGATCACTGCAATCATGTTTTCTCTAATGTTCAAAAAGGCTTCTGCACCTGTTCACAGGTATGTTGGTCCACTGTTCATGGGAAATGTGTTGGACAGTTTTGTTTATTTATTTTTTATTATTATTATTTCCATCCACAACTCAAAAAAAAAAATTTTATTTAACTAAATTATAATTTTGTAAATTTTTATTTGATATAAGTTTCTTTAGTTTCTTGTTCTTTCAATTACTACTGTGAATTTAATATTTTCTTTAACGGGAGGGTATGAATATTTTTTGAAGACTACTGTATATAAGATCTTATCTATTCGCCTAAGAATGGGAAAAGAGAGAAAAAAAAAGCAAAACAGCACCTTGGGTATAGAGGCAAGTGAATCCATTATGGAGATTAGCATCAGTGGGAGCAAACCCAAGAGTGTTTAGCATTATGATTTGTAAACATTTTGTTTTGTTTCATTATTTAACAGAAGTGTTAGAGCAGACAGAAAACTCCCAGAGAATTAGAAGTCAGAAAATAAAAGAACAGAGGAGTGTGTACGCTGCCAGCACCTGTGTTTCATCAGTATCCGGGTTTCTGGGGACTGGCAGGGGTCTGGGTGTGGACCTCCCCTCACCGTCCACAGAGGGCGCCCTCTCACTGCCCCAGGAGTGCGAGCGCTGCATGGCCGCCTGGCGCTGAGCCTTCAGCCCTTCAGAGCTGCTGCTTAACGTTTGCTTCTGACCATCGCCTCCATTTCCACTGCTCTCTCGGCTTTTGCTCAGTTCAGGTGGGGCTCCCTGTGTGAATGGTTCCCTCGGCGACAGGGCCCGGAGCAGACTCCTGGGGGTGTCATACCACAATCTGATCAGGCTTGGGATCTGGTACTCCTCACTGTGCCTACGAGATGCTCGAGAGACACATCTTGATGAGCAGGAGGAGGGGGTGTTTGCAGAACTGTGTTCTGTGGTTACTGTGGGCCAAAAAGGTGACGGAGGAGGGGTTGGAGGAGGAGCGGGCGGAGCGGGAGGGTGTGTAGTAACAGGGAGGCTGACCACTGAGCCAAATTCCTCGCCACCGCCTTGGCACGCCATGTCCAGACTACCTGTACACGAGGAATAACTTCCGGAGTAAGATGACTGACTTCCCGTCGCTATCCCAATCCCGCTGTCTAATGAGCTCTGCCGTCCACTGTCATGGAGGCCACGAGGATGGAGTTGGACAGAAGATGGACAACTCATGACAGCAGCATAAAGCCGGTCGTCAGACCGGGTCAAAGCCTTCAGAGTGGAGGAGCTCGATGCTGTCTCATTAGAGAGGTGCTGTCTAGCTGATGGTTCCACCCAAAACGGAAGTCTGTTTCCATAGCTCGTATCTGACTGACTAGAGGAGGAACTGGAGATGCTGTGGTCGTCCCCGGCAACGGACGTGCTGCAGCTGTACGCCGAGGCTAAAGAGGAGAAGAAACAGATCTTGATCACACACACATACGCACACACTGGAAACACAATATACAGAACATTTCCTCATAGTACTTCAGACCTTTAGCATGTATCTTTAAGTGGTGTAATTTGCCACAATCATTCGCTTTGTGCTCCATGAAGGCAGATATCAATTATTTTTTTCTTCCTAAACTCTCACAGAGCCTGGCAGGCAGTCAGCAAATGAATCATGGGACTTTTGACTGCAGTGAACTTCATATTTCTGACTAATTCACACATAATTATGACAAAAACTTTCCCAGAAGGTCAGCATAAACACAGAGAAGAGATTAGAAGAGAACTTTTCTGATGACAGAAGGCTTGCTGGTCCAAGTGTACAGTACTGGGTGCAGTGATGACAAATTGTTTCATAATTCATAGCAACCTGAACGCCCCCAGATGACACTGCGCCCCCATGAGGGATGTGTTGGTTGATTCCAAGCTGAAGGGAAGCTCCGTACCTGTGCTGCTTGCCAGGCTGCACTGGGACAACATGCTGAGTCTTTTCTCCAGCTCGGAGGTTTCCTGGCTGATCCGCTCCTCTGCTGAGGCTGGGTCACCGTTTGGATCTGCTGTTTAGATATTAAAGACAGAGTACGAAAAAATGACAGATCTGAGCTGTTTACAGCCACTTCATCCTCAATTCCATCTGATTAAATAAAAAAAGTTGTATAATTTTTAGCTCCCATATCATATTTGGAAGATTTTAAAGTTGCTTTTCTATTCAAGACAATCATGGCCAAAATCCTTTGCAACCAATCGGAGTGACAAAGGTGTCAAAAACTGATTAAATTACAATTAGCAAAGATTCCTAGATGATCAAAACATGTCTGGCATTTACAATAATCCAAATCACTTGAAAATAGTATGGTTTTAATTACATGTAGAATTTTGTAGGGATTAACGATATAATCGTCTCTCTATCGGTATCGGCCTATATCAGCCTTAAAACTGAGTATCGGCCACCCCACCGATATTTAACCAATCAGCCCGCTATTTCTAAAGTCTAAGAAAAAAAAAACTTCTTCTTCTTTAAAAACTTCTTTTTTACAGACTTTAGAACTTCTAAAGACTGGGGCTGGGAAAAAATATCGATACACTGAAATATCACAATATTTTCATCTGCTGATATCATATTGACATTTAAAAATGCGGTATCGATCTATTTTACTAAGGAAATCTCGCAAGATTTTGTCATTATGTTACGAAATCTTGCGGGTTTTCGTGAAATTTTGCGAGATTTTTTTAGAGAACGATGAAATGTCATGAGATTTCATTGGTAAACTAGATCAGTGTTGCGTTTTTAAACATCAATATGAAATCTGCATATGAAAATATCGCAATATTTCAGTAATTCGATATTTTTTTCCAGCCCTAATGTTGACATTTAAAAGTGCGGTATCTATCTATTTTACTAACAAAATCATGCGATATTTCATCATTCTGTTGCAAAATCTCACCAGAATTTACGAAATATTGTGAGATTTTGTAACAGAACAATGAAATCTCGCAAGATTTTGTAAGTACAATAGATCGATACCACATTTTTATATATTGATTTAACATTAGCATATGAAAATATCACGATATTTCAGTGTATTGATATTTTTTCCCACCCCTATTTTTCAAAGTGTCAGAAATGGATAACAAAACTGCTATTTGCAATGACAGCTTATTTTTTTCAGCTTTAATATTGGTGTCGATATCGGTTATTGGCCACATGGGTTTTAAAATATCGGCATATCGGATATCGGCCAAAATTCCAATATTGTGCATACCTAGAATTTCCCTACACACACTCACAAGCCACTTTCAGTCCCACCTTATTATTCCTTGTTAACAATATCTAATCAGCCATTAAGCAGCAACTTCATGCATTAAGTCATGTAGACATGATGAGGATGACTTTCAGAAGTTCAAACTGAGCATCAGAATGAAGAAGAAAGGGGATTTAAGTGACTTTGAATGTGGCTTTTTGTTGGTACCACTAAGCACTGGTTCCAACCAAGGTCTGCAGAACAGCATCTCTGAACACACAACACATCCAACCTTGAAGCAGATGGGCTACAGCAGAACACCACACCAGGTACCACTCCTGTCAGCTAAGAACAGGAAACTGAGGCTACAATTCACACAGACTCACCAAAACTAGACGACAGAAGATGGAATAACATTGCTGGACCGATGAGTCTCTATTTCTGCTCCACATTGAATGTGGCTGTGAAACTTTTCAATGAGTTGTTTCTCTCTGTGGTGGATAAACATGCACCTTTGAAGAAGTTCACAGTAAAGGCCAACAAGGCCCCCTGGATTGTTGCAGAGCTTAAGCAGTGTATGGCACGCAGAGACCTACTGAAAAAGGAAGCTTATTGTTCAGGGAATACTGTACACCCAGAGAAATGGACCGCTTATTGTAAAGAGAGGAACAAAGTGACTATGTTAAACAAGAAAAAGAAAAGACATTATTATAGAGAGCTGTTACAGGAAAGGCAGAATGATGGGAGACAGCTCTGGCATACTTTAAATGAACTATTGTGTTGTGGAAAGCCGAATACCCCATCATTTATGGAGGTGAACAGCATTTTTTTGACAAAAGGTAAGCATCTTATTTTAGTAATTTCTTTGCTGATAAAATTGATAAATTAGGACAAAGCACTGTACATTATAGTAGTTACAGTACTTCATCTAAAAATAATCTCAGACTTAATTATGAAAGATAAAAGCTGTAAAGGAGCTCCTTGGAGTGACTTTTGATGAACAGCTATCTTGGGAAAAACACATAAGATCCATTGTAAAAAAGATGGGAAGATATATGACTTGTATTAGGATCTGTAGTTCATTTCTGACCTCTGTCTCCAGAGTGCAAATGGTTCAGTCTTTGGTGTTGTCCCATCTGGACTACTGCTCTGTTGTATGGTCAGGTGCAGACAAAAAAAAAAAACCCACCCATCTAAACTTCAGACAGCACAGAACAAAGCTGCCAGATTGGCACCAGGCTGTCCTCTTGACTGGAGACAGAGCTCAGTTGCTCTTCATGAACACCTGTCGTGGCTCAGAGTGGAACACAGCCTTGAGTATCATCTGCTTTACTTTTTAGAAATATCTGCCACAGCAAGCCACCAGCTTATTTATATGGGTGTTTACATTATGTTAGAGATCGGCACAATTATTCCACAAGACAAGCTACTCATGGTCATTTTGCACGTCCCAGACCCAGGACAGATGCAGTTTCTAGATCTGTTTTTTCGAGAGGTAACTATGTGGAACAGGCTGCCTTCTGCTGCCACTGAAACATTTGAAAAAGCATCTTTTAAGAATCTTCTCAGAAAATTTAAGCTCTCTGAGCTATAGATGATTTTTTCTTAAAGGAGTACAGCGCAAGTTCCAGGTTTTTTCCAGAAGTTCGCCCCCTCTGGCGACAAGTGGGAGTGGCGCTAGTGTCGTGCACACGCATGAGCTGCTTCAACTGCATTGGTCTCTAATTTGACACACATTACACTCAGTCTGAGCCCAGAGTTAGAGTCATGATGTCTACTGTAGTCATAAAGTTATAAATCTGCAAGTTGTTTACGGTTTGATCGCTGTGTAAACTGACCGACTGTATGCTAACGCTAACAACAGGCTAACGCTGGCTTGTAGTTCAAATATCTAAATTCACAGGCTGACGCAGCCACACAAACGAGGACGCACAGCTCATCTCCTCCACAAGCGCCCGCTTGAGGCTTCGTACCCGAATTTCTCGCATTGAGCATTCAGAAACGGTATTGCTGAGACCACCGTAGTGAAGAAAGATCAGCTCATTCTACACATCAGGCAATTGTAAGAGCATGTGGAGGAAAGAAAAGAATAGCATTTAACATTTAAACTTGCGCAGTGCACCTTTAATATTTGGATTTGGTTTTAACTTTTGCAACATTTTCATGTGTTGTAATTGTTTTATGTAATTGGATTTTAAAAAGGACCAAGAATAGCTGGCAAGTCTGTGACAGCTAATGGGGATCCAAATAATAAACAAACATTCAGATGCTAGGCTCAAAATTTGGTGGAAACATCATGAAAGCGTGGATCCATTCTGCCTTGGATCAAGGCTTCATGCTGCTGCAGGCGTAATGGTGTGGGGAGGATTTTCTTGGCCCACTTTGGGCTCCTTTGTACCATTGTGGCATGATTTAACCACCACAGCCTACATGAGTATTGTTGCTGACCATGTCCATCCCTTTGTGACCACAGCATCTTCTGGTGGCTTCTTCCAACAGTATATGCACCATGTCACAAAGCTCAATATGGAGCAACATCTCTGAGGAATGTTTCCAAAACCTTGTTGCATCTATGACACCAAGAATTAAGGCAGTTCTGGAGAAAATAGGGGGTCCAACCTGGTAGTAGAAGGTGGACCTGATAAAGTGGCAGGTGACATCTTTGCTGCTGTTTACCAGCTGAACACTAATGGACCAAATCAAATTAAATGTGGTTTAAATTATATGCTCTGTGCAACTGAAATAAAAAATAGGAACATTTATTACACATTTGTTAATGTCAACCTTTGTCAAATAATTACGTATAGGTACCCTGACGGTTGTATGAGGAGATCCTCCTGCAGGCAGCTGTATGGAGACAGTGGGTCAAATTATAATGAAACCTGAGGGGAAGCCTAATTTTGACAAACTTTAAAAGGCTCCAAGATCATTTCAAGTAATTTCAGAGCTCAGTATGTTATTCAAAATACAAAATATCTGGAACCCCTTTGCTCTATGAACTCTAAATCGGTCTAAATCAGCATGCAAACTACATTTCTGTCACGTAACTCCAAACTTATGATGCCTTCACTTGTCATGACTTTAATAAATTCTTATATTTTGTGTCTGCAGTAACAATTCAACGCCATACAAAGTCATTCCCGTTTCACATTTTCTAAGTGAAATAACACAAATTATGTTTCAGAGTGAGATTTTTTTTCCTCTATCAGCAAATCAATAGTAACTTGGAGGTTTTTTGGTACTGCATTAAATCAGCCTGCTGCTGGCTTGTGTGTGTGAGTGCCTCCAGATGTTCCACTCGTATGTAAATTTAACATGACTTAGTTTATGTTATAGTTGTCATGAACCATTAAGTTAGCATAAAAGTCTCCCATTTTCACACCTAATGCCAGTGCACATGATGTAAAGGCAGATGAGTTGAACGGGAGGTTGCTGAGGTGGATGTTTACCCGTTAGCTCACGTTTCAGTGGCTCAGAGTGTTTTGTGTGAAAAGGTGTCAACAACCTAAGTCCTGGATCTCTGCCTCCGGACTGCTGCTAATGCTAATGTGCAGACGCCAAGTTTCTTCACTATGCTATGAAAGGTGTCAGCTAACATTAGCTAACTTAGCGAGTCTATGCTAATTATAGCTGCTTCACAGCACTCTATCTGGTGGGGCCCACGGCAGGCTGACGCAGGCAGGCTACTACTGGAGATGCAGCAGGGAAACTGAAGCGGTACATGAACAGTTTCAAACCCTGGTACTGTTTTTTTCCCTCTAGTTTCTTTTGATCAAAATAGCTAGTCTGACTCTTACCAAATCAGATGTCTTAGTTTAAACACGTTTTTTTTATCCAGCCAGTTTGCCTTCACACACATCATTATTTAAATCAACAAAAAAGCATTATACATATTAGGATCTCTAAGGGGGGGAAATGGAAAGGAAAATATTAATTATAATTCATATTGTCATCAAGTTTAACTTTAAGGAGGTGCATCTAAAAAAATTACAATATCCTGAAAAATTGATTTTTTGCACAAAGCCAATCCAAAGAGTGAAATACATATACACTGTAGATTCATCACACACAGACATGTCTGTGTTTTGTTTTGTTTTTTTTTGCTGTTTTTGTTTGTTTGTTTGGGTTTTTTTGCGTTTATTACATTTCATGTTGATGAATATAACTTACAGTTAGGGGAAATCCAAAATTCTGTAGGTCCAAAAATTTTAATCTCAAGACAAATAAAGAAAAACGATTTTTAACGCAAACAAAAATTGTAGAAAATCTGTGGGTTGTGTATGATGACTCAATAAATGTGTTTCAATATTTTAATGGATTTAATGAAAAGAAAGAAAATACCTTTTTAGTGGTATTCTGAGTCATTGGGATGCACCTGCAGTATGAAACAAACCCTTTGCATGAGCATTAAGGACAACATGATACCACCACTGTAATATCAGCAACAACTCCATCTCTTTTCTCCAACTGGTTTAATGCAGCAGACACAAAACCTGTGGCAGGTTCAGCAAGTATAAGTATAGATATAAGAACATTTTCACAGAATCTGAGTAAGTATGATGGTAGAGTGAGTCATCGATGAATTTGAGACAGAAAGCTTCACTTCCTGACAAGTAGGCTGTAAATAATTCTAAAGAAACTTGGAAAAACTGGGTCAGGAACTATTATACTTTTAAATACAGAAAAATTTGTGTGCATATTGATTTCTCCAGCGGAGATGTTAAAATCAGATTCAAAAGAGAAAGTACTGTTGTTCAGAAGGAAATCTAATGCAGTATGTGTTAGCACAAAGGTGGAAATCTGCAGCAAGTCATTAGAAAATAAAAAAAAGACATTTCCGCACATTTTACAGTTATGACAATGACAAATAGTTTCCTGAACTTAGCAACACAGGTTTTGATGCCTTACTTAATGTTTTTAAATGCCTCAGCTCACATTTCCAATGCACACTCCTAACTGTGTAGTTTTAATCCTAACCTTGATTAAGTAGTTTTGAATGCATGAACTTGAGCAAGTAATTTTAAATTCTCAATCTTAACTGTGTAGATTTTTACCTTACATCAGCCACATAGTTTTAACACCTAAATCTAACCAAAGTTTAATGACTATCCGTGCCCATTTAGTTTATGCCTAAACTTAACTATGTCGTCAATGACACCTAAATGTACGTAGTAAAGTATGCATCATGTGAAGAGCTAAATATTCAGTCATAAATACCTCAACTTAAAGACACAATATGTAACTTTCCAATTAACCTTAAAGACCCACAACGTAACTTTTCCACCTTAAAAATCTTTGTTCTGACTCATTTTAATGGCACACCAACATTCATTATGCGTATTTTCGAGCTGTCACTGCCCAGCGGCATCCCATGCTCAGAAACTGCAGTAAGTAACTTTTCCATCCGGGACGCGGCTGTGACGTTGCAGCCGACTGTTGGTTGTGCACCGCGTCACGTACGATAACAGATAGCAAACGGATATGAACCAGACATGAACAGTGGGTGTTTTGAACGCGCATCATGACAAATTCAGCAAAGAAATGCAAGGAAACATTACCAGAGGAAGAGAGGGACAGAGCAAGAGACAAGATAAGACTGTCTTTTACTGGCTGGAGTGGATCACAGTACGGGTAGGATGCAAGATGGATGCTAGTTTAGCCGTCGATAGGGGGCGCGTGACGCGTCACTGTGAAAACTGCTAAAAGTTGTGTATTTGGTCTTTAAAACTCCGCGTTCTGGACTTGTTTGATGACACAATGACATTTATTATGTGCGTCTCTGGAGCTGTGACTGCCAAGCAGAGTCCTGACGTTGAGAAACCGCACTATACAAATCTTTCTTCCGTGACGCAGCGTGGCAATGCAACCAAGTTTTGCTGTACGCACCACATCACATGCTAGCATACGGGCATAAACACACCGGCAGTTCTTAATGCACACCATGGCTGATTCAGGAAAGATATGCAAGAAGACATTATCAGAGGAAAAGAGAGAAAGAAAGAGAAAGAAACCAAACAAGAGATTAGACAACTCAAGATAAGACTGATTTTTACTGGCTGGAAAGATCTAAGTGGGGGGGGTCACTGAGAAAACTGATAAAATTCTGTTGTGTTTCTTTAAGCAAGTACCTGATAGATACCTAAACCTAACCATGTAGTTTTTAAGCCTAACTTTGTATAATTTGAAGTGAAAAACACCCTAAAAGAATAAGGAAGCTGCAACTGTATGCTAAAATAATGAATCAAAGTAATGTTATTTTAACAGATCAGTGGTTTGGATGAGTATCAAACGTTCATGTGTGTGGCTCCACCGACCTTTCTGACATTGTGATGCCTTGTGAGTATTTCATGAAATGTGATGACATTGTGCTTCTCTGTGTAATTACGTATTTTGTCCGTAAGTAAAAAAGGAGCAAAAATTATATTTGAGGACATAAACAGATTATTTTATGACTATTTTTGTCTGTTAATTGTCTGGACAGCGTCTTCTCATATGAACAACATAATACTTAAACTGTGGTACAGAGCTGTCAGATCCTTGGTATGCGACACGTTGAACTTTTCTCTTTCCAGCTGTCAGTAAGCTCCTAAAGGCAGGGTCTTGTGAAATTAACAGTGCATAATAATAGCATACAATTGACGCACACAATGGTATGAAGTCTTAATCTATGGGCGACCCTTGGGATTTAAAGCATGTGGCGTTTCCTCTAGCACGGCGCCTGACACAAATGCTAAACATGTCCACTAAAACAGCCTGTAAACCCTCATGATAGAGGTCACAAAGTCACATACCAAAGGGATTGATCATTTTTTTCCGATGTTGTCATTATACTCTGGAAACGACACAATTCCTAAGTGTCTAATGTCTGTAATAATGCATGCATACATTTCTATAGCAACTGTAAGCTGATGCAGTTTGCAGTTTGTTTATGAAGGTATATGTGTGTATTCACCTGGGTGGTTAGGTCGCAAGCCATGCAGGGCCCTGCTGGGGGTGATGCCCCTGACGATGCAGTCAAACAAAAAACTGATCTGATCTCCGTCTGAACAGGACAGGAAAAAAACACCGGCCCCTGGAAAACATGAGGAAAGGGACACGGAGGAGCAAATTAAATGATGGATGACACAAAAAAAGAGCATGGTTAATGGATAAACAGTACGGCAGCTGTAGGAGTGCTGTAGTAAATGGCTACGGAACAAGGCTGAGCAATAAAAGCTTGTTGTAGATCCAAGGCTGCTCTTTGAGGGAGCAGCGAGCCTCGCCTGTAGAAAATCAGTTAAGCTCCCACTCTCCTGCAGCCCCCACAGAGGTAAGTGTCAGTGATAATGAAAATAGATATAATAAAATATCACGATCTGAAAAGACGGCCACAAAGTCAGACCTCACTCAGGGGGATGCTGAGAATGATCATCTTTGTTTTTGTGGAACTAAATTTGCTGATAATAAAGAAAGAAATCGACTGGGGATGCATATCTTTTCTAAAGAATAACATCTGACTCAGTCTTAAGTTGTGCCAGTCAGCAAAGTTTCTTTTTTACTTTTTTTTTTCCCCCAAGTAACCACTTTGAGGAAGTTTGTGTTTGTAAGACAACTTTAAGCTTCATACTACGTTTTTAAGTATGCATCCAGCACCATTATCCCCCTGTGTGGTTCTTTAAGTTAATAATTGAAAAGAGTTTCTTGAATCATGACTGAGCATTAAATGCGATGGAAATCGATCAGATTCATCAGCTGCTCTGTAGTTCAGAGGTTTCTGTTGATTCAGTGGAAAAGTATAAGACAGCTGATGGGCAACATCAACTTCACACTGCTTACTGCAAAACATCCCAGGCCACAAGGATGGAAACCACTGCATTGTTTTGGTGTTCGGTTTTTTTAATATACTGTATATATAATTTTCCAGGTAATTGCTTTCATTCATTTATTTATTCATATTCTTATTCTTATCGACTTGATAACTTATTGCATCTCAATTAGTCATTCTTATTTTTCATGTTGCATGCATGTTACTATTGACCTTTTGTACGTGACGTCACACTCTTCAGAGGAATGCTGACCCATGACGGACGTCAAAACAACGCTTAAAGGATAACTTGCTTTTTTTCCAACCTGGATCTTATTTCTCAGAGTTTATATGTGCATTTAATCACCTGTAAAATTTTACTTTGACTCCTTCGGAAGACGTTGAGTCGCCCTTCGGCATACATCCATTTAATAGGAGAGACGGGGCAGCCTCTATATAAGGCATTATCTGTAGGGATGTACGATATAATTGGCCCCCTATCGGTATCGGCCTATTTTGGCCTTAAAACTGAGTACCGGACATCGGCCACCCCACCGATATTTAAACGATAAGCCCGCTGTTTCTAAAGTCTAAAAAAAAAAAACTTCTTCTTCTTCTTCTTCAAAAACTTCTGTTTTACAGACTTTAAAACTTCTTAAGACTAGGCATGGGAAAAAATATCAATACACTGAAATATTGCAATATTTCAGTGCATCGTGAACTCGAGGCCCTGAAAAGTGTGTAGAACACCCTGATAACTAACGGAAGGCTAAATCTTGACTCGCGGGACAATAGTACTTGATCGTTTGAGCATTCTACTTAAAGTATTGGCAGAAATTAAGGAGTTTTGCTGCAGATAATCACTGCGTTTACATGCAGCCAGTAACTCTTTCATAACCGGAATATTAGCAATAACCTGGTTGTGCATGACTATGTAAACACTGGCAAAAACCCGAATATGCTCCTTTTCGGGTTTTTAAAAACCCAAATATTACCCCTGGGTTACTCCTTTGCTAACCGGAATATTTGGTCGTGTAAACGCTTATTGGAATATCTCCATTGAAAGGAATATTTAATTGTGTTCTGCGCATGCTCTATCTGCAAGTATTGTTGGTCTTTTGATTAAACTACAGGGAGTATTTTGTACCAGAGACCAGACAGTGCTCTGCACAGCTTGCTAGTTTATACATCACCATGGCAACACGCATCCCGAGAGGAGCTGGTGTGCAAACAGTTACTTCGCAGGGCTCCATCACTCATCTGGCAAAGTTTGGTGAAGGCGTGACAGGAAAATTCACTGACTCCAGCCGGAGTCAGTTCACGTCATCATTACAACCATTCCCACCAGTCCTGACTAAGACCTTCATCTGTCCGGGGGACTCTGCTGGAAACGGGAAGCATGGATGTGCACAGCTCCAGCTCCGAGCACACGTTCTCTCCTTCTATGACCCGTGAAGTAGCTCCTGCTGGTGGATCAGTACCAGCACTTCAGATTGCAGTCAAGCCAACCGACTTTCGCAGATTCGCGGTCAAGCCAGCTGGTGTTATTTTGGCTGTAACTCTGAAACTTGGCTGGCTTGACCGCAGTGGCCCCGGATGATTCATTATCCACCATCAGCATGACGTTTTCCGTGCGTCGCAGTTTTGGTCGGGATATTCCAATTGATTTCAGTAATCATACAGGAGTAACTCTGTCTGCTCATGCATGTAAACGGGTTATTCCTAATCTTTCAGAAACCGGAATATTGACCTTAACCCGAATTTTGATGGCATGTAAACGTAGTCAATGTCTTCTATAGTGACTGCAACATCTCCGCCATTATTACTGGATGCACACTGCAGGGCGACTCAACGCAATAAGGACTCAAAGTGATGCAGAAACTTTACCGGTGAGTAAATGCATATGTATACTCCTAGAAATAAGGTCCAGGTTGCATAAAAAGAAACTTATCCTTTAAGTCTGTCCTAGTGTAATGAGATGCAATGTTTATGACACAATAAAAGAAATCGTGGGGTGTGAACTCAGGCAAAGTTGGCGATTTGATCAGATCAACAAACACAGCAGGAGGAAAAAGGAAGGTTAAGGTTGGTTTCTAAGCTACTGCAGCAATATTACCTTCTGTTTATACCGATCCCTGTGAACTAGATGTTTTGCTTCCACTGATAGATTAGCTTGACTTGCACTAAAAGCAGCCGTGGCCTTATCATCAAGAAAGCTGTAAAAACAATTTTTCCTTCTATTCAATCCTCCTGTCGTTCACTTCTGACATCCGTCATGGCGGTCCTAAGTGATCAGGTGACGTAGTTGCAAATAGTCAATACAGCACTCACAGTTAGACATCACTTTGGTTAAGAAATCAACAATAAAATGCACAATCTCTGGTCAGTAAACATCGAAGACTGAAATCATGCCAATCAGCGTTGTGTAACATTTAGTGGTGGTGTACTTATTCCGTGATTGACCTTGTCAGAACTGAAGCAACTCTGATGTTAGCTGAAATGCATGAGCGTATATTTTTCATCTGTGATGTGCCCCGAATAAACAACTCAAATGTGAGCACGACTGTTTTCTTTCATCTACATATTGGGATGTGCAACCTTTTTTCCTTCAAATATTTTGTCTTGAAAAAAACAAACTGAAGCTGTGGAATAAATGCATTGATCTGGAGAATAAAATGTTTTGTAATGTCTGAAATGAAATGTGGAACAGAAACAGAAATTGGTACAACATAACAGTGCAACCAGTATCTTGAATCTTTCCTAAAATGTGCTTAGTTACTTCTGTCTTCTTTCATTCAGATGCTTCAGGGTCCAATTACTGCATAATAACAACATATAGTGTCACATGAAGCCTGATTTGTGTTAAATGTATTTCACCACTCAAGATAATTCATCACATCTCATGACAGGTGGAGAGTCAGAGATTGTATCCTCAGTGGGTCACTGACGCTTTAATATCACCTGGCCGGAGAGCTGCTAAGTTGCATATAACTCCTGGATGCCCTCTGATCCGGTGACACTGGACAAACATTCTCACACGTGCAGCAACATACTACGAGATCTGTTTATTCCTGCTGAGGGACATGGAAACACTGCTGACTTAGCATGCGAGCTCAAAATGCCTTTTATCTGGGACATGAGGCTTGATAGCTGTCCAAACTCTGCAGAGGATCATTTGTGTACTATATGTGAGTGAGTGTGTGTGTGTGTTAGGGTTTAAATGAATACATGTGGACCTAATAAACCAGGTCTACGTCATGGGAACATCAACTACAGATTAAAGTGGTTCTATAACAGCAAATAGAAGCTGACACCATGCAGGACACTCCTAATCTGTTGCGTTTGTGTGTAAAAAACACAAACTGCATCCTAAAAGTGATCACTGTTTGAAACTTTACTCAGAACTAGGGCTGTGCGATATACTGATATGGTATCGCAATATGATATTTACATGAAAGAGGTATGATATTTACACATATCGTTATATTGCGGTATCAGTTGTGCAATTTTTTTCCTTTATTTTTTCATAATGACCCGGCTGCACCTCGACTGACTACAAAGGGGTCACCTGATTATCTAATAAGGGTGGGGAAAATATCGATGCACTGAAATATCGCGATATTTTCATATGCCGATACCTACCTATCTAGATATATCTATCTTTAAAAACACGGTATCAATCTATTTTACTACGTAGATTTTATTCAAAAGTTAAAATCCGCACGTCTCTGTATTCTCTCTTTTTAATCTTAAATGCTTTTAATTTTGAATCATGCTTCTAATTGTTTTTTTTTCTCTCCCTTTTGCTTATAATGTTTTATGTAAAGCACTTTGAATTGTTCTGTACATGAAATGTGCTATACAAATAAACTTGCCTTGCCTTGCCTTGCCTTACTAATGAAATCTCGCGAGATGTCATCGTTGCGAAATCTCATGAGATTTCACAAAATACTGTGAGATTTCGTAACAAAACGATAACTCGCGAGATTTTATGAGTAAAAAAGATCGATACCGGGTTTTTAAATATAAATATGGTATCGGCATATGAGAATATTGCGATGTTTCAGTGTATCAATATTTTTTCCCAACCCTATAATCTAATCTGTCTGGAAGACAGTCCTCCCCAAGACTTTTCCAAAGAAATCATTAAAAACCAGTCAACTATCTTTAATCACTTCGATTTAAGAAACATCAGTGTTTTGTCAGTTCCATCACTGCAGTGGAGCGATAACTTTACGCTAAACATGTTTCAATACTAAAAAACAGGTGTTTGAGATGAAATGAAACTTTCAGACAAATTAGGGTAAAAGTACCAGTGTATATCGTCAGCTAAAATAAATATATCATGGTATGATATTTGGTCCATATCGCCCAGCCCTACTCAGAACTATCCCAACGGACTGGCTGTGTGGCTATCAGGGAGCGCATTTCTGTGTTTGCATGTCTACACAGCAACATAAAAGCTCTTCATCTCACTTCAGCATCTGACTTAACATTGCAGCAAGAGGCTGGATCATCTGCGGTGCAGCAGATTTTCTAAATGCTGCCCCAGCACCAAGCCTAGCTTTTAGCAGCGTTAGATGACAAAGACGTTTGCTCAATAGTTCGATGGATAAACTAAATAATCTCAAAGGAAAAAGAAGCAAAGATGGTTTAAAAAAATAGTAAAAGCTGATGTTTTATAGACCATTTAAAAAAGCCGCTTTATTGCTCATCATGTGAACTCCTTTGCGTCTATGGGCTGGTAATTTACAGTGGAAACACGAGCACAGGAGGAGGAGAAATGTGTGAGTGAGAAAACTGGGTGTTCTCTCGAATGATATATGGAGAAAGGAAATAAGGAGTTTCGAAGGGATTAAAAGTGGAGTGAGGAAAAATAATTTCCTGTGTTGCGCTCACTGAACATGCTGAATAAGATGAATAGGCTGTGCAGAGCTTATGGTGTTAATTTTTTATTACTTCCAGAGTGCACAAAGAAAGGTTCTGCCCCCTCTTTTGATAAGCTGAAGATGCAACACAAACACAACAAAGCTAAGACATTAACTATATGTGGCAGCACGCACTCTCAGCTCTTCCACTGAGCCCGCCCTGGTGGGCTCGGGGATGGATTAAGGTATCTGCAAGGATTTTTGCTGAAAGTCTGCACCCCATAAAACAACTGCTGACTACTGGAATGCGTTGCATGTGCTCAGTAAGTACAAATAAACATGTAAAAATGTAAACTAACACTCTACCTTCCACTCATGCAAGGAATGTCACTTGACTAACATCCTTCTGTCACACTCTTGTTTCTGCTGCCATTCCTACAGGGCCTCTCTGCTGCCCCAGTGCCTGCTGGGTAATACGTAGAAGAGGTGAAGGAGAACTGTGGCCGAGCGCAGCCATGAGACACTTCACGATAGGCTGAGGGTCCGGTACTGATATTTATAGATGTTGCTCATGAGAACATTGAAACCAGAGCCTGAAAACCGCATGGTTATTCTTGTATTCATAGAGAAACACACACACATACACACTCACATGCAGGAAAAGAGACATTGCGAAAGTGCATAAGGGAACCTCAGATGCTTTCTAAATGTCTGAGGGGGAGAAAGCTCTTCTCATGCAGAAGAACTGGACATGATGTCTGCAGATGAGGTTTGAACTCGGTCCAGTCCCCACCCAAAAACACAGAGCTACCTCTCATTCTTCACATTCATGCCCACCATCCACTGGACATTCAGAAGATACCTAACGCTGGCAACATCACAAACCCGCTGCATTATTTGGTTTACATAGAAAAACATTTCTGTCATGGATGAGATTACTTTGTAAACGTCTGCAATAAATCACATTTTTAAAAGTCTGTTAGTGTTGGTGTGACAGCTCTATGTGCACCAGAGATATTATTTACACAAGAGAAAGTCTTTCAAACAAACAGAACTTTAATGATCATTTTGCTTTGGAAAATAAAGTTTTGATCCAAAGGCTTTTGCTGGTTTGGAGATTCTACATTATCATGTTTTCTTCTTCTAAATTCAGATAAGACCAAGGTTGTTGTTTTTGGACCTGAAAACTCAGAACTAAATTGTCTGACAGTCATTCATATTTCAATTAACCATGAACACCAAAGCAAGCAAAAGATTAATTCATCTCCAAAAGTAACTTGTTTATGAATTAAATATAAACTCTTTTCTGCCTTAAGCATCAATTTAGCTTTTTATTTTAAATGCTTCAAAGATTTAAACATAATAATAAATAGAATAAAACAAGCACCATGAAACAGCTTGAGCACCAAAAAGCACAGAGTTAGATTCAGAGACCGTATATAGTATCTGCTCACGTCAACAATTAGTTTCCGAAGAACTAAAAGTGAAGCTAGTTGGGCGTTCCCACCATCGCCTTCTTTGCCGTGTTGCATGTGTCACTACTCCCAAAAAATACAACAATGGGTCGCTGTGAACGTTTGGGCAAATGACTGACGGCCAATGTACTCTGAGCTAAGAGCTAACAGAAGCTAACAAAGAAAGGTGGGCTAACGGTAAGGCACACTGTTAGCCGGCTAAAAACCGCTGGTGTGCTACTCTGCTACTGGCTGAGTAGCAAACAGGGAGCTAGCCACAACCTGGCAGTCTGTCTGCCAGCTGTCAATCAAAGGGACACGCCGCCCCTAATTTATGTGTAATTTCATGATTAAATAACATCTAAACAGATGAGTGATAAAGGATTCACCGCCCTCACCTTTGTCATGAGGGTAAACTTGACCTGTTAAACCTAAAATGATTTTTGAACCAGGCTGTAAACTTGTTTATTTCTGCTGTGAAGTTGGCCTTTTTAACATGGGAGTCTATGGGGATTTGCTCTGTTTTGGAGCCAGAACCTACTGGATGAGGAGTGAATTTCAATTTTTCAGCACTTCCACATCGACTTCACTTTTCTTGCTGGAGGTTGCAGCTCGGTTAGATTACAGTTATCACCTGTTCACTGTCACCTTCAAAGAAGGGCAGGTTATGGAGAATCCAAAGTTTCATAAACACTCTTATTCCTGAAATGCCATGCAAACACTCAGCAGCCACCACACATCTGAGAATTCATCATCCTCATCCTCTGAAAACCCCAAAAATTGATTGTAGCAGGACAAAGGAAGGCCCGGGCGGGATTCAGTACCCAGACTCCCAGGTGAGAGATATGTGCGCTTACCAGTCAGCCAAGGTGATATCCCCTCGGCCAAGTAACCAGGGCGCATAATGACTTGGAGGCATAGTGACAGGACTGTCAACTGTCACATCTCTCCCCCTCTTTTCACAAGCACGTCCTCGTGCTCCATTTAGGCTGCCACCCATCCAGAATCCATGGACCCACCCCTAGTGCTACATGGATTCCTAGTTGCCAGCACCAGATTGTGGCAGGACGAAGGGCCCAGGCGGGATTCGATCACAAGACTTCCGGGTGAGAGTCATGCACGCTTACCAGTCAGCCAAAGGGACATCCCCTTGGCCAAGTAGCCAGGGCGCATGATCACTCGGAGGTATAGTGACAGGACCGTCAACTGCCACATGATAATAACTGATAACTGATAACCACAAGGTTGGAGAATCTATCAGAGGACAGCTAGAGGTCAAAGTTGAGCATTGGAGGCCCAGAAACTCAGAGAAGACAGCTCATTTCGTTGTTACGAAGGAGGATCCAAACCCCCAAAATCACTAATAAGAATCAGGCATACTGAAGGTGGATGCGTTTGAAGTTTGCACCAACACATGAAAGTGCATCTTTTCCCTTTGCTTCAGCCAGTGGAAAGCAGAAATATTTCATTTGTAGAGGGATGATTGGGTTTTGTTACATGACAACTAAATTATAATAACTGCATAACATCTGAAAAAGAGGAAAAGGAAGAACTGGAAAATATAGGATGAAGGTTTCTACAACACCACAAGGGTCCTAAATATCCTCCAAAACCTCTATGATTACCACAACATGCACAAGTGGAAGGTTTAACTTAAACCAGGGGTGTCCAGCTCCGGTCCTCGAGGGCCTCAATCCTGCAGGTTTTCCATGTCTCCCTTCTCCAACACATGCCTGACTCAAATTCATAGGCTTTTAGATTCATTTAATTTGAGTCAGCTGTGCTGGTGCGAGGACGCATGGAAAACCATCAGGACTGTGGCCCTTGAGGACCGACTTTGGACACCACTGAAACCCTCACAGTCCCCCAGAGATTATATTATTAAAAGACCCATGAATAATTCTCCACAAGAACGTCTCCTGATTGAAAACATCCCTAAGCTGTAATCGTTGCTCAGTGTTAAACCATACACAGCCTCTAAAACATATTTACCCTCATGCCTTTAGACCAGTCGTTCATTCTCAAAGCAACCAATTTTGCTCCCAAACAAAACATTTTCAAGCTTTCTTGTTCAAATGATCACGTCCGATCCAGGAGAAACTTACAGAATCCACAGCGAGTCCCCCCCTCGAACACAAATCCGTTTGGGACGGCACCGTAACGACGCAAGGCCGACAACTTCCAGTGGCCGATGACGACAGGAGGTAGGCCTCTGCTGAGGGACAGCAGGTTGTTGCACAGGTGGAGGTAGGCGGGGCCGCTTTCCAGCTTGGTGCCCGGTTCTACGCCGACGCTGAACCTGTGGACTGAAGGAGTGAGACAGGTGGGACAGAAGAAGTCTGACAAGACAAAGCACGTGTTCCACACACTCATCAAGTTATAATAACTTAGAAAGAAATAAAGGGCCATTAATCATAAAGAAAAATCAGCTGCATGACAAGGCCAACTAAAAATGGAAAAGAGTGTATCACACACACAAGTGCGCAAAACACACGTGTAGTGATGGGTGTGTTAATGATGATTAAGCAGCTATTTAAGCTTTACTGGCCTCAATTTTTCACCCCTAAGTTTGTGCAGACAGGACATTTTTAGGCTCAACCATGCAGATAGTTTAGTTTGTTCTTTGAAAACAAGCTGCAAGATAAAAATCAACACAAACATGAATTAGATCAAACTGAATAATCTCAGAATACAGTGTGGATTAAAAGGACTTCCATAAAAATAAGTAGACACAACTTAAGGCATCACCTCTGCCTGCTTTCATGGAGCAGAAAGGTGCAAAGTTAACATGCTATTCAAAGTAGGTGCAAAGTAGCCACTTAGGCTACATTTAAATCATTTAACTCTCTACATTTACAGCCATCGCTCTACTTCAGTTATAAACAGGAATTTCTGCCAGGGAGGCTCAAAAGACCGAGTGGATTATTATCCCAGGCCAACAATCAGAATGCGTGGAATAAAACAACTTAAATACCAAAATACATATTACTTAAAGGTAGAGTCCGGAGTGTTCCACCGTTTCTGTTTGTAAACACTATTCAAACTGAGAGCCCCTCCCCTCAGGCTAATGGTCACATCGCTCTTCAGCCCCAAGCATCTCCTTCAAAGCTAAAAAGTGGGTGAAACCCAAACTAATATCAACCCATGGTTTTCGAGGGTGCACTATCTAAAACTCTTTTTGACACAAAATACTTCCTTTCCTTTGCTGCATCCGCCATTTTTGTTGAGAATTTGAATGAATCTGGAGTCGGCCAAAGCAGTGGCGGAGCCAGAAATTTTTCCCTGGAGTAGCCAAGGAGAGACCATTACTCACATAGGGGTGGTCATAAGTAGATACCTCAGAGTGCATGTATATATTATATATAAATCCAACTGTATGGGGTAGCTAGTGTGTAAAATAAGAAGGAAAAATGGTTTGGAAGCAGTTTGGGTCTCCTTTGTGAAGCAGCAGTTTTCCTTCCCCAATCGCAATATCTCAGCGAGAAAAGCTTAAACGTGGGATTTTCAACTTCTGCATGTCCGATCTTAAAAATTCCAACCGTATGAGGTAGTTTGTCTCTAGAATAAGAAGGAAAAGTGGTTTGGAAGCAGCTTGGGCTCTGTAACTGCTTAAGTGTTGTCCAGTTAAAGCATGGGGGTGGCCAGTGGGGTGGCCAGTGATTGGGCAGGTGGCCGCAGCCACCCCTGGCCACCCTGTAGTTCTGCCCCTGGGCCAAAGACTGTAAAAAAAAAATGGACATAGTACCCGGTCACATCTGAATAGGGGAAGGTTGAAGCCATTTGGACATGTCCCACTGTCGCCATCTTGCCACGTCACATGTGTCGTCACTCCTGGAAAATACTGAAATGGGCAAATGACTGACAGCGAACGTACTCTGGGCTAAATGCAAACCGAGCTAACTTGAAACTGACCGGAAATAACAAAGATTAGCCTCCTAAGCGATGGGATAAAGGTAAGGGATGTTTGGACTTGCTGTTAGCTGCTAAAAACCACCATTTTGCTATTCTGCAGAGACTGAGACCTTACAGTGAGCAAACAAGGAGCTAACTGTTAGCCACCGGCAAACAGGCAGGCATCCAGTCTGCCGCATGTCAATCAAAAGGATACGCCCTCATTTATGTGTAATTTCACGATTAAATAACATCTAAACAGATGTAAACAAATTCACCCCCCTCACAGCTGACATGAAGGCAAACTTGACCTATTAAACCAAAAATGATATTTTGAAGCAGGTGTTTGAAGCCGAATTTCACTCACACAAGTCTAGCGTTTATTTTCGGGGGGGAAACTCTGCACTCTAAGCAGAAAAACTGTTATGTGAAACATGAAGTAGGGGCACAAATGCACAAGGTGTGTAAATCAGACCTGCCATCAGCTAGGCCTAAGCTTTATCAGATGACTGAGGGTGTGATGGGTCGAGAGAAGAGGCAATTAAAGATGAGGTTGCTTAGAAAAGAGAAAAAACGGGAATACAGAGGAAAACTTTACCATTTTTCATTTTGAACATATTAAAAATATGGACAAAGAGGGATATTAGGGCAACAATGATTAATGCAGCTTTTAAAATTGGGACTAAAATGTCTTAAAGGAGCTGTATCATGCTTTTCAAATGTTCCAAAAGTCAAATATAGGCATTTATAAGCTTGATATGTTCCCATCGTTACTATAGAAACTAATTTGGTGTTAAATATTAGTTTTTCGATGCATCTAATTTCCAACACGGAAGTAAGATGGCTGACTGTGCTGAACCGCGGAGCTCTCGACCAATTGCAGCATGTTTTACGCCCATTTCATGACGTCGCCCCGGAAGAGACACTTATTCTGAAGGGTCACAGAATTGTCTGTAGCACCGGCACCGGCAGCTCTCATGTGGATGTTAGTAGTAAACATTGATGGATAATTACTCCGATCGACGGGATAAAACAGACCAGCCTGTTATGGAGCTGTATGCGCTCGACCCAGAGTCTGATATGGAGTTTGAAGTACACGCAGTACCACAGAAGTACCACAGAGACCCCCGACAAGCAAGTAATTTAGCGAACAAATCATAGGCTAACAGTTAGCGCTGAGCTAAGCAGCACTCACATGGATCTTGTAAACATTGATGGATAATCGGACTCCGATCGACGGGATCAAACGGAGGAGCCTGTTATGGAGCTGCATGCGCTCGACCCAGAGTCTGATATGGAGTTTGAAGTACACGCAGTACCACAGAAGTACCACAGAGACCCCTGACAAGTAAGTAAATTAGCGAACAAATCATAGCCTAACAGTTAGCATTGAGCTGAGAGATGTGTTGACTCACCAGTGTTGCTGTCTGTCCATGCGCGTTTTTATAGTAGGAACTGCGTCATGTTTCAGAAGTAATCCCAGAGAAAAAAACACTTTACTGCCAGAGATTCATGAAGTTGTCAGGAGTGAAGTTCACACACGAAGTTGAGTTTTTTTTCCCTGCTCCTGAAGTTAAAATCTAACCACTTCTGGCAAGTCGATTCATCCAGTACAACAAATACACTCCCACGTTGAACGTAACCACGCTGAACGTAACTGCATTTTTCCTAACTTGCTGTCCTCTAGAGCTTAAAAAAAAGGGAAAAAAAAAAGGAGGAAAATTCTCCTGAATCTGGATCAAACGTCTGTTAGCTGATGGCTGCTTGTCTCTGAGGAAATCTTCATGCAGGTGTTAGTTTCTTCCTCAGAGAGTGTGTATAGGATTCTCTGAGTTTCTGTTCAACAGAGGGCGTCTTGCTACGATACTGAGCGTGCGCATTTGGACTTTCGTGATTGGTGCCACGTTCATACGTAACGGGGTGGGTAGTCAGCCGTTTGCAGGGAGGTAGCGCTTGGTTTAAATATTCATGTAGATTACTCAAAAATGCATGAATGAAGAAAAATAACGATTTAAATCATTTCTTGATGAGGAAATAACACACTGACATGCTGAAAAGCTCTTAAAAGTCCATTTTTCATGATAGGGCTCCTTTAAGCTTTCTAAACAGTTTAATGATGAAGTCATCTCTCCTAAAAGAGCATGATGCTCTTAAAGACAATTTTATTTAGTGTGTATTTGAAGGAGAGTTTGCCTAGCTGTGCTGTTTCTCTTTGAGGAAAAAAGCAATTTCTCTGATTTTAGTCAGAGGACAAACTTCTCTGTGCTGACTCATTCTTTACCCACTAATTACTCCTGTAAATGCATCTCAACTGATTTTCAGTTGTTTGCTGATCCTCCTGTATCTTTGTAAAGTCTCCTAAGACATTCCTCTTCCCAAGACTACAGACAACTCCGGAGCAAATTTAGAGGTAAACTTCCACTTCCGGAAACTTTTAGATGCATCCCTGCTCCAACACATCTGAATCAAATGATTGGCACGTTACCCGGACTCTGCAGAGCTGAATGACATGAACATGAGGCAGTGTTTCCCAGTCCTGGTCCTCAAGTACCCCTGCCCTGCGCGTTTTAGTTCTGCGGCTGAGGACCGGACTTGGTCCTCAAAACAGTCTGATCTGAATGGACTTTCAGAGTCGTTTCAGAACAGTGGTTCTGTTCTGAATGTGTGCTATGATTGTAACTGATATAAAGGTACAGCGTTTGCTTTCTCTTCACTTCAGAGAGATGCAGCTCTGTGGACTGAGAATGAGCTCAAGGATGGCAAACCTTTTAACCTGTACAGGTGAGAGAGGGCTAAACAACACATAGCTTCACCTTCTATCCTGAGTTAAAGCATTCATAGTGGTCCAAATCAAGGTTCTTGCTTATTCATTTATTTAAATTAATTCCATTATTTTGCTTGATCCCTATGGGGTCACTTATACACCTCGAACCACCTCCCAGTCTGAGTTGTTTTATTCCAGCCTGATGGTAGCCTTAAGTTAATTAGCATGTGGACTTTTGTAAAACAAAACTGTGATTCACCAACATCTTTGAATCAGTGGTAAATGTTCCATTGAGTTCCATTGAGGAATAATTTGAGACGGTTACAAACATCCACACGGAGCCAAGTTTAGGTCTATCCACTAAGGATTTTTATCATTTGGACATTTTGTCCAAATAGATCCAGTATTTGGGAGCCTTTTTAAAAACCTGTGTAGGTACCAGATTTGCTGAACAGGACCTGCCGATGTGATTGGCTGGACGTTGGCACAATGATGTAAAATGATTGTGATTGGTTCAGACAAGCTACGTAAATAGATTTTGTGAGATTGTAGTTCTTCTTTGTAGGAACCATAGACGACTTTTACAGAGAAATCCACTATCAAAAGGAGCTTACCACAGCCTGACCATCACCTTTAAAAGTTCCGAGAGCAGAAAGGTCACTAGTCGGAAAATAAGTTTAAATTGGCAATATGTGTTCCTACTGTTATCAGTAAGATGATGTGTTTTTTGGCATATTGAAGAATAAAACCACATGTGCCAGGCCTGTAAGTGGTGCTATAATGCTGCCACAGAAATACATCAAAACCAGAGAAGGAGCAAGCTCAGACGCTGTTGGTTGGGTTTGCACATAAGGACAAACAGGGCAACATTGTCATCAGTTTAAGGGGGGAAAAAGCAATTTCACTGTAAACATGGAGACAAACAATTTTCAGATTTGAGGCTCCCAAAACACCGTTTCCATGTAGACGATCTGTCCCAACAAAAAAATACTTTATCAGAATAGGAAAGCACAGACCTCCACTAAGGAGCTTGTTCCCCCCAGCATTTCAAATGGTAAATGGCCTGTAATTAAACAGCACTTTTCTAGTCACATGTTGATCACTCAAAGCACGAAACACATCAGATTCACCCATTCACTCACACAAATACCCCGATAGGCACAAATCAGGAGCAGAGCAGAGATCTCCAGCGAGCTGCTCCCCCATGTGGCCCTATCTTGTAATGACAAAATATCCTTTAAAAAATTTCCTGGATCCCAACGGTGATCAGGATCAACACAGAAGTTTCATCAGTTCTTCCTTGTACCATTATTAGCATTCTCTGAAAACTTTATCCAAATCTGATCAGTTCTTTTTGCATTATTTGCTTACAGACAGACAGACGGACGATTGGACAGACAAATGCCAGCGACAACATGACCTCCTTCACTCCTTGGCGGAGGTAATAAACCTAAACTTGTCTCTGTGTGTACATAGTTTGCTATGTTTCCATTTTTACAGTCCAAACACATCTGTGTAGGATCCCTTCTTCTTCTAACAGTCTGTGAACATTTGGGAACTTAAGGTTCTGGCTGCTGGAACGTTGACCTTTGACATGTCATTTACATTTTACACAGCATCACAACTTTTGGTGATTTGGATTTATACTTGGATCTGCATTGGGGACAAAAATAAAAATATCGGTCTGTACATCCCTCTTTGAGATGGACATCCTTTGAATTAAAAGGGTTCTTAGCGCAACATATTTGCAGCGTTAATTTCTTCTTTCCATAAATACTCCAAAGACTAACCTGTGTGTGTGTGGGTGTGTGTGCGTGTGATTCTTTGTGTATTAAACCAACCACACACTACTGCGACATGCATAGAAGGCCAAACCACTAACCTTCACCCAGACTGTAGCGGATGCGGGCATCCCAGGCCAGTACGGCATCCCGGCTGTTGAAGCCCAGGACTAACGTGTGTGCCAAGCAGAGGATGGAGAGAGTGTACGATACACCATCATACCCAGGCCCTGGCTCCACACCACAAATCCCCTAAAGGAAGGATTTTATCATCTTCAACCTCAGATTAGATTAACAATAAACCTTCATACTGTCTTTGTTTTTGTCAGAGTAATGTAATACAAAAAATGATATCTTATTCCCACAGTTATAGAAGGATTTCACTGAATTCACATGCAAATACCTTTCCAGGCACATTGTGTCAAACTGAAACATGAGAACAAAGCACAAAGTGCTCTCAGATATCAGAGTGAGATCTCTGGAGAAAACAGGACTCTTTGTGTGTTACAGAAGATCTTGTGAGACTCTGGTTTCTTAGGTCTCTGTATACAGATGTTAAACAACCTAACTTCCAGGAGTGAATGCATACAGATAACCTGCTTGTGCTTCAACCCCTATAAGCTTCAGTCTATGCTGTATTTGTTGTGTCTTCAGCATGTGACTCTAATACAGATTTCTTAGATTTTCTTTTTTTTTTTAATCTTAGCCTGTACATCTTTGCTAAACTGACCTCAGGCATCCATGTGACATTAACATTACTTAAAACATATGGAAAAGTAAAGAAGACTGATACATGAAGAAGGTCTACAAGCAGAGATGCTGCTGAGCGTACCTCCAGCGTCACATTGAGCCTCTCCTTGTGGCCGCTGCTTTTTCCTTTCTTCTTCTCTTTGTACACAAGTAACGTCAAGCAGTCTGAGGCAAACACAGACAAACATTACAGACTGATCGACTTCATTTTCTGCTTAATATCAGAATGCTGTTGTGACAGCTGTGTCATAGTCTGTCTACTACAACACAGCTGTCACAACAAACCCTAAAACAATGAAGAGATCCACTGGCACAGCTGAAAATTAAAGCCAAGCCACAAATACATTCACATCTTGCCATACACTCTCTCATGGTGGGGTAGAATAGCCTACACTCTTCCCACCACTCTTGCCAGTTCCTTCAAGGACACGGCAGTGGTCCTGTGGGCTGCGTTTCTTGGTATGCCGAAAGACTCGAAGGCTGTTCTCACAGCATCTCAAATTAATCTGCTCACATTCGAAGGCATGCAGCTTTCTGTTCCACCAGACCTTCACACGGTCAGGCCACGCCGATGTCATGGTTTACCGTTCTGGTTGCAAGGATTTCAACTCCTTAACCTGCAATCAAACAGGCTCTGAAAAGCCACCTAAATGTAATATTCTGCCTCTTCCTGCATTATTATCTGTTAGCAATCATTTGATCAATTCATCTGACGCGTTGCACAACATCAACATGTGTTGATGCAAATATGTTGCACGCTGCAGCGCTTAGCCAAGAGACCAATTGGCAAGTTGTGATTAGTTAAACAGCAGAAAATTTGAGGAGATTAGTGTTGGATGATGGGGATGAATAAGCAGATCTGGTGTGAAAACAAATCTCGCCTGGGAAAAATGAGAGTGGGCTGTAGAAATAGAAGCTGTTAAGGCGTACCTGCAACAGGAGAGGGCTTCTGAAGCGCAACCCACCGAGTCTTCCACTGTGGACAAGTTGTTTAAGACACAATAAATTACAGAACATATTCCTCTGGTATTCCTGGAACAATGGGAGCACATTTCAAAGTGAAAAATAAGAAGGAAAACTGTGGAATTAACCTTTTTTCCATCTCTAAACTTGACTTGCCCCTCTGCGACAACTGTATCCGTCATCTTCTGTCATGGTTCCGAGCAGCTGTGTGTGCATGTGTGTGTGTGTGTGTGGAGGGGGGGTTACTTTTCAAAATAGCCTTTACAGCTTAGGCTCTGCCAGCAGACACTTTCCCTCAGTCAGACCCATGGGGGGGGGGCGGCACCAGCCCCCTGCCAAGTTAGTTCAGTTGTCATCCCACTTCAAGTGCTTATTCCTTATAATGTAGCTAATTCAATTAAAAGCAAATAACTTGACAACTTTCTCTCAGCCGGGTGTCAGACAGGAATTTCTGTTGCCTTAATGCTAATCTGTCTGGAGTATCACCTTCGTCTGTCGAAGATTAGCACAGGACAAAAGGAGCAATTAAGAGATGTGAAATGAACTGACTATACAGTAAGCTACTTAAAACTAAACAATAGGTTAGTAATTATACAAGAAATGATTCAATTATGTAAACATGACCATTCATTTTTTAATTCATTGTGAAATAAGCAGGTAAATGTAGAAAACAACAGCCCAGCTGGATGTGATTTGGTCCCACAGCAGGAAGATTTATGTGGAATTTAACATTCACTTAAGACTTAAGTCAAATTCTCACAATTATACTTAGTTTTCATTTGTTTGTTTTTTTCTTTTTTTTAAAATTTTGGGACAATAGTAACACAGTTGTATTAATATAGGGCAGATTAGACAAAGAGGTGGACCCAGCTACCATGATGTCCCTGATGGGTTACACGTGTTTTCCGGGATTCTCCTTCAATAGGGGATTATCACGCTTCCGCGTTCCGGTTTCCGGAAGTTGAAACATTTGGCACTTCCTCTTCCGGGCCATGTTAACGACAGCCGTTTCTGCTCTGTTATACTGTTTAAATCGGATAAACTCCAAGCATATTTAAGTTTTCATTCTAGACTGAAGTGATACTGGATCAAAGCGATCGATTTGCCGCGGTGAAGGGCCGAACTTTATAATAAAACACACGTTTGTTTGTCCCCGGTGGGGCACAACACCGGCACTTCAGAGCATGCTAGCATTAGCCAGCTAGCGTTTACTGATGTGCTTAACATTGTGCGTCTTAAAACACACAAACATCTGAAAATCGGGTCTGTACCTCCCCGTTTCCAGTGGAACAACTGGGGACTGCCAAGAAAGGAGACGCTTTCAGATGCTTGTGTGTTTTCAGCCGCACAAAGTTAGGCACGTCATCAAGCTGGCTAATGCTAACCTGCTAACAATAGTCCGCCAGCTACTACTCTGTTAAACTTTGTAAATCGGATAAACGCCAATGCCAAGTTTTCACTCCAGACTGAAGTGATGCTGAGGAAGAAGTGGATTAAAACGACCGATTCGCCGCGGTGAAGGACCGAACTTTATAATAAAACGACACACGTTTGTTTGTGGCCGGCAGACTGCGCAGTCGTGTTAGCAGGTTAGCATTAGCCAGCTCGATAACGTGCCTAACTTTGTGCGGCTGAAAACACACAATCATCTGAAAGCGTCTCCTTTCTTGGCAGTCCCCAGTTGTTCCACTGGAAACGGGGAGGTACAGACCCGATTTTCAGATGTTTGTGTGTTTTAAGACGCACAATGTTAAGCACATCAGTAAACGCTAGCTGGCTAATGCTAGCATGCTCTGAAGTGCCGGTGTTGTGCCCCACCGGGGACAAACAAACGTGTGTTTTATTATAAAGTTCGGCCCTTCACCGCGGCAAATCGATCGCTTTGATCCAGCTTTTGATCCAGTATCACTTCAGTCTAGAATGAAAACTTAAATATGTTTGGAGTTTATCCGATTTAAACAGTATAACAGACCAGAAACGGCTGTCGTTAACATGGCCCGGAAGAGGAAGTGTCAAAAGCCGGCAACTTCCGGTAAGCGTGATAATCCCCTATAATGCCAAACCACCAATCAACAGACTGAAGTATGACAATGTCTTTATTTCAAATCTTTTCTTTATGAAGTTTTAGATTCATAAAGTGACCATGAAGACAGCCATTATTAGTAAATGACCATGTTTGGAAAACAAGAAATAATGCTATTAGCTAAAGCTAGCTTTTACCCTATCCTCTTGCTAGCTTGGTTAGATACAACCAAGCTCTGGCAAGAATAAAATTAGTCCAAATTTTAAATTGTAATCAACAAAAAAAGATCAACATTGTTAAATATTGAGCCTACATTTTTAAGAATAAGGAACATGGACTGCCATAATCCCTAATTTCTCAAACACATAATTAATAAAGAATATACTCACTATTAAAAATCTGAATTTGGCATTATCTCAAGGAGACAACTTACACTTAGAGGATGGCTGCAGGATGACACAATAAACTACTCAGTCGTCACATCTGATGTTCTGGTCTACCAGTGGGTGCTGCTGGTATTACACCACTTCGTTGTGTGCCAACAACCAAAAAAACCAAGAAAAAGAAGTCATTGTATCTATGTAATGTGTGATTGTGAGCGGAGCAGGATGGAGGAAGGCTGCTTTGAAATGAATTTCCAAATTATTGACTTTTTGTACAGAATATTGGTATTGGATTGGTATTGCTGATACGGGCTTGAATATTACTTAGTATTAGACTAGTGCTTCTCAGTCCTGGTCCTCAGGGACCCCTGCCCTGCTGGTTTTCCAGATATTCCCACTTCAACACACCTGACTCAGATGAATGGCTCGTTAGCAGGCTTAAAGCAGTTGATGAGCAGTTGAGTTGATCTGAATCAGGTGTGGTGGAGTTGGAAACCTGGAATACATGTAGGGCAGGGGTCCCTGAGGACCAGGGTTGAAAAGCCCTGTATTAGACCAAGGAGAAACCAGTAATATTGCATATCTCTAGTGCAAATCCCACTGGTAAGAGTCTCAGGCTCCATGTCTTCTTCTCTTTTTTGGTGTATTTCTGAAGCAGCATTAAGGTGCTGTTTAGCGGCCTGGTATAGCGTTTTCAGTGCTGTCTGGACACACATTTCCAAGAAAGTGTCTTTAACAATGAAAACGTCTTGTCTTCTGTGGCCTGGGTAACTGCCATGCAAAAAACTTATTCTGTTCATGACCACAAACACAGCAATTAAAAGAAATTAATCTAACTGATGACTTTTAGAAAATAATTTATTGACTTCAGAGGAGGGATTGACATATTTTAAATGGCTTTCTCTTTGTTTGAGTTGGTACTTTGACCTTCATGTACGGGTCAAATATGGACCTTCATCCATATCAGATCCATTATCTGATATGGATCAAATCTAGTATCTGTGTTTTCCTTTTAATTTAAAACAATGCATCACATCAGATAAGACTGTGCTAATGCTGAGGATTTCACTTTAAAGGCAGGGTGGATGATGTTTTCCAGGAGCATTTTTTACTATATCACTTAAAGTTTTCTTTACACCCAATTGCTGACAATTAGTTAAATATTCTGACACAAAAAATAAAAAAATAATCACCTGTGGAACATACAAGACTGGAAAAACCCCTTCCAATGAAATTAATTTCATTGGATGGGGTTGCGAACGGCCCGTGCTGATTGATTGATTCTTTTGTCCATCAAACTGGACTCCCGTTTGTCACGCACCCACCGTCCTTGCGTGCATGCATGTCCTTGCCACTTGCCGTGAGCATCTCACAGCGCAGACGAACATGGCTGCTCGCTGCTCTTATTTATGCTGCAGTTTGCTCTTAAAAAGAAAAAATGGATGTGGATCAAGTCATGGAGGTGTTGGTGTTTGCAGTGAGGATGTTTTACACCACAGAAGTTAGAGGTGAGATAATTATCACTTTTAGGAAACGGGGTTCCTCTGCTGTTTACTGGGAAGCTAACAAGCTAGCCACTCGGCTGCTCTCAGTAATGTTCGCCGACGACCATTCGCGCACGCATTCTTGCGTTCTGGAGGCGTGGTTTCAGGGGGCTGTATATTTTTTTTTAAATGTAGCTTGTTTGAACCGTTTATCCAAGATCCCCTACCCTGCCTTTAATGGAGAAATGGACTAATAGTATGAAAACATCAAAACGACTTGGTGCTTGAACTAACTTCCACCTCTGCACAGGGCTTGTGTAGTCATGTGTAATGTGGGGTTGGGGCCCAGCTTTAGATTAATCTCATCCTGCCATCCCCTAATAGCAGCCCTCAGCGGGGAGTCTGGGAAGCAGCTGCGTAGTTGTTGACACTGGGATCTTTGACCTGACTTTAAATCCAGACCATATTTCAGCTGCAGCAGAAACCACGAGTGTGGTCAGAGTCATATACAGTCTATGAGTCAGCCAAACGTGGGAGTCCTTAAACAAAAGTAGCTTTCAGTTTACTCCGATCTGTCGGGCCTTTGTTGCCATTCTGCTCCAACTGTCTCTTAGCTTTGACCATGGTTGGCAGATCTGAAGTCTGATACACTGCTGACCTCATCCTACTGCCACGACTCTGCAGCTCCAAGGCTACACCCTCCCACTTCCTATCCAGCTCCGAAAACTGGGGACCCCGTAGATCTCGGGACCCTCTGCGAGTTTGCCTGGTGTCCTCTGGGCCGGAGCTGCCTCCGATTTGATCCAAATCCAAGGCTCGCTTTGGGGTTATGTGGTTGTTGCGGGATGAGGGAGACTTGGATTTGCGACGAGAGCGAAGAGGGGGGCGCGGTGGGGGTGGAGGAGCAGGGGGAAGGACGGGGTTGGAAGATGCTGTCCGCCTGCTTGGCAATTTAAAACCACCTCCACCTTTGTCCCTCCCTCTCCACCCAGCTCTGTCTTTACCTGAGGAAGAAGAGGCTGCTTTAAGTGGAGAGATGCTAAAGCACTCGCTGGCACTGCAAACACTGCACATGCAGGAAACAAACGCAGGAAACAGAAAAATAAAAGCAAAAGTTTTCCTTAAAAAATCCAAACAAACATGTAAAACGAAGCTGGGTGTCTTCATCTGTCCATACTGTATGTGTATGTGAAAACAAGCATGAGAAATTAAGTCAGTTATAAACATGGTGACAAATCTAGTGAAAGTTCTCACTGATGGCCATGACCAGCCTGCAGCCAACTGTTCAAACACCATGGTTACAGTACGCACGCATGCATGCACAAACACACACACACACACACACACACACATACGGACAGGGCAGGAGAGCTGGGAGACAGCGGGGAACTAATTGGATGAGACAGATATTCCCATGCTGGTGTTAGCTATGACATCATGGGAAAGAGGTTAGATGCTTCTCAGTGTGTGTCTGACTGAAAAGAGACAGTGTTCCCATCTCAGTGCAGACTGCTGCCATCTACTGGCTCCTGGAGGGAGGCAGATTTGTTTCTGTCAGGAAATGCAGACCCAATGTAAATGGACTTAAAACCTGTCGTCTCATGTATTTCTCTTCTTGTAAGAAAGATAAAGGATATTCTCCCCCAAAGCATGGAGAAAGGAAAAAAGACAGACTGACAAAGCAGAAGAAATAAAAGAATTTAAAAAATCCCTCTGTTAACATTTCTGAGTTTGCAAGCTAATTACTATGGATGTTGCAACAGGCAGTTTACCTCACAATAAAAGACTAAAGGACATAATGACCAGGTCTTGTTGTAAAACTGCTTCATTAACACTTTTCAGAGGTCTTGCTCAAGTTTAAAGGCTATTAATGTTACTTTGCAAGTGTGTGTGTTTTTAATTATGACCTGTGAACCAAAGAATCATTTGATTTTTCTGCTTCTTCTTTTTCTTTTTTTTAATTAAAAAAGCCCAGAAACTGAACTTTAAAGTGTCTAAATACGTCATGACCCATTTACACAATAAAAACTTATATTAGGGGTCTAAAAAAGTGGCTCCTGATAGAGATGGGCAATACTGAAATTTTTCATGTTGATGCAATACTCGTTTATCGATACGACACCAATACTTTTGGTCCTTTTAAAGAGAACATGATTGTACAGTTTGCATTAATATTGTGAATGCAAGTGTAATATTAAACATAAGTCATACTTGAGAACAATACTGGAAAGAAACACTTTTAAAACAATAATAGATTATATGGATGAGTAAATTAAACAAAAATAAGATTAAAAACCTATTTTAATTATCAAGTAACTTAAGTACAGGTTAAGATTATTTCAATTTATTCAGTGGAAAATGTTCAAATATAAAATTTGATAGTGATATTATGAATTTACCAAAACGTAATGTGCAATAACCTGTATTAAAGCACTGAAAGATACCAAAACATCATCATCATCACTAACAGTAGCAACATCATCATGACATCTGATAGGCTACCGCCATCATGTGACACAGAAGCTAAATCTGGCTGCTTTCAAACATCATTTCTTTGCCTAAAACTCTTAGAAATGAAAACAAATTGCATGTTTTGTATTTGTACAGTGGTATCGCCATACTCAAAAAAGCATCGATTCCGATATTTTGTCTGGCTGGTATCAAAGTATCGACTCCAGGGTATCAATATGCCCATCCCTAGTTCCTGACCTGGGGTCTGGGAGACCCCCTAAGGGACCCCCAAAAAGTACAAGGAGGGTCCCTAAAGCTTTGACTGTGTAGAGCCAGTGTGTTTAAAATCACGGTCCTGTCCACACAGAGATGAGTTGAGGTCCATCTGCTTTATGCTTTTGGTTCGGACTTCGGCTTTTGGTTGGTTATTAAGGACAGGAAAGGAATCAGATAGAAAGCATCACTTGTGGCAAGAAGCTAGAAAATGAAAGCATAAAACCAAGCATGGTTTCAGCAAAGGGCAGCGAAGGGAGTCCTCAGGGAAAACGGGCTGGTAATAGGGCTGGGACAATCCGCAATTAAATCGTATATCGGCAATTGGAAGGTTGCCAGGCAATTTGCTGTTTATCAAGGCAATTTTGAAAAAAAAAAAAAGAAAACAAAAACAGTGCTCTACTGTGCATTTAGAGATGTTTCTGGAGGAAATACATGACTGTTAGAGAAGCCCCTTTTACAAACGGACCTACAATCCACATTCTCTCTCCTCAGTGCAGCTACACCGTCAGCAGCCCTGTGACAGTGACAGGGGGCATCTCTTCAATTCGAACTGACACAGCCCGTTTGCTTCGGGGTCATTCAGCAGAGTAGACTAATTGCAAATAAATATTGTTTTAGTGTGTAACTACTGAAATGTTCACACAAGGGCTTTCATAAAGAGATTTCATGAACACATCATCCAGCAAAGCTGATTTTAAGGTTGTTAGTGCAGTTTAGCCTGGATGGAGGTTAAAATATTAAAGTATTATACAATTACATAGTATTATACATATTATTAGTAATATATATATATACAATACATGTAATAAGTATAATAGTACTTATTACAAAGCCACGTCACAGGAGTTTCAGCACATACATGCAATCAAATTCGAATTATTCACGCAGCCATGCTGACTGGTAGCGATCGACATAAGACCCCCTCGCCAATTTAATCGTGTATTGGCAATCTTGAGCAATGACAATCTACAACTTGAAATTTAGAGGAAATCGCACAGTCCTAGTTGGTAAGGTAACCACTGTTGTAGAAGATCTTTTCATACTTAACTGTTAGAAAATAAACTTTTTTTTACCTGACATGCAGCTGCTCTTCTCATCTAATCAGAGGTTACATGCACGCAGACATGGATTGATTTCATGTATCAAGTTTTCCATAAAGACTGAATTGTTTCAAGAACAGCTTGTGTACCTATGTTTGTTTTTATCATCTAAATGAGGCAGACCCTGTTATTTTTTAACTGAATGATTCCAGTGGCACAGAGTAACTCACATCCTGTTCCAGGTAGAGATGTCAGAGGTTGGAATGTGAAGGGTCTGAATCAGGCAATCAAGAGGAAAAGGGTTTTCTTTTACTTGCAATATCTTGGCGCCAGTATTGCTTTTCTAAAGGAAACCCACCTTCAAAATCAAGACCAATCTAAAGTTTGCAATGAATGAGTTGCAGCAGAGTAAAAGCAGAGGAGTCGCTATACACTCATTCATAAAAAGATTCCTTTCGTTGTATCAAATACAATCTTGGATCCAAATGGTCGATATGTGATGGTTGTAGGAGAGCTATTTCAGCTTCACCTGGTATTGGTCAATATTTATGGCCCCAACTTTGATGACGATCATTTTATTTTTATTTTAGATGCTAAACTCCATCCCTAATCTGGATAGTCATCCCTTGATTATGTCTGGGGATTATAACCTGGTGATGGATTATGTCCTTGATTGCTCTTCCCAATCCGTACCAAGACCATTTAAATTTCTGTAAAAAGTCCAATCGTTTATAGATTTACCTAAACTTAGACCCATGGAGATTCTAACATCCCACTGAAAGGGAATACTCATATTATTCCAACGTGTACAAGTCATTTTTTGGTTGACCCCTATCTTGGTAGTGTCATGTAGATTGTATGACCCAATCATTATTTCTGATCATGCCCCAGTGAGTATTAGCTAAGGTTACTCCCGACTCAGAGAACAAAACGGACTTCGCAACTTGATACACTCCTGCTGGCTGATTCCGAATTCGTGAACTTCATTACAGAACAAATAGATTTCTTTTAGCAGGTAAATAGGACTGAGGGCATCTCAGCTTCATCTCACTGGGAGACACTTACAGCGTAACTCAGAGGACAGATTATCTCTCATTCTGCTCATCTTGCGAAAACTAAGTACAAAAATATTCAGAAGCTGCCTTCAGAAATGAAGGCTCTGGACGGACTTACTGTATATCTTGTTCTCCAATCCCTGATTTGATTAGGAGAGTAACCTAACCGTATTATTTCACAAATTATGCTACCTGATGGCTCCTCAACTGAGGATGACCAGACTATTAACAACTGCTTCATGGAATTCTATTCTAAATTATATTCTCTGAGTTCAACACCAGATCACAATCAAATTGACTGTTTTTTTCTTTTCCTAACCTGAACATTCTTAAAATTGACTCTAAAAACTGTTTGGAACAAATTCTGATGCTGGATGCGATTAACAATGCAATAATGTCTCTTTAGAGTGGAAAAGGCTCTGGCCCAGATGGGTTTCCAACTGATTTTTATTAAAAATTCAAAGATAAACTTGTCCCTCTTCTCCTCTTAGTTTACACAGAAGCACTAGATAATGATACTCTACCACCCATGCGCCGTCAAGCATCTATTACACTACTATAAAAGAAGAATAAGGACCCTCGAGATTGCTAGTCTTACAGACCAATCAGTTTGACAAACTGTAATGGTGAGGCGTTCTTAAAGGCCATTGCGCTTCGGCTGGAAGCAGTTCTTCCTCATATCATTTCGGAAGGTCAAACTGGAATTATCCAGGGCAGACAATCCTATTTTAACATGAGATGACTTCTTAATATCATTTACACTGAATCTACAGAAGTAGGCCATTCCCAGAAGCAGTAATGTCGCTTGACACCAAAAAGGCGATAAATTGTGCTGATTGGGATTTTTTTTTTATAAACTTCACAGGTTTGGTTTTTGCCCCAATTTCATTCACCATAATTAACTTTACACTGATCCAACTGCTTCAGTTTATACAAACAGTATCTTCTGAACATTTTCCTCTGCAAAAAGATACGAAACAGGGGGACCATCGAGTCTATTGATTTTGATTTTAGCTACAGAAATGCTTGCCATAGCTCTTAGCTGGGATAGTAATATACAAGGTATCACATGTGGTGGCCTAACTCATATTGTCTCACTTTATGCAGATGATTTGTTACTGTATATCACCAACCCTATCATGACTATCCCGGAAATCCTTAGAGTCTTGCAGGTATTTGGGAACATACCTGGGTATAAACTAAATTTTAATAAAGCAAGTATTTCCCCATAAGAATAACCTAATCTGCCATGTTTTCTGAGTCTTTTACATATCTGGGTATAAAAGTCACCTGATCCTGTTACAGTCGAAAATAACCTCACTCCTCTGCTGGAACAGTGCAAACAAGATATTAAAAATGGTCCATTTTGCCAATATCTCTTATGGGGGGAGCAAACTAAGATAAATGCTGAACCAAAGTTTTATTTCAGGCGTTGCCTGCTTTTATACCACAATCTTTTTTCAAAGCATTAAATCAAATGATTTCTTCCTTTATGTGGAATGACAAATCAGCTCCCATTAAAATAGAATTCATGGAAAGACCAAAACATACAGGTGGCTTTCACTTCCACGTATTACTGGGCTGCCAATTTTAATGCAATCGCTCTGTGGTGAAAAGATTATAATAATAAGATTCCTGCATCAATATATGTCTGTAATACATCACCAATCATAAATAATCATCTTTTTCAGCCATCCTCAATCGCCAATAGCTTTAAAATTTGGCATGACAAAGGCATTCATAGTATTGAGGAGCTGTATGTCAATGAGGCTTTTGCCAGCTTTGAACAATTATCCAGAAAATTTGGTCTGACCAACAATCATTTCTTATGATACGTGCAAAATCAGGATTTTGCTCGTAAAACGTTTGGTAACTTTCCAATGCTCCCCCCTCCTTCCTGTTTGGATTTTTTTTTCTAAGGGTGAACTTGCTGAATAACAGCAGAATATCATTCATTTATTCTCATATCTTGGATGGCTGCAACCTGTGTATTTCACATATTCGAGAACAATGGGAATATGACTTGGGGACCCAGCTGTCCGATGATGAATGGGATATAGCTCCTAAAAAAGTCCACTCTGTTTCCATATGCTCCAGACGTGCTTTGATACAGTTCAAAGTGTTACAAAGGCTACATTTTTCATAAGTCTAATTGGCAAGAATATTTCCAAATATGGACCCATTGTATGACAGTAAACGGTCGCCACCTCCTACCTCATGTTCTGGTCTTGTTCAAAGCTTGTTCCTTTCAGGGTTTTTTTTAAAAGTCATCTCTAATGCTTATGCTTACACTGTCTCACCTTCTCCCTTGGCTGCCGTTTTTGGTTGTTTTTCAGATCCAATGGGATCCATTCCCCCTGCTTATTTACAGAGGGTCATTGCCTTTTCCTCCTTATTAGCCAGCTAGCGCTTGATTCTATTTAAATGGAAGGCTGCTACTCCTCCATCGCACCGCTACTGGATTCGGGACATGATACAGAACGTTTAGCTGGAAAGGCTCAGATGCACTCTCATTGGCTCCATTTACGAATGCCACAAAACCTGGGATCCTCTAATAACCTTTATGAACAATTTGCCTGGTCTGGGATGAGAACTGTTTATACTGTGAAGTGTTTATACTCACCTTTGATTAGTCTTAGATTAAGGAATGTTAGGTGAACTTGTGGTTGTTTTTTCTTTCTGTCTTTCATGTCCATTGTCTGTGTGGGTTTGTATTTATCTTTTTTATGATGGGATTGTCTTGTTTTGTTTGTTTGTTTGTTTGTCTGGAGTCATTTGTAAAATTTGATGAATAAGATTGTTTTATATGATAATTTGAAAAATACAAATAGTGTTTTTGTTGTTGTTTTTTTTACAGCTCTGTAGTATCAATGCCAGACCTGTGGGTGGTGCTGTAATGCTGTTACAGAAATACTCCAAAAAGAGGGAATAATGCATGGAGCACGGTGGGAAGTAAACAAACTTTTAAAAAAGATGGCAGAAAATTGAGGCAAAAAGGAGACATTTACTGGAGTAAAAGATGAGAAACTGTAGGAGAAGGAAAGCTGTTGGCGGGTTGCACATATGGGTTAAGGTAGAGATGGGACTATGGCACCATCGTAGAAAAGATGCATCATGGGATGTATACGTGGAAATGAAATGCTGTAATTTTTGAAATTATTCACTTTGGGATTGGGCTTTTTTTTAAAAATAGCATTTACAGGGTCACAAAAATGGCAGTTCTGTGTGGACAAGACTTTCAAGTTAACTACATTTTCTTAAACCCCACCTTCTAAAATGCCTCGTCTGCTCTGATCGGATAGTTCGGCATTTACAAATGCTGCAGATTATTGCTGTTCTTTGTGTGGCATTAGCTAATGTATGATTTTTGGAGCTTATATTAACATTTTATAAACCGCAGTTGTGCCACTCTGCTACTGGCTGAGACAGCTGTCAATCAAAAGAACATACCCCTAATTACTGCACTTTCAAGCTTAAATAGCAACTAAACAGATGAGTTATAAAGTAATTCATCCCTCTCACAGTTGACGTAAATGTAAACCTTACCTATTAAACCTAAAATGATTTTTTGAACCAGGCTGTACACATGTTTATTTCTGCTGTGAAGTTGGCCTTTTTAACACGGGACTCTATGGGGACGGACTTCCTTTACAGCGCCCCGAGTGGATGAGGTCTGAACTGCAATTTTTCAGCACTTCCACGTCGATCTCAATTTTCTCCACCATGGTTTGCTGCTTGGTGGGCTGCAGGGCCTTTAATGATTGTTGATGCATTTGAAAGAAAATAACCTGTCAAGTGCAGTGAGGTAAGTAAAACATTATATACATCTACAATAATCACAGCATTTTTCAATAGATACTGTAACTCTGACCCTTGGATAAATATAGCATGTTCCAACATGATAAAAATGTTTATTATTATCCTCTCTTAAAAAACTCTGTTCATAAGTCATTTCAGGTATGAAGCTAAAGTGTGCTGATGCACTCAGAGGAAATTAGTTTTGCTGGTAAGTGGATGTGGGAACAGCCAGAGCCAATAAACTAAAACACACAGCTAAAACTGATATTCACATACAGAAGGCCAGATACATATATCTGCTTCTGTTCTGATTTCCCCACTGGATTACAGTTAAAAGTAAGACTGGGGTGTCCAAATCCAGTCCTCAAGAGGTTCTTTCTGGCAGGTTTTAGATCAGGGATCACCAACGCCAGACAACTTGCGCCAGCATCCTCTAGGTTTTGTCTTTCCTGCTGCAACACACCTGATTCAAATTAAGTGGAACTCCAGCAGCTTGTCGCTCTGAATAAGCGTCTTAATGAGCCATTAATTTGAGTCAGTAGGGAGCTGGGAATTATCTGATATCTCCAGGAAGTTGACCCCAAATTTGTGGCGCTGGTGATCCCTGTTTTCGATGTTTCTCTTCTCCAACACACCTGATCCAAACGATGGAGCTTGTCAAGTTCTGCACAACCCTGTCCATGATCCATTCAGGTCAATCAAATGTGTTGAAGCAGGAAACACCTCAAACCTGCATGGGGGTGGCCTTTGTGTCCTTTTGACCCCACTCAGTTTTACTAGTGCAGAAATGGTCTGAAAATTCCTTCTACATCCTAGTTGGGCAGGAATTTGAGTTTCCTAGTAGGGATAAACTGCCACAGACAAAAGTCTCTGTGCAAAAATCTTTTTTCTAAATGATATGGACTGGTTAAATAAAATCAGTCGTTGCTGTTGTCACATGTTTGTCCCCAAGGAAACACAAACAAAACCAACAATGAGGTATTATTCCTGTGAAAACTGTAACAGAATAAGATCATCATGTGATGCAAATGATACACACAGATATGGACCGTCTGTGTTTCTATGAGCCTGCAAGCATGCATGTGTGAAGTGGGAATGTTAGCTGTGTGTGTGTGTGTGTGTGACAGTAAGGAAGAAACAGACCCTAGTTTTGTTTGTGGGTTACCAAAGAGCCAGGCATGACAAAGCATGCCTAACAAGACACTGAGCAGAGGGGAAGCCATGCATAACTAATTGCCCAGTCCCCCCAAAAAGCCTTTGTGGCCCTAAAACAAAAGCCCTGTCCTGCAGAAAAAAGACACGCACGCACACACACACCCTGTCACACAAACACACACAAAAGAGAAGAGGAAATGGAGAGAGGAGAGGAATATTAAGTGTGATGAAAAGAGAGGATGAAGCTAGAACTGAAAATAATTTCAACAACTACAGACCAAATTAAGAATTACAAGTTGAGAGAACATTATATGTCATGTTAGAAAATTCACCCACAGCGCAGGGAGAATTCAAAACCCTAAAGTACTCTGTGCAGAAGTATCAACCCAACAGCACAAAACACACAACTGAAAGTTGTCAGTTTAGAAGTGAAAATCAAAGGAAAGTGAACAATAAGTATCAGATTTTTATTCAGTAATACTCTATTTATGAAGTATTACTGAAGTAATCACAAGTGAGCAGCAGTAACATTGCAGCTGAATAGACAGACAGATCGATTGATAGAAAATTACATAAATCATTTTTTTTGTTGTACTATTATTTAGCTTTTTTCTCAAAGTTTCACGTTAACTTTAAAAAAAAAAAAAAAAAAACATCTTTAAGTCAGAATCCATGAGCATTTGGATCTGGTGATGCACAATATTATCGCCTGATATTGGCTTTAAAACTGAACATCAATATCGGCCCGACATTGACCAATATTTTTCAATTCTATTTGTTTATTTTATAGGGACAGAACATACTGTATAAAAAACTAAGAAAAACTTCTGAATACGCCAGATTGAGCCAAATAGCTAGTACCGGTATTCATCTGTTGTCCCTAGCCAGGCCTTAAACGACTCCTCGAAATGAGAAAATACAGAAAAATCTAATTGTAAATAAAAAAGTTATTTATATAATTAACCGATTTATAACAGTTGCTGTTTGATGGCAACCCTGCCGAATGCTGTTTTTTTTGTTTGTTTGTTTTGTTTTTAAATCCGTGGGGCATGGGAACAACATAAGGCTGCATCCACCATACAACATGATGACATCACTGGCAACAACTGGATCTGCAGCAGATGCAGCAGAAGTATTTTTTTAATGTTGCACAAGGAGTGAATATTACATCCTTTTCAGCTATTTCATTGGTATCAGTCGTGAGAAGTAGAAAATGATGGGTTATTGTATTGGTTGAAATTCTTCATATCATGCATCACTATTTGGATCTTTTAGAATGTTGTGTATTTTACTCTATCAGTGGTTGTGTGACCCTTTGCAGCTTTTTCTGGAAAACTTAATCATTATTTTTATTATTATTATAATCATGATTAGAAGCCCAATACTCCAGGATGATTTCATGGAGATTTTCCGTTGGACATTAAAAATCAGGACTTGGAAATACTTATAAATACTTTCTCGTTCCAGCTCTTCCGTACAAGCACATGTGGAAGCTGTTCCTAATTTTCTCCCACCAGCAGATGTGTTGAGGGCAGATCAGAACAAATCTGATATTATCTAAAGTCTAAGAAAAGAAAGCAGGCTGCTCACATGAGGCTACAGAGAGAGTTCAACCTCTAAAACATTTATTTGGCCTATTTACAGACAATAAAGTCAACTCAGCAGAACAGAGCAGAATTTGTTTCTACTGAGACACAATTTGAGAAACAGTGCATCTGTAATGCAATTCAACATACAGCAATATGCTTGTTTCAGATAATAGACTATATACAAATTAATACTTTTAGCCATTAGTAAAAATGAAAACAATGATGGATAAATTAAAGATTTGATAATATAGTACAGCATGAAGTAAAAGCTCCGGTCCCTCAGATAAAACCTAAAGCGTTCGCCACTGAAACTGAAATGTTGATGAAAAAGTAAACTGCCCATTTACAGTCAGCACAGATGTTTCTGCAACATTTGGTCAGAGCGCAAGAGTCCATGCATGAGCGCTCACTGTAGCCTGTTTATATGAGTGAGATGAGAAATGCCTGAGGTAAGAGAACAATACTGGAAACAAGAGAAAAGTGGGCTTAAAACAATCAAGAAAAGCCCAGATAAAGGCTACGTTGAGATGCTGTAGCGCCCGTTTGTATTATGGAGTCAGGCCTGTTCTGCAGAGCGCTCAGGAGTACGGAACGACTTAAAAATACCACAAGATCTGGTAAAAAAAACTGTGGCACTTCAGTTTCTATACTCTTCCTGGTGGGTAACATCTTGTGACTGTTCTTAGATTCAATTGTTTTCTGAATCTGAAGGAGCTCTGTTTCATGTTACAGATTTTAATAAAAAAATTATGAAAAGTTAGAGAAGGAAAAAAAGATGTGTAAGGTCTTGTTTGCAACTGGCTAAAGTGCATTGTTACATTCTGTACAATGGAGGGGGCTCGAGGGGCGAATCTGGCACCAATTTTCACCAATTCACCCCCCAAAAGAGAAAAAAAAAATCCACAGCAAGTCCACTCCAATGTTCACACAGATTCACACCACACAGGGAAACAGACGGTTCTGTCCAAGCCGAAAACATCCATCTTTCCTCTCTTTCTGTGTATGATTCAATTTATTCCAACCATGTGGTCAACTTACAGCAGATTGCTGGCTGCGAGATAGTGCACACATCACTGTGTTAAACTTATATTTAACTTTTTTGTCTATAAAACTCTAATTACTACTGTTAATTGTGGTTTAAACTCAAATATTTCCATTAGTTGTGTGCATTTTTACACAAATCTGGGATTAGCCGTTCCTGTAATTTGCACTAAGCTGCAGCGAAATAGCCAATAAACTAAAAGATGTTTCATCACAGTTCAGTGGAAAGAAGGGAGGAGATGTAGATGCATCTTTCTTCCATTCAGCCTCAGATGAAGAGAGGCCAAAACAGAACACACAGGCTTTAGTAGGTCTCCAGCCCCCACTTGAAGTCAGGGGGAGGGAGAGGTTTCAAGAGTTCACACGGGGGAAGTACCTGAGCTAGGCCGACCGTCCTGTGCTTGTTGTTGGGGTCGGGGGTAGGGTTTGCACGGTAGGGCGGAGGGAGTGACGTAGTTGAGGTTGGGGCTGTTAATGTCACCTTCTCCCACAAGAGTCAGATCAGATAAGGTGTCCTCCTCCAGCGTTTGGACCGACTCGCCCCTGCCAGAGTCCTGGAGGAGATTATGGCGGGGGGAATGGGCTGGGTGGATGGGGGAGATGCTGCCAGGAAACGGCGGAGGCGGTTTGGCTTTCCTGCCCGCTCCGCTCTCTGTGCCCAGCGCAGAGTCCAAGCTCTGGGACTGATGGCTCGCACTGAGCAAGTGTGCGCTGCCTAAACTTCCCCGGTTGTTGCTGTTTGCCTTGTTGCCCTGGCGACCGCTGCTAGGGAAGCTGCCGTTGTTGGGGTTATGGGAGTTAGGGGTGGAGCAAGTGGGCTCAGCGTCGTAGGGAGGAGGTGCAGTCTGGTTGGTTGCCACTGGAGACAGGCGCAGAAAGTCTGGGAGCTGCAGGTCGCTTTTGTTTAGCAGGCCTCGCTGGTCGTCGGCTCGGTTGCTCTGAGCTTTGGATATGAGGTCGAAGAACTCTGCGGGCACACACAGCACCACGTACACACACATACACAGATGTATGAACAAATATATGCATATGTGCGTGCACATACACACAAGACTGTAAACCACTAGAATAAGTTGACAGAAAACATGTTAAAGCATTTTCATTTTACAGTTTGTAGAAAACATGCAGCAATGTGTGTTAATCAATTAATCAAAGCTACATTCGGTTTCAGCAGGGTGACTGTGCTACATGTAGCTCGCTAGCTTTGAAAGCATTTAGAGAAAGGTTAGTGTGATCAAAGCAACACAGCTACAGAAACAAGAGAGAGGGAGCTTGTTCAGTCTTTACCTTCAGCTTCGTCTATATTAATCTTTTTCTGCTTTCTTTTCTCCGGAGCCTTATGGAGAGAGACAGAGTGGTTGGGTAAGAGCTGGCCGCTTGTGTCGGGGCTGGGCCCACTCTTCCCATTTTCCCCATGAGGGTGGGCTGAACCGGCTTTCCTTGATGGCCTGACCTCCCCCTGGGAGCCACAAGGAGAGCGTAGTGGGGCATTAGAGCCCTGATGAATCATAATGATGCGAGTAAAGGGGGGGGGGGAGTAATGACAACAAATGGGAACTAGTGTTGCTAATGGTGAAAAGGATACTTTGATGGGGAGTGGATGGCAAGTTTTGGTGATTGGGGCTAACCAATGAAAAAAACTTATGTTTGATCAAAGACAGGTGGGATGTTCTGTTCAGACAGCCACAATGTCCATTTTGTGAGCTAAGCATCATCAACGTGTAGGCTCACACACACCAAAAGACAAGAGGAACAAAGTAGTTACTACTTAAAGCTGAACTACTGTGTGGGAAGTAGGAAAAAAAACTGTTTCACAAACAGATTCAGGAAGAAACTGATCACTTCTAGGTTAAAGCTGGAAGAAAATCCCTTTCAGAAGTTCCTAACACCCAAAATCCAACTGAGGTTGGGATCATGGTCCGACAAGTGTGCGTTGTTATGGAAGGAAGGAAACCAGCAAACCAGACAGAAAAGTTGATGATGCATTCAGCCACAGGCAGGCCACAATAATGGAACATTAGGAACCGTAACAGTGTGGCGCGGCTCTCGACCCCGCAGCATACACATAAATACACTTGTGCACATGTTTAACATACAGCAAACAGACATGGGTGATTGGAGACAGCAAGAGAGACACTTAGTAGCGTGACATCATGAACCAGTCAGTGGAAACATTCATGGGTTATAAAACATTCCAGAGGGAGAGGGAAACTGGAATGGGGAGCTGGAGATCTTACTGTTGTTGACTGGTTTCTGCTTGTAGAGGCCGGAAGATGAGCCTTAGAGGGGGCTACTTTCTGTTTGTCTGCTGAATTATGGAGAGGAATCAGTGGAAAGAGCCAACATCAAAATAAGATTCTGTCAGTCAGAGACAACAGCTCACTTTGGTGATTATGTGTGTGTTTCTTACCTTTTCCAGGAGTGCTTTCTGCTATATCTAATACCACTCGCAACCCGTCCAGGTTGGAAATAGGGAGCCCCAGATCTAAAGGCTCTGACTCCCCGCTCTACAGCACACACACAAACACACATTTGAGAAGAGGTTTATGTAATCACCTACACTGTCTGTCTACAGCCTGAGGAGAGACTTACGATGCGCGCCACCAAATCAGAGAGATGCAGGCCATATTTGGCCACCACAGGCCTGAGGACCTCTGTCACTGGCTTTGTGGGTTTAGCTTTGAGACCCACTGAACGGTTAATGGGGACCAGGTCGAGTCTAGAGAGAAGAAAGGAATAAAACTCTATAAGCCAACTTCAAGACCAATCCTTAACCCTGATATGAATCTTTAAGTTTCAGTCTCATTTAAATTTTGTATAACAGCAAGAATACAGAAATGTTTATGACTGCATGTTAGTGTACCTGAAGAGGGTACGTTTTTCTAGTCTGAGGTCCCGAGAACATAGAGTCATACAGTCCTGGTCCAAAACAAGTGGCTGAGAGAGCAAAAAGGAAATTAATGTTGAAAGTCATTAATCCACACCTTTCTTTGCTCGTGTGATTTATTTTTTCATATTTTTTGTGTGAAATCTTTGACGCAAAAACAGAAAATCCAACAGACTCTGTCGTACCTTCTCCCCCCCGACTAAGAAGAGGTCTATAGCTGCAAGGTTGATGCAGAGCTTCTCACAGAGACCCTGCAGCAGGTCTCTGATGGACACTCCGGCTCTCAGCGGCACAGAGCAGCACGAGCCGTCCGGCAGGCTTATGTTACACTGCCTCAAGGGGGCGCTGCCTCCTCTCTCTGATACTGCACCACGACTCGTATCACCCTAGAAGAACAAATATATACAGTAGGAACTTGGACCGAGACATTCAATGTGGTCAGAAAATCACCTCCAAATCTTTTGCTAAACGCTTAAACTAGATGCTGTTGGAAAATTCATTTAGTTGTTTATTTATATAGAATATATAGAACATTAGATATGGATGCAAATATATAAGATGTAATTAATGTTCTATTATATTCTTAAATTAGTTGATAGATCAATGAAAAATACATCTGTAGCACTGTAATTTTGCTAGTAGAATTACACACATTAGGGAATATAATCCCAATATACACAATATGCCTTTAATATATAATATCCACATATATACACAAAATATGTCGTGCACCCCAGATAGGTGTTAAGCCCCCCTATTTTTGCACCTTGTTAAAATCATTTGCTTCTATTTTTTTTTTTTCAAACAGCTTGAAGTTTGGACGTTGTTTCTCACCCCAGAAATGGTCGGCTTTACGAAATCCTTTCCTTGTTTGATATCGCCTCATTTGAAATTCTAATCCTCGTCTCTTTTGTGAAACTTTGCCTTCACACTTACTTAGATACTACCAGGTTACAGTATTTCTCTCTTTGGAGCTTTTCCAGACAAAACTGAACCGTTTTTCTTTAATTTGTGCCCCCTCATCCTTTCTCTCTGTGGTTTAGACCCAGATACTGATCTCAGCAAAGCATTATGAGGAATTACCCTTAAAACACATCTGCAGAAGGGAGGAGCAAGAAAACAGGATGCTCTCTAGAAGAACTATGACAGCGGATGCAGTCATGTGCCATTAGTGATGTCAGTAAGGGGCGTGGCCCTGAAATGATTTATTTAGCCTGTTAAGCCTTTAAGGATAACTTTCTGTTTTTTTAAACCTGGACCTCACAACTTGGAGTTTATACGTGCATTTACTCACCGGTAAAATTATTGTATCACTTTGACTCCTTCAGAATATATTATGTTGAGTCGCCCTTCAGTGTACATCCATATAACGCGAGAGATGGGGCAGCCTTTCTATAAAGCAAAAACTCCTTCATTTAATCAGTGCTTTAAGTACAATGAATGAACGAACACGTACTATTGTCCTGTGAGTTCAGATTGAATTCTTCGTTAGTTATTTGGAGATTTTCTCAACACTTTACAGGCCGCGCACTGCAGTAGAGCTGAGAGAGCAGCTCCCTACCCACCGCAAAACTGAAAACTTTGAACCTCTGAACTCACAGGACGATAGTACGTGTTCGTTCATTCATTCTACTTAAAGCATTGATTAAATGAAGGAATTTTGCTGCAGATAATGCCTTATAGAGAGGCTGCCCTGTCTCTCGCGTTATATGGATGTCGCCGAAGGATGACTCAACGTAATATCTTCTGAAGGAGTCAAAGTGATACAGAAATTTTACTGGTGAGTAAATGCACATATAAACTTCTAAAAATAAAGTCCAGGTTGAAAAAACAGAAAGTTATCCTTTGAAATTGTATTTAAAAAAACTTCAAAACCTGATATCCTGAGTTGTGAGTGCTCACTGAATCTTTAGCCTCTGAAGCGGAAAGGAACAGAGACCTTTCAATTTCACCTTGCAAGGTAAAGTGCTGCCTTTGCAGTCATGGGTCTAAACAGTGTTAAAATGAATTCAGAATGTGATATGTTTTATATCAAATCAAATTTATAGCCCTTTACAGTACCCATTGGACACACAAAGTGCTCTACAGCAGGGTAACAGAAAAAGAGACAACAATGTAAAACATAAAAATGTAAACTTAAATACAAGGAAAAGTGAAGAACAAAAAAGAGACGAAAGATATGCATCAGACGAAAAGAGGAAAAGAAAGATGCTCTAAGCTGAGATGAATATCTGTGAATCAAGTGTTGTTGCATCATGGCATCTCCTTCCAGACTCACCTCATTCCTCCCCGACCCCGACGTCCCCAGTTCAAGACTGGCTCCTGAAGACAGTGAACCCTGGGACTCACGGCGACCGTTGCTGCCAGAAAAATCTAAAGAGACACAATGAATTTTACAAGAACTAATGAAAAGTACAATTCTAAACTACAAAAAGCACAAAAATAGTCGGCATAGTTTCCTTTTTAAAAATAAAAATACAGTAAAATGTTGGAAAAAACTTAAGTATTCCCTTTTATTCAAATTTTTTCAATTTATGGAACAAACGCTGCAATAACTGTGTGAAAAAGAGCTGCATAAATTTCACTGCCTGCTTTTCTGTTATTAAACCAGCATCATTCTAGTAATGGTTCTGTTATGTATTGAGGAAGAGCTCTTAAGGTGGAAAAAAAAGCAAAACCACTGACTGTAGCTGAAGTCGGCCAGCTCTCGTTTCTTGGGGCCTTTGCCGAAACTCCTGTTGCGAGACCACGAGAAGAACATGCCTTTCCTCCGGTCTCCTGAATCATCCCTACTGTCCTCATTTAAAGATCGGCCCGATTTGCTCTTTTTGTCCTCCTGCAAGTAACATGAATAAAAAGATTAACAAATAAAGATGTGAAGATGGGGGACACAAACTAGCAAATGTAAACAAAACCCTCCAACACAAAACCCAGACTTTGGTTCTCTCAGGAAAAACCATAAATTCAGATTGATTTATACTGCACTTTTCATACAGTACTTTTGTACAGTGGCACAAAGGGCCTCACATGATAAAACAACAAAATGTTATAAGAAGCACAGACACACACTTAATCATACTTCCTCTCACACACAGACACACACCAGCACATACACACACACACACACACACATTTGTTGTTCTATTAGTGAGGACATTCATTGACATAATGCATTCCCTATCCCCTTACCCTCACCACCACAACTGATTGCCTAAACCTAACTCTTGCCCTAACCCTAACTAAACCCCAGATGTAACCTAAACTCTAAAACCAAAGCTTGACCCTCAAAAAGGGGTTTTTCTTAGGCTTTTTTAGTGAGGACCGGCCAAAAATGTCCTCACTATGTTAGTTAAACACACAAATTGGTCCTGACGTTGATGGCTGAAAAAGTACACACAAACACACACCCTTGCAAAGCACACCTTTCACCTACCCCAGGGGTCGGCAACCCAAAATGTTCAAAGAGCCATATTGGACCAAAAAAACGAAAAACAAATCTGTCTGGAGCCGCAAAAATGTAAACGTCTTAAATAAGCCGGACGGCAACCTGTTTCAGCCAAACAGCCTTTTAGACCCGTTTCCTACAATAAAGAAAACACTGAAGCATCAACTGACTTTTAACATTGATAATTAAATAAAACTTTAACGTTAAATGTGTTGCATCATGTCATGTCAGTCAGTCATTTTCTGTACCGCTTATCCAGTTCAGGGTCGCGGGGGTTGCTGGAGCCTATCCCAGCTATTATCAGGCGAGAGGCGGGGTACACCCTGGACAGGTCGCCAGTCTGTCGCAGGGCCAACATGGAGAGACAGACAACCATTCACACTCACATTCATTCCTAGGGACAATTTAGAGTGATCAATTAACCTAACATGCATGTCTTTGGACTGTGGGAGGAAGCCGGAGTACCCGGAGAGAACCCACGCATACACGGGGAGAACATGCAAACTCCACACAGGAAGGCCACAGTTGGAATTGTTCGAACCCCCTCCCCAGCCGGGAATCGAACCAGCAACCTTCTTACTGTGAGGCTGCGGTGCTAACCACCACGCCACCGTGCAGCCTAAATGTGTTGCATTTAACATAAAAACGAGAAAACGAAATTACATTTCTGCATCCAGCAAAAAAACCCATTTTAAACTAAAAAAAGAAAAGACGTCGGGTTGAAGGTCACTTTTTTTTTTTTTAATCTATTTTATTTGTTGTATTTATGTAGGATGGAAAAAGACGCAGCTTTAATAATCTACCAGCAGCAAACCAAACACGCTGTCCTGTCTGCGCCGTCATCCTTTTACTGGCGCGTGCAGTAAGCTACCCGAAAAATGAAATTACTGTTTCACAAAATATGAACATAGCTACGCAAAATAATCTGGTCAGCAGTGAAAACAAATTAATCTGCCCACGCAGCGCTGAACATGCTCAGAACATCAGACACTTTTCTTCTATCGTCGGCCTACCTGGCTGGAGAAGTGATCAAAGCGCAGCATGACAGGGTCGGAGTGGACAAATAAGCTTTTGCTTGTTTATTATTCACTTTAAATGCCAGAACTGCAGCAACAGCGCAACAGAGACGCTCCGCTGTGAGGCGTTCGTGGGATAGTGCGCCAGGAGGAAAGTTCAGCGCTCCGCGGCACGTCCACACTCAGTGATATTCTTTGTTTGTAATTAATTCCGTTTTTAATGTTTAATTCCGTGATTGCTGATTCAATAGGGCTGTATCATGCTATGCTGCACAATAGCGGCACGTGAGCATGAAGTGCAGTTATTAACACTGATTGGCTGCGTAAAGGTTTGTAAGACGCATCATAGCGTGCTGGACAGTTACTCGCCGTTTCACTGCAGTTACCTGCTTGTTGCACCTGACACTCAATGGGCTGCTTTGCAAAATGGTAAAATATAAATTATGTCTTTATTTTAATAGTTGAGTTGGATTTTATTTCACGTGCTGCATTTGCAGTGCTCAGAGAACTCGGGAAAAGTGCGCAACTGTACATGAATCCCTCAGAGGGATCATCATAATCCTCAAATTTAGAATAAGATAAGAAACTTTATTGTCTCTCAAGGGGACATTTGTCTTGGTCTTTTAGAATCACATTATTAAAGTGAACCAACCAAAATACAATACACTTTAGTAGAATAGTCATTAATTCATTTTCCAATGCCAGGGAGCCGCAACAGAGGGACTAAAGAGCCGCATGCGGCTCCGGAGCCGCGGGTTGCCGACCCCTGACCTACCCCAACCCCTAAAGGTGCGTTTAGACCAAACGCATTTTCGGCGTCAAAAACGTGCTTGATGCCCAAAGTTGGATGCTGGTCTGCATAAAATCAGACACTTGACATCCAGAGACAGAAACCCTCTAGAGTGTGGTGGTGGACCCGGTTGCTTGCCTTTGTCTGTGTCTTTGTACACTGGGGAACGGAACTGAGCACGTTGCTTAACTTTATTTGTTCCACAAGGTCAGAGAACGAATTTGACGGGCGTCTCTCCGCCGTGTCTGGATTCATTAGATTGCTCAGAGGTGATGAGTTTCACCATTTACTCCAGGTGCTGCGTGCTGATCATGGGCGCTTTCAGCTGATCCAAGCCCAGTTTAATGACCTGCTGGCCCGATGCAAGGCAGCAGTTTATCCTCCACTGTCTTTATAAAGTGGTGAGATTCCCCGGTTCTTCTTGTTTTTTCCCCGTCCTATCAGAGAATTTGCCTTTGCGTTACAACACTGACTGTCTGATTGGCTGACACCCCGTGTAGCTGCAAAAGTTCAGATTTTACAACTCTGGCTCAAAACCAGACGCCCAAAACATGCCGCTAGAGGGCTCGGCGCCCCTTAATGCGCATTCACATAGACAATGCATGTAAACCTGACACCCCTGACATGTTCGTTCTGAGCGCACCATGAGTTATATCATGCATAATACATCTAAAAAAATAAATCTGTCTCTTTAAACTGAATATAAATATAAAAACAAAAATAAACATCATAATATCCTGGGGATCTAATCACACCAGGAGCCCCCCCACCCATGACCATAAAGGGTGCTGCCACAGGGACGACCCAAAACAGGGCAGGTTCACAGCCATCATGCTGCAGCGCAAGGCCCACCCAGACAAACCCACTGTCTTTCCTCTGCAGGACATGGCTCTGAGTCTGCGCCGGATTACCTTCTTAGGCGTGGAGAGGTTGGAGCGGTCGGAGCCGGTGGTGCTGTGTTTGGAGGTGGGGCTGCTGGGGATGTGATAGGGGTCAGGCAACGGCCTGCCCTCCACCTCTGCCAGCATACACTCCTGGTAAAGCAAAGACTTAAGAAATCGCGTGTAGCTGTCGAACTTCATCAGGTTGAAGATCTGAAGGGATGAGGAGAAGGAAAAAGTGACAAACCGGAAAGAAAAAAATATGAGAAAATATAAATGGTTGTACATGAAAGTAGGAAATAAGTATATTATCAGGCAGCATATTTTATATCAAAGATGGGAAGCAAATTAAAAAGGGAAAGGCAGAAAGGGCTGATTCATTTGTTTTACTGATGGACATCGTAGGGACGAACCATGTGTAAAAAAAAAAATCCTGAAAGAGGCTGAAAAGTTACAACATATGGCTTAAAAAGGTACGTGATGGGTGCAGACTAGAGCTAAATTCTGCCAGTAAAAAAGAAAGCAGAGGCAGATAAAACCAGTGGATCACTGCCACCGCTGTAATCACAACTTCTCACCTGGAAGTTTTACTAAAAGGAAACATCTGAGATTCACAAATAAAAAGTCTGACATTATCATACTTTTTATTAGAGCTGGTCTGAGATCTGCTTGTAGTTTAAGGAAGAAACACCATTACACTTTTATGGCTTCATGTTTCCATGTTTGACTTGTCACGCATGTATAAATCTTACATCAACAGTGCCATGGGATCTTAATGAGCTCAGGGCTATTCTGGTAGTGCTACTCTTAGACTTTGTCAAGATATATGTAGGTGTTTGATGTGTACAAATATAGAGGGTGATGGTGAGGATACCCTTCTAGCCTTGTGACTCTTATCAGAGTTTGAACATCTGAGCTTAAAAGGCTGAAATCAATAAAACTTTTCAGCAACTTTGCCCCCCTGCACAAGATCAGCATCAAAGAAGCCATTCACATCCATGTTGCTAGACAGTGAGCAAAGATGAATGGCTGACCTTATGTTGTATGAGCATTCAGCACTGTTGTTCCAGGACATTTTCAAGGGATTTGTTTTGATTCTGTTTTATGAGTAATAATAAATTCATCCTTCAAGGAGAGCCTCTTCTCACTTCACTCTGACAGGAAAGGTTCAGCCTCTGCATCAGAAGACTCCTAAAAAAGTAACCAAGTTCTTCGTACTTGATGTATTTGCTACCTGCAGTTGCTGCTCTTTAAACATGTCCGGTTTTGGTGCATTGAGGATGTCGTCAGCAAGCTGAGCCTGGCTGTCTATGTTGACTGGCGTTGTAGCTTTACTGGACAGGAAGCTGTTGTAGATTTCCCTGGCACGCTGGGAGAGCTGAAGAAAAAAAAAGGTGAGTAAAACAGCTAAAAAAGTGCTTTATGGATCAGCGCAAGCCTACGTCACACATGACCACGAAGCAGGCAGGGGGTGAAAACCTGTCTCGCATCTGAACGGCGTCTGATGGACTGTGGGCTTTAAAAACCTTTCTTTTGCACCATTTTTACATTTTTTCTCTGCCGATCTGTCTTTGAAATAATGTTGAAATGCTGTTCAGTTATATAGAAAGTCTTACTGCTGAGGCTAGAAAAAGATACGAAGCAAACTAGTGTCTGTTGGACTCAGTGATGCCATCGTCTGCCCGCCGGTGCCCGGTTAGACGAACCTACACAATGGCCTGATGATCAGTTTCCCCTTCTTGTGATGTATTTGGTTTCATCGGCAGGTGAGCCCATTTATTTCTTATTTAATATTAATTTCCCCCGGATTTTTAAGACATTTCTTTGCTGTACTTCTCAGGGGTTTACTCTCTTTAATCAAGCCATAAATTACCGGTCGCTCGAAGCTCATCGGTATTTTACTGATGATGACGTACAGCGTTTACAACGCCGCAAATGTTCTTCTTTTTTGTGCTTTTAGTCTTATGTGGGAAAATTGATGGCAGTAATCTGAATGAATGAGATCAGTGTGACGAGAACATAGCGGGCAGGGCGCTGAGATTCTGTGCATCCACTGATTTAACAGTGTTTTCTATAATCTGTACAAAAATACAGGGTTTATATAGTGATACCACAATATATGTTTTACTTTTCAGTCACAAAGTGATCCGAACATATTGTTAGATGCAGTGTTGTATAGTAAGTAAAAATACTTCTTTACTTTACTTAAATAGTTTTTTTTTTTTTAATATTTGTACTTTACTTTACTACTTCTATTTCTGACAACTTTTATTTTTACTTCGCTACATTTTCCGAAAAAAAAATCAATACTTTTACTATGTTACATTTACCTGAGCATCCTTGTTACTCAATACAAAATATGAAGCAACGTGACAGCCAATGCACAATGTGTATTTTGTTGTAGTGGGACTAGTAGCCAATGATGTTGGAGATACAGACCGCAAGACGTTATCATTGGTTTACCACGTTGTGTGGCAGATGAAAGCAGTGACCAGCAGCTACATTTCAAATTACAGTAATGGTCGCATTATTGTGTCAGGAGTCTCAGATATTTTTGTATATGGTTGGGTTTATTTAAGGAAGTATTGAAACTCCTTTATACCTTGCAAATTAAACAAAGCTTAAAAACTAAATTAAACAGGAATAAAGAAAATGTTAAACTCAAATTTCTGACTGCGTTTTATTAACAGTGCCGTATTTTCATAGTTTGGCAGCTTCTGCTACTTATAGTCCAATGCGACTTATGAAAATATACACAATTTAACATATTTTTCAGTATCAATTCATGCTGACTGACATGAGCCAAGGAGTAAATATTACTGTCTAAAGTCAAAAGAGGACGCTCTAGGCTTGTGACAACTATATTCTGCTCCAAGGGCAAAAATTCCAAAATAGCCTTATCTCAGTGAGAGGAGTTCATTTTGGACATCTGTGTCGCTAAAGACATCCTGAATTTGTGGACCAAACTGAATCCATTTAAAATTAATCATAAATTTTGTTAATCAATTTCACATAAATGACAGAAATTCATGTGAAATTAGTAAAACAATAAAACAAAGCTACACAGTGGCTCTTGTTAAAGAAGCAACAAACATTTTAGTCAGTGCATTATGATATCAAACAAATGGGTGGCTTTGAAAACTTTGACACACATTTTAACTTGTACTTTCCACTGTGTGTAAAGTTAACCTAAACTCGCATGCTGGACCACTGCTGACACAATGAACAATGAAATCTCCTGAGATCTTGTTATTAAAAACATCGATACAGCGTTTTTTGATATCGATATGATATTGTGACACAAAATATCGCAATATTTTGGTGTGTCGATATTTTGTCACACCTCTAATTATTTCTAGAGGGGTGTAAACATGTGATCAAACAAGCTCCTCTTGTGTTACCTGCTTGTTATCGTTCTCGGGAACATGGCTGAAAAATTCACAGGCCTGCCAGAAGAGAATATTCTCCTCACTGAACTCTTTCTTTAGGAACTCCTGCAGCAAAAAAAAAAAAAAAAAGAGTGGCTCAATGACAGTGAAAAGTCAGAGTAATCTCTGTAATACAGAACCATAGCTGGATCACACTTGTTTTATCACAGGTTATCTATGATGAGCAGTCTAACTAATAGCAGTCAGAATGTTTTAGAGTACCGAGAAGTAGCGGACCCCCACAGGGTCCTGCAGCAGCCTCTCGAAGCTGACGGCCCAGCTGGCCACTCTCCTCTCAGTGTGGCGCCGGTGACTCTGGACGCTGGGCAGGCTGGCATTACTGTTCAGACTGTTGTCACTGCTGCAGCCCTGCAGCTCCACGCTGTTCAGTTCTGCTCACACACACACACACAATAAATACATACATTAAACAGGTGCAGTATGAAGAGCTGGGATGTCAGAGTACTTTTTTCCAAACAGCATGTGTGCATACTGGTTCATACCCAACATGACAACAGCACGAGTGTTTTGGGAGTCACCTGGGACCAGTCTGTCCCATGCATGCCCATAAAAAAAATCAAAATAGGAAGCAAGTCCAGTGAAACCACCTTCTCCCTTTTTTCTTACTTCTATTTTACACTTTCAGAACAAAATTTTCATTTTTTCCTGAACAATACAGCTCTTTCTAAGCATTGCCTCAGATACAGTACAGCAATAATATAGTGAAAAAGTTTACGGGCACAAAATAATCAGACTAAATTTAAAGTGGCTCTATTATACACATTTTGGATGTCTTTGCCTTTGTACACAAGTCCACAATGACAGAAATTCATCAAGCTCTTTTTCTCAAACACCGTTTTTCATTACATCTCGGTCGTCTCCTTCAGCCCAAATAGAAGCCCCTTTAGAGACAGGCAGAATGAGGCTCTTCCGCATTAAGCCCCGCCCCTACAATGATGCAGGATGCCTCTGATTGGTTCACTGCTGGTAGCAGTTGTCGGGAGCGCGCCCATACATTCTCGCCATAGAGACACCGGCATTACTTGTAAACAAACCGAGGTTAATATATAAATATTTTTTTTGTCAACCATGGCTACACAAAACATCCAACCATACATGTTTGAGCCTGAGTCGGACCCCGACTCTCAAGCTGAACAACTCGCCGACGTGCCGCAAAGACTGCAGCAGGACGTATCTGTTTGGTAAATACTATTCTTACCATCGAAAGCGCTACGCCGATGTTTACCATCTTTAACTTGCCTTTTGTACATACTTGCCCCTGTTGATAGGTGTACATGTGGAAAATGTATCACAATGCCAACAGAAGTGGAAAACGTCTGCTGTCAAGAGATAGATAAGGTAATGACGCCTGTTGACTTTTAATGCACTGTTATACATAGTTGCGTGAAGTTCTTTACAATCTTGATCAACTTATCTTTGTTAGGGGTGCAAAACGATCAACCACTGTCTTTTGTTGACATAATGCAATTACTGTGCATTCCAATTTCTATCATATTTTGACAAAAACAAGCTGACAATTATTACACATATGCAAAATTATCACAATCATATCTTTATGATTGTACTGTACTGTTATACTGCTAAAACTTACTGTTAGATGCTACAGTTGCCTTGTTTACATTGTCATTGCACTGTAATATTTGCACTACTTCCCACATTAGGATTGCAATACTATTCACATTGTCTATCACCCCATTAGTAAATCTTTTAGAATTTAGTTTCGTGCTTAGATTTCTAATCTGAGTGGACTCCTATATTTTTCATCTTTAGTTTATTTTATTATATGCACCGTAGGTTTAAGAGGACTGTAATTTCATCTGTGTTGTATGTCTAACGTGGCACATTTGACAATAAAGTTGACTTTGATATTTAGTTTCTGACTTGCTCTTTTTTTGTTGCCTGAAATACATCTTAGGTGAGAAGACGAATGAGCCAGATCCAAAACCCTCCCATTTGTATGACTGACCATCCAGGACTGGAAGCAAACTGCCTAAACATCTACACATTGCAAAACATAAACAACATATACAGGGCTGACTATGGACCAGTCAGGAGAAGAACTGAGGCAGAGTGAGTTATTACATAGTCATGGTTTTACCTTTCTTCACAACAGTGAAACCAGTCAGCTTTGTCAAACATTTTATTGCATTTTCAAATTAAATTCAAAGTAACAGTATGAAAATACAAAAATAAATCTGTGCAAATAAACAAAAGGAGCCCTGTGCGTAAAATTTACAAAGTGGGCTATTGTCTAAGATGGCAATAAAAATCTGTTCTTCTCCTGCAGACGTTGTCGGTATCTTGCATACCGCAGCTTTGTTAGCTGGTGCTGGGGTTACCTTGGCCGACACATCAGGGTGGTCATCCCGTCGTGTGTTGTTGGTCGGATACGCCAGGAGTTTCCTGATGTGGAGGGGAGCTACACTGGGTTCCGGCCGGTCCTTGACTGAAGCGTGATACGTGCCTCGCAATGACCTCTTCCTTTGATGGCCTATCGTACTGAGCACTGAGGTCCTCTGGAACCGGAACCTTCTTCAGCTCCTCCACAAATGTAGCAGGGTCAGGGAAGACCTCAGTGAAGACGAGCCTCATCAGTGCACTGACATATCCTGATATAGAAAAGAAAAGAAGTGTAATATATTTTTTATGACTGCACTTAAATTTTTTTGTACAGTTTACATGGTTAAATTAATGTTTACAAGACTGGAGTTTTAAAAGAAGTTGTCATAATGCCACATTTAGTGTTTGTCAAAATATTTACAATAAAAAGGTTCTTTTCTTACCAAATGTTGGTTTAGTTTTTACAGGTTTTGCAGCAGCTTGTCCCTTCTTTGACTTCGGATAAACAACTTTAAACACAGCTTTACCCTTCAAAGTCTTTGCCTGCTGACGTCCTGCATTCTCATTGAAATGCATTGCTGCCAGATAAAGCCTAAAAATGTAACACAGTATTAGTTTTGTGTTGATGGCATGAACAAAAACTTTGTCACAACAATAATTTCCCAGAGACAGTAATAATTTGGTATCAATATTTTCTCAAACTAATATGTTACCTGCAGAGCATTCCAATAAATGGGAAAACCACATTCTTTGGTGCAAAACGAAGTATTACACTGTGGAATGCCTCCAAAGCTGATGTTTGCTGGTTATGACTCAGCTTTTCCACATCACGCAGAACTCTTTTGTTTGTAAGCAGCTTCTCGACTTTGTACAGAGCCATGGAACCTAATGTGACAAAAAAAAAAAACAAAATAAAAAAAAATATTTAGTGGATTGTTGCATATCGCAACAAACTAATACTTTTACAAGCTAGTGTGCAATTTAAAAAAATGTATGATGACTAACCTGGTGGAAACCATTTATTCGGGTCCCTGGAAACTCTCACAGGATGAACACATTTGGGGAACAGTGGGTCTTCGTGGACATGGACATTCTGAAGGTGATTGATAATGGAATTCCACTTGGCCAATTTCTCAGGTCCAGTCGTGGAGGATGTTGCTGTCCAGTACATGTGGTTTTTAATGCTCGGCAACCACTTTCTCAACACCTGGCATTCCTTGTTCCGGGCCACCTTATCCAACTTCTTGGATAAACCTGTGAATGGTACATTTTCACATGTGCTAATCATTTATTATGACCAAAAGGCACACACACACAAAAGACAGATCGGCATAATATAAGAGCATATCCGTTTTTACTAACCTTTCTCAAAGTGCCAGACATCATAGTACTGGAGTACCTGTCGCTCTCTCAAATATTTCTGCACCTGTGTATGACGGTCGGTGACAATGTAGTCCACTTCCAAATTATTTGATTCTAAAAGGTCAAGACCTCTTTTTAGTCCTTCTTTTTCCATATACACGCTGCCACCAACTTCATTGCTCTATAACAAAAAACAAAAGGATTGAAAAAAAATTATATAAACTGCTAGAAGGATTATATTTGAGGTGTACCTGTACAAGCTGTACATCCAGAATCTTGTTGCCATCAAGGTGCATCAGTGTGTATGAACCAAATTTAGCTGAATGCCCTTAAGACAGAAAAAAAAATATTGGCATCACATCTGAATTCATAATGAATATTTAACCAGAAGATTTTTCAAAACCAAACTCACCTGGTGAATCAGCTCTCATGTCACCCCCCACAGGAATTTGTCCATGTGGTCGAAGTTCATCAAACAAATTGTGTTGGTCCATCTTCCACTTATGATAAATTGCTGGTTCCAGAAACATCCGGGCATGTCTTCTGAAAGTATCGTACTGGTGGATTTGCAGACCCAGGGCTTTGCAGATCTAAAAGCAGAATGCAAGTTTAATTCTACTGTGCAAGTAGGAAAACATCAATGTGTCTTTCCTATTGTAATACGTACCTTTTCCATTTTAGTAAATGAGCCGCCTGTGAAGTACACTGCAGCAGACAATTGAAGATTCCCAACTGGAGTGCTTCCTTTCACAGGCTGGCTCTGCCATTTTTTACTGTATTGACAATTCAGGCACACCTGACTGAATGACACAAAGGTACCAAGTCTTCGTCTCTGAACTTCACACGGATGTTTGCAAACAGGACATTTTTCAAAAAGCTCCTTTAGCGAGCTTTCAAAAACAATGTATTTTGCATCCCCATAATCAGACGTGGACTCCATCCCGCTGAAAAGGCAAAAACAGTAGCAATATAAAGAAAATCACATGTAATGTTTTTATATTATATATACACACACACACACACACACACACACACACACACATACATATATATATATATATATATATATATAAATAAATAAATTACCTCAATTCTGATGTCTCAGTGACAGAGTCACCAGGAATGTAGGTAGTGTCTTTAGATTGAAAGGTTGTCGAAAGAAAGGAAGTGTCTGCACCGTCATCATCTCCCTCCTCCTCCTCCAACTCAATGCGCAGCCGTTTTGCTGGTCTTATTCCTGATGTGGATGCCTTGACTGGTGTCGATGAAAATTGTTCAGAAATGTCCATGTGTTCTGTCTCTGTACCAACACTTGCAGTCACAGCAGTAGCCTGGGATCCTAATAGACACAATTAGGCAAACTTTATTCAGAATAGTTTGCAACAACACTACAACCAAAACATTATAAATGAAATAAAAAAAAATACCTTTGCTGCGTACATGGGCTCTGAGTGTACCCAGTGACAGCTGTGTTGCTGTAGATGTAAATAATGCCAGGTTTGAGCACTGGGTGCTGACTGACTTTTTCGCCACAGAATGTTGAGAGGCAACAGACACAGTATGAGGTGGTTCAGTCTGGCATCCACTGTCTGCATATTTTTTTGTTTCTTGGCCACAAGGTAGCCCTGAAGTGCTCTGCAAATGATAAAGTTTCACATTTAGTAAAAGCTGAGCTGCTACATAGTGTGGATAAATGCCTTTACGACAAAATGACATAATTGCAGTCAGGAGAAGGGCAAAGCCATACTACATACAGATTGTCTAATTAGAGAGAAAAATAAACTTTTCTCAAGAGATGGGACAGGGGCCTTCAGAAATGAGAATAGTTATATAGCCTACATCTATTGTTTCACCTGGCTGACCACCTGCAACTTTTTAGCTTGTGATTATGTCCGAGACATCTCTCCATCCACATCCTTGGTTTCCACTGCCTGATCATCTGCAAGTCTTTATGTTGTGATTTCATCTGTAGCATCTGATTACATCTGTATCTGGGTGTCAACAGCTATCGTTTAGCTTGGTAATCACCTGGATATTTATAACCTGATGGCTACGTCTGTTAGCGTCCCCCTGTCCACAGCTATCGTTTAGCTTGGCTAATTACCAGGATGTTTAGAACCTGATGGCTACGTCTGTTAGCATCCCCCTGTCCACAGCTATCAGCTATCGTTTAGCTCGGCTAATTACCAGGTGTATGTAGCCTAGACATTCCGTTTATGAAGTCAGTGTAAGTTATTTCTTCTCAGACAGTTTTTTCAGTATTACTTACAGCGTGTGGCTCCGGATCAGAAACGCGGTTCTCCTTGATTGAGGGGACAGACCCTTGTTTCAGCAAAAGCTTGTTTGCAAATCCGCCATCGTACTGGCCCTTATTCAGCCAGCAGTCGTCGGTGAAATGTCGATCACAAACAAACACATTGGAACAACTCTGCGTCTGGTTCCCGAAAACAAACTCCATCCATTGCTGTCGGGCCGTAGTGTCATTTGGGAATTTGAACAAGTGTAACTTTCCGACACAGCCGAAGAAACACTTCTTGTGAGACATCTTTTTGATGAAAAATGCGCCGCGATAACTCCTAGACTTGTAACCACTTCAGGAAAGGTGAGCTGCCTCGATTCTCATGAACGCGCACAGCGTAGAGAAGTTATCCAATCACTGAGCTCCTCCCCCTGTGACGTCAGTGAAAAAGTGATGTGAAAAAAACTCTCTGAAACCTACCGTTTCTACCACCATTGAAACTGAATGGAGAGGCACGCTAGACATCTCAGACATGAGTTTATGTGAAAAAAGGGGGCGCTGATCACTTGTCTGAATGAGCTTTCAACACTATTACACTGTGAATAGCTAAAAAAAGTCGAAATAGCATAATAGGGCCTCTTTAAACACTCGAAACTGTGTTTAACAAGTCAGACCAGACAAGTGAGTTATTTACTTTGGGAAACTCTGATGACATGTAGTGGGGGTCTTAGGGTTGGGTAAGTCCTATGGTAGAGTCCCTGCTCGGATGCAGGCCTACTGCAAGATTAACAGCTCACCCTGGACCAATTTTGATGCATCGCATCATTTTAGGACGACCCGAAAAGCATTAACACAGACAAATCCAAGCATAGGTTAGGTGAGGAATGCAGGTCAAGATCAAGATGAACAACTTTACTGTACTTGGCCTGGAAAGGACATTTGTTTTGGGCACAGTGCTGACACAGCTGCATATACAGTAGTCTCATACTGTACACATGGTGTATATTTAATACACAGAATACGTACACACGGTGTACGTAAACAACAACAACAAACAATCTGAGGTCTAATACACAAAAGTAGGATTAAGATATCAAGGAAATGCTGGGTTCATTGAATCTTAAACAAGAACGTCCAGGCATCATTGGTTGCACAAAGAAAAGGCCAGGATGAGTAGACCCTCGGGTTCCATCACAGACTCACTGATCTACCATGGCAACAAGAGCACCATACTTCTCTCTGTCGGAGCAGGAAATCCTCGTGGAAGTGTATGAAGACATAAAGGACCAAATAGAAAGAAGGGAAACACCACCATGGTGTTAAAGCAAAGGGGAAATGCTCGTTTAAGTATGACAGACTGCCCGAATGCATAAGAAGTCCACAAATACACACTCATGATTATGCTGAAACCTTGAAACTGTCAAGGTAAATCAAACCTTACCTTTTTCACTATAGATGAATTGTAATGTTTCAGTTTGGCATGTCTTGTATATATATATGTATATACAGGTACTACCCAAAAATAATATGCAAATCAATATCTTTCAAGCTTTTATTTGTGTGGATGTTGCTGATTAGGACTTGCAGCTTAAGAAAACCTCAAATTCAAAAACTCAAAAAATTAGAATATTGCATGAAATCAATTATCAAAGGATATTAAAAGCAAAAAAAGTCAGGCCTCCAAAATAAAATCTTGCATCGTACTTAATACTTGGTTTGGGCCCTTTTGTTTGAATGACTGCCATAACCTGGCGTGGCATGGATGCAACCAGCTTGTGGCATATCTCAGCTGTTATGGAAGACGAACACGCTTCCATCACAGCCTTGAGCTTCGGTCTCCCCATTCAGCTTTCTCTTGACAATGCCCCACAGATTTTCGATGGGGTTCAGGTCAGGTGAGTTTGCGGGCCAATCAAACATGGTGATCCCATGGTTGTTGAACCAGGATTTTGTACTTTTGGCAATATGGGCAGGTGCCAAGTCCTGCTGGAAGATGAAGTCTGCATCCCCATACAGCTGGTCCACTGAAGCAAGCATGAAGTGCTCCAAAATGTCCTGGTAGACGGCTGCATTTATGCTGGACTTGATGAAGCACAGAGGACCAACATCAGCAGCTGACATGGATCCCCAGGTCATCACAGACTGGGAAAATTAACACTGACCATCTTCTCCAGGCTGCGGTCAGCCCTCCAGCTTGTACACCGTTTTCTTCCAAACTTCTTCCTTCCACTTAACTGTCCATGAATGTGCTTTGAGACAGCACTCTGAGAACATCCAGCTTCTTTTGCTATCACTTTTTGTGTCTTTCCCACCTTGTGCAGGGAGTCAATGATGGTTTTCTGCACAACTGTCAGATCAGCAGTCTTCCCCATGATTGTGAATTCTTCTAAACCAAGACGGGGACTTTTTAAAAGGCTCAGGACACTTATGCAGATGTTTTGGACTACTTACCTGATTAGAATGTGACACTCTGAGCCTACAATACTGGAGCTTTTCACAGTATTCTAATGTTTTGAGTTTTTGAATTTGAGGTTATCTTAAACTGCAAGTCCTGATCAGCAACATCCAAACAAATAAAAGCTTGAAATATATTAATTTGCATATTATTTATCTATACAATATGTAAATTGCAACTTTTAAGTTGAATTACAGAAATACAAGAACTTTTTCAGGATATTCTTATTTTTTGGGTAGTAACTGTACATATACATATATATATACATATATATGTGTGTGAATCTGTGTGTATATATATTGTACATATTTGTCTTTTGGATCCCCTCGAAAACTAGATGTTTCATCTCAAGGGGCTATTCAACAAATACATTTCAAATGTCTGAAAAGAGAACGTGAAACTACTATGATGAAACCATCTCAACACTCCACATAATTAACATCTCTGAAAGTGTAGATGTCTGGTTATGAATCCATTGAAATCACAGGTGAAACTGATGCAGATATTAGTGAAATTGTGTTAATGTGTGTGTCTGGCTATCGAAGCACTAATGCGTCTTTAATAAACCCCCCTCAGGTGCCAATGAGGGGTGAAAGGAAATCCCTCCCCAGCATTAAAGTTCAGGTGAACATGACATTTTGATACTGTCCATTAATAAACTCTGGCACAAACTGACTTAAAAGTCAACTTCTTATCATTTCAGATGATCTGCAAAGCTGACAGGATAATCCGCCTTGTTTGTGGCAAAGTGGCCCGCCTCGGTCCAGGACTCCCAAGTCTTTCAGACCTCGACAATCTATCAGGGCCTAAAACAAGGTGAGCCACACAGCCTCTATAAATAATCACGTTTAACATCATGGCTGGGTAAGGAATGTCTCTGTTTATGTTGTGATGAGGACATTTTGTCTTCACAGGTGAATTCTCTGGTGTATTGCTGGTGGACTGAGCATCTACTGGCCAGCCTTTTCTCCTGACTGTTTGCAGACCCTCAGAAAGCACAGCAGGGATAAAATAATACCCATGCCAAGACAAGGGTATAAATAGAAATGACCTTTGGCCTCCTGAACGCCCACTTTCTTTGTCTTCACCACTTAAGGGTCAGCCCATGGCTGGCCTGCTCAAGGAGGGGAAGGACCACCAGAGTGCCACCATGCAGACTGGGACAATGCTACCATCTTCCTGGATTAGGAAGTGCGGCTAGCCAGAGAACAAAATGTCAAATTATTTCAGTTAATATGCATGCTTTCAACTTGAGCTAAATATGAGCTATGATAGCAGATGAATTAGTGTCATTTTAAATAGATTTGGCCTGTTATGATGATTGTGCTGAATCATGACAGAGCTCATAGCCCTAGGGCTGGACGATTATGGAAAAAATTATAATCACGATTATTTTGACTGATACTGAAATCACGATTAATATACACGATTATTAATTGGTTTTATAAAAAGTGTTTATTGAACCACCAAAATTCAACTTCAAATATAACTTAAAAAAAAAAAAAATAAAACCGGAAATAAATTAGAAACAAGTAAAGGAGTAAAATAAGAATATTATTTAATAATAAAAAAAAAAAAAAAAAAGAATATTATTTAAGATAATAATAGCAATAAAAATGAATACGCAGTCTGCATGCATTCCTGTTCTATCCTCCCTGCAGTTTGCTTCCTATAACTCCACCAGTCTGTTCACTTCAGGATTAATCGATTAATCGATTACAGTGTTTTTATGATTGTGAAAAGGCAAAATTGAAATCACGATTAAAATTCGATTAATTGTCCAGCCCTACATAGCCCCTGTCAAAAGTTTGGACACACTTTCCCAATCTAATAGGAAAACATGTCCAAACTTTTAAGTGATAGTGTGTATGTATATATATATATATATATATACTGTATGTGCAAATTCATCTAAAGTGACAGTAATTAATGATCACAAGTGTTTACATAATGACAATGTCATAACATGCATGACGCATGCAGTGGAACAAAAATTGGTTTCCATTAGTGGTGACTGCTAATAAGGGATGAGATTAAATAGTTCCTGGAACTTATCCTGGGCTAGAGCGGGCTAGCTCCACAGAATAAGGCCCAATCTAATCTCCATGGTAACTTGTGTCATTACATTTCACACTTTCCACTATCCTGCTTTATGCAACCAGACCGCGGATGTTGAGCCAAGATGACCGAGATATCCCGGCTTCATCCCCAATCTCGGTTTTGTGCAATGGGTCCCAGGAAAGGTTTTAACAATGAACAGTAACAATGCAGGAAAATGTACAGCGATTGTAACAGCAAGCCCAGACACACCTTAACGTAGCAATAATAATAATATAGCAATAATAAAACTGAAGTCAAAAGCAAAAGAATAAAATTAGTTTTGAAAAAAACAAAGTAAAAAGAAGCTGTATACACACAACTCTAGGAAGAGATCAGGGGAAGTATTTTGTAAGGAGTATTATGGATGTTGGTACAAAGGGAATCTACAATCATTCTTTTTATTTTTAGGGTCATTCACCATCTCGCTTCTCCGTACCTGTCCACTTTGGTTCTGTCTACCATTTCCTGCCATTCCATCAGATCCTCTTCCTCTCTCCATCTCATGGTCCCCTCCCCTCGCCTTGTTACCATGGGGACCAGGGCTTTTAGCTGCTCTGCTCCCAAACTCTGGAACTCCCTTCCTCCCGACCTCCATAATTTTGACTCCCTCCCTCTCTATAAATGTCATCACAAAACTAACTGGTCAAAACTTGCCTACAACTTTTAACCTTCTTTCAAACTGCTGTATTTTGAATGCTTTTATTCATTTTATTTTACTCTTTTATTTTGGATTTTATATAAACGGTTTTATTTTACTTTTATATCCTAATTGCTAACGTTGATTTTTTTATTTGAATTGTGAAGTGTCCTTGGAATTCCTGCAAGGTGCTTGAAATAAAATGTATTATCATCATTATCATAATTTGTGTTTTGTTTTGACTGTTTCTTTGATTATCTGTGATGTTCCACCTGCCGCTGCACCTGAACAACAACTTCACTCCTCCCTGACAGCTAAGCCTACCACATATATCACCACAGTATCATTTTAAATATTTCATTATCATTATTATCACTCTTCCTCTCCTTTTTTCATGTCCTATTCTCTTTAGAACAGTATGCATATACTTATACAACCATACAACCCCTTGTTGGTGTTTGTCTTTTATTGTCTTATATGTTTGTGTACCTTCTCATCTTTTATCTTCTGTGATATATGGTTTCCTTTTTTTTCGAATTTATTAAACTAAATACTTACAAGAATAAGCATAAATGTAGTTTCTATGGAAAACCAACAAAGAAATCATTTAACAAATCGTTATTAGGATTTAAATAAATTGGCTGTTCTGCCGGACAGAAAATATTGAACTATAGTTTCTTAAGTGCAAATTATTGTCCTCAGCTGAAAATACCCCTTCTTATGAAAGACTGTTTTGACATTCCAGCTGAGGAGTTTTATGAATCAATCAATTCTTTCTTTTTATTCTGAGGAGAATCTTGATGTGTCTAAGAATTTCTTATTTTTCCCACCACTAGACCGCAGTGCTTCCATGCTCCTAATGTTGAGCTCTGATCAGGAGACAGAGGCACAGAGAGGCTGAGAAGAGCTAGAATTCAGCTTCAGGCTTGATAAAACTAAAAAAAAAAAAAAAAAAAGAAGGGCAGCTAAGTTGAGATAAAACAAATTACAAGAACAGCCAGTGGGGGGAAAATCGCTGGTCAGGTGCCTGGGACGACGCAAATGCTGTAAATAAAAAGAAAAACCAGAATCCTGCCCACAGCTAATCTAAAACTTGGAAACTGAACTATCAATGGATAATTTCATTGCAACTTCTGCTTGTGAACTTCTTTCCCTTCTGTTTAATGGTATCAATGATTTTACCGCATGCTTGAACAGGAAGCAGCTGGATCTTTTGTTGTTTTTTTTTTTAAAGATTTTGCCTCAACAGAAAGTTCAGCACCTTGTTTCAACTGTGGTTATTATAAAGTACTTTATAAATAAAGTTGGTATGGTTGGTATGTTGACACCTGTGAGTTGTTTATCTATATGGCCAATATGCAAAATGGATTGGTCAGACAATGGGCTCTATGCACAACTCCACTATTTCCTGAACTCAAGGTAGCTTCTTTGTTTCCTGTCTTTCATTACTGGATGAACTGATTAATCCAGGTGTGCTTGATCTCAGTAAGTGGCCAGACACAATCCATACATCATTCCATATCAATGTATTGATATAGATGGATGTACTATTATACCCCTAGTGTGTGTGTGTATATATACATGTATATATATATATATATATATGTGTGTGTGTGTGTGTGTATATATGTGTGTACATACAGTATATTAGGGATGCACAATATTGGAATTTTGTCCGATATCCGATATACCGATATTTTAAAACTCATGTGGCTGACAACTGATATCGATACCAATATTAAAGCTGAAAAAAAAAAGCTGTCATTGCACATAGCAGTTTTGTTATCCGTTTCTGACACTTTAAAAAATATGGGTGGGAAAAAATATCGATACACTGAAATATAGCGATATTTTCATATGCCGACATCAAATCTATATTTAAAAACGCAGCCTGATCTATTTTACTTACAAAACCTCGCAAGATTACATTGTTCTGTTTCAAAATCTCACGATATTTTGTGAATTCCCGTGAGACTTTGTAACAGAACAATGAAATATTGCGAGATTTTGTTAGTAAGATGGATGGATACCGAGTTTCTTAACGTCAATATGATATCAGAATATGAAAATATCGCTAAATTTTTGTAAATTCCCGTGGGATTTTGTAACAGAATGATGAAATATTGCAAGATTTCGTTAGTAAAATAGAACGATGCCACGTTTTTAAATGTCAATGTGACATCCGCATGTGAAAATATTGCGATATTTCAGTGTATCGATATCATTTTCCCACCCCAAGTCTTTAGAAGTTTTAAAGTCTGTAAAAAATATTTTTGGAAGTAGAAAAATATATATATCTTTTCTTTTACTTTAGAAACAGTGGGCTGATCAGTTAATATCAGTGGGGTGGCTGATGTCTGATACCGATAGGGGGCCGATTACATCGTACATCCCAAATGTATGTATGCGTGTGTGTATGTATACATATATATATATATATATATATATATATATATATTCTACGTTTTGCGGCAACAATAGTCTTTACCATTTGAAGACACAAAACACAACATTCAAACCCAGCCAATCATGTTTCCTTCATCAGAGACTGTGAAGTGTGGTGCTTATAACAATTAATATGAGCAATTAAAAGTTTATCTCTGATTAATATTTTCTACTAAAAATGCCTACAACAGCCGCAATTTGCAACATGAAAAGACAAAACAGTGAAAGCAGCTGCACCACGCTTACATTCATCTGCTCTGTCCTTTGAGGTAGCAGCAATGATAACAAAACAGGGAAACAGACCAATAAAAAATACCCACTTCCCAGTGGGGAGTCGAGTCGAGTCCCCGACACGACCCCTGAGCAAGGTCCTCAACCCCACTAACTGCTCCCCGGGCGCTTTAAGTAGCAGCCCACTGCTCTCTGATACTCACAGTACAGAGATGGGTAAAATGCAGAGCCCTAATTTCCCTTCGGGGATCTTACCAGTATAACAAAAAAAAAAAACATAATTCTCTTATTCTGTAAATTAAAAATAAAAGCACCCATATGTGTAGCATGAACAGAAATTGAGCTAACACAGCTGAAGTGCACTTCCTTGTGTAGGCTGCTTCGACCAGCATGGCCACCCCAACACTCCACGGAGGAGTGATATTTCACACTTCAATGAGTTTAAATTTGCTTAATTATCTAACCTGTTGCCTCTGACTTCACTGGAAATGCAAAAAGAGCTCAGCCTCAAATGATGTTCTCAGAGAAACAAATATTACTCAGAATCTACAGTGTTATAAATGACAGTTTTTATCCAGTTTAAACAGTATTGCCAAACTGGACTCCATCACAATTTCAGAAGCAAAGAAAGCTGATCCCAAAGCTTCTGGTTAACATTAATGGTAATCTGTCAAACATTTATTCAAATGCTGTCTAAACCATGGATCCTGTTCAGTGTCACAGAGCTGGAGCCTACCCAAGCACATAACCAGCGGATCAAAGCCCCAGGAAATTATTCAGAACAGAAAAAACAGGTTATAAACAACAAGGAAGGAACCTTAGATGTCCTCTCAAATTGTTATGGTTTTGTTCCTCTGGCTTTCACAGTGTCTTCATCACAATCAGTTCTAAATCAGTAGCAAATATCTCAAAGCCAACAGAACCACACAGGAAGCAAAGTTCAATCTGCTAAACATGTGGCTCTGGAAGAAAATAATGTTGTACATTATTGTTTAGAAACACTAAATTAAAATGTGATGACAGTTGAGGGGTTGTTTGTTAAAAGCCAGATCAGTACATTCCTCCTGATTAAGATTTACTAGTAAAGAAATAATGAAAAGTAAATGAAGATTTATTCATTATTTCATTTCTTAAATAAATTTTTTAAAAAACTAAAATGTTTTCATTTTTTGACACCTTAAAGTAGACTCCTAAGTAATTAATCATATTTCAAAACAGAGGTCTATTGGACGTTCCTAAGTAAATATTTATGAAAAAAAATGTAGATTATCTTTTTTTCCAAAAGGTCCTGTAAAATTTGCAGCTATAAACAAATGTGATATAGCTAGGTTTGGGCAGAAAGGGCTCTTCTGATTTTAAATGTTGCAGACCCTTGTTTTAAAATCTACATATAAAATCAGTGAGTTTTGGTGCTGAAACTCAGAAACATTCGAAAGGATATATTTAACAGAGAGAGTTCCCGACAGAGCAATAATGATGAAGAAAATACTTCAATTTCTAATTGAGACTCTCTCCAGAAACTTCACTGTATCCCTTTTTCACAAAAGTCAAACTCAAATGAACTCCTTTCTGATGATGAAAAAAACCTGCTGTGACTCCACAGTGCACTGGAAACAGTAAACCACATAATTTAATCATCACACCAGTTAGTCCAGCAACATTAACAGCTGCCTAACCAGATTTCGAGACAGATAAAGCTCATCTCTTTCTCATCTGAGACTTATAAGAAACATTTAACAAACCATAAATGTCTTGTGATTCGATTTCTTCTAAAGCTTCAGCCACTAAAGTAAATCGACTTCAGATTTCCGCCTCAAAGTCGACACATTTATTGCTCTTTGTGTGTAAAATCTGAAAGCTTCTTCAGCTGGAAAGTAATCATTCAAAGCTCCAGATGTCTCCTCACCTGGGTAGAGCTGGTAGGAGCCTGTGTGATGCCAGCGGGGCAGGTAACGAATCCTGAGGGGTAACCAAGCCCCTCCATCCATAATCACCCTATCAGGCCCCTTCACAAGCTCAAGCACATCGGGCCCGAATGGTCGAGTAAAGTGCGCATATGTGCACACACAGCTGACATCACGAGGAGGAAGAGAAAGACGTGGGGAAAAAGGACGAATGAAAACTGGAGGGTATTAGGAGAGAGAGAAGCTGCTGGTGGCGAGCAACCTGAATGACAACCTGAGAAACCCCAGAGAGTCAGGTCACAGCATGCACACGCACCTGCATGCGCATTCACACTCCCGTGTGAGCTTCCAGCGAGGTAAGTGATACAAGCACACACAGGCCTCAAGATGATGAATAATTCAGAGCTGAGGAAAGGGGCAACTGAAAACACTAAAGCACACACACACGTCAAGCAGACATGCATATAAACTACAGTATTGATGAGGTGCTTGTTAAAGGAAGGCTACTACAGAGGCTAATGAAGCCTGCAGCCCCCGTACAACCACACAAACACGGCGAATGTGCAGCACACCACCTGCAGTTGTTTTGACTCTTCTGAGACATCAAAGCAAAGGAGGAATTTTGAGACTGGTGCACAGTAAACCGTTTTCATTGCATGCATTTTTGGCTTGCCGCAGGAAAAAAAAACACAATTGTAACTCTTAACATTAAAACCACTGCGTTCCATTTAGGTGAGCTAGTATGACACCATGCTTGTTTGCTATCATGGCTTAGGCTTTTACATTGATAACAATATTGTTTAATTCCATCTCAGATCAGATTTGATGTCCACAAATGTAACGTGTCATTCAGACCAAGTGCGATTTGGGCGTCAAGGGCGTCAGGTTTACATGCAAAGTCAATGGCCGACCGCGTCAGGGTGTCGTCGAAAATCCTGCGGCGCGTTTCGCGCGTCGAGTTTTGAGATTTGGAGCGTTTGACGCGCATCAGGGGCATCAGACGCCGGAGTTGGAAAATCTGAACTTTGGCGTCTTGACGCGGGGCGTCGACCAATCAGAGTGAGTCATGACACAGACACACTTTTTCTGACAGGGGAAACACCCAGAAGAACCAGGGGAATCTCCTCTCTCTCTCTGAAGACAGATGAGGATAAACTGTGATCTGTGTCCGGTCCCGGTTTCTGAACGGTGGTTTGATGACCTGCTGTCCTGATGGGATTTACTGGGCTGATAATGCTGCCCCGCATCGGGACAGCGGGATGTTAAACTGGGCCGGATCAGACGGCTGAAAGCCCCTCGTCAGCAGCTCCTGGAGTAAATGATGAAACTCATCACAGTCAGAACACGTGGAATCATCTGGTGAGCCGGACACAGAGCAGAGACGCCCGACGATCAAATTCCCTGCTTTATTTATCACATAAAGCCGAGCCGCTCTCTCTCCTGCATCTGTCATGGTACAGACAGACCGGTGAAAGGAAAAAGAGAGAGGAGAGGCTCCTCCCGAGGCACGGCGAGCGAGACTTGGCTGGGCATCTCTCGCTGCGCGTCAGGCCGTCAAGACGCTGGAAATCAAGCGTCTGACTTTTTGGTGACCAAGCGTCCAACTTTGGGCGCGATTTTGACACCCAAATCGCGCTTGGTCTGAACACACCGTGAGTCTTCTCATGACTCCCATCGGGGAACAGCTGAATCTTTAGAAGGAGCAGGACTTTACTTTGATTGGCTGCACGATGTGCCAATCACATGTGACATAACACAATAAAGAATAGTGTTGTCCATTTTCCACATTACTTTTTATAAGGTCTTATTTTGAACAATTACGCTAAGGGCTAAGCCTATTTAATTTCCTACTCTGCAACATGAATTTTTAGTTTTGGCCTGCAACCATCCACCCCAAGTCATTTTCAGCCCTCTAATGTAAAAAAATAAAAAAGTAGACACACCCGATCTATAGCCTTAGCGTTTTTTGGCAAGTCACTCCAACCTCTGGTTGCAGCGAACTAAAAGGACGACAAGCTTAAATAGTACAGTACAGTTTTATAATGAAAACAGATATAAAAGTAAAGGTTTTATATAAACACCTAAAAGCTGCTGACAACAAACAATCAGTAATTGCTAAATTTGGCTAAACAAGAAGTTCGGAGTGATATGAAAGGAAAAGCTGTTAAGTCACCAAAAGTTTGAAAGGAATATGTGAACCCAAAACTGGATGCAAGCCCACAGGATACCTTGTAGTACATTTTGTAGTAAATTTTGTGGACAGAACTGAGCCCCAGCATATAGCTAACATTTGTGTAGCTATATAGTAAAAGGCTGAGATGGAAAAGAAAATCTAGACAACCAGAACTAGTGGTTTTAGCAGCTACAGTCGTATGAAAGTTTGCCCCCTTCCTAATTTCTTAGTTTGTAGTACATTCATCACACTTAAAGGCAGGTTGGATTATGTTTTCCATTGCTAAAAATAGCCATATATTAATATAAATATCCTTATATTGCTTAAAATATCCTTCACACCCCAATGGCAGCCAATTAATCAAACGCTCTGACACAAAAATAAAAGAACTGACAGGACTGGAAAGGTTAAAAAGTTAAACAGTTAAAAAGTGCAACACCTGCAATCAAGTCTGTGCGATGAGTGGAAATGAGTCTTTTACAGCACTGTGGAGGAACTGCGGCCCACTAATCTTTGCAGAATTATTGTAATTCAGCCATATCAAAGAATTTGAGCCTTTTTAGGGTCATTCAACAGCATCTCAATTGGAATCAGGTGAGTACTTTGACTACTCCACTCCAAAGTCTTAGTTTTGTTTTTGTTAAGCCACTCAGGGATGAACTTGGTGTTTTGGATCATTGTTGATAGGTAGGTTGGAAATGAATCAAACTGAAACTGACTGTTGCGGATACCAAGTGTGTCTCAGCTTCAGATCACAAATGCATGGACAGACAGTCTCCAGCAAGATTTTTTTTGTGGACAGAGAAATTCATGGTTTCATTTACCACAGCAAATCTTCCAGGTCCTGAAGTGGCAAAACAGCCCCAAACCATCACACTGCCACCACCTTATTCTACTGCGTCAATGTCAGCTTTTCTTATACTGTACAGTAAAACACATTTTAAAAGCCAATGGCCGACTAAAGTGCTCTACAGAATAAATGGTGAGAATGAGAAACAATAAAAGAAACACAATCAAAAGCAACACAATAAAAAAAATGGCAAAAACAAAACAGATAAAAGATCAAATAACAGTGACTCTGCTCGGGCGAAGGCCAGAGTGAACAAGCGGCGCGTTTTAAAATGGAAATCCTGTTCGCAGACCGCACAGAGGGCCGATGTGAGTACTGTATACTGAGAGTATATTAGTCCTTTTCTGAAATGCTGTAGTACTTTTACGCCAGATGTAATGGGACAAACACCCTCCAAAAATGTAAACTTTTCTCTCATCACTCTCAGAGTATTTTCCTGAAAGTTCTTTGGAATCATCAGGACATTTTCTGACAACACTGAGATGAGCCTTTAGCTCAGCAGTGTTTTTTTCTTGGAACCCCTCCATGCAGACTGTTGTTGACAGTCTCTCTCTTATAGTGGAGTCATGAAAACTAAATTTGACCAAGCCAAGTGAGCCCTGAACTTCTTTAAATGTTGCTGTAGGGTCAGTGCTGCGCTCTTGGGGTAACTGTGGTCAGCCAACTACTGCTGGGAAGGTCAATACTGCTCCATGGTTTTACCATTTGTGGACAATGGTGCTCACAGTGATTCACTAGAGACCAAAAACTTTACAAGAAGCATTTTATCCTATTGCAGACTGATAAATCTCCATCACTTTATTCCTCATTTTTTCCCTCATTTCCTTTGGCTTGCAGCATGACATTTAACTTTTGAGGATCTTTTGGTCTACTTCACTTTGTCATTCAGGTCCTATTTGAATGATTTCTTGATTGAGAACAGGTGTAGCAGGAATCAGGGCTAGGTGTGGCGAGAGACTGAACTCAGCTTTTCAAAGATGGGATTGAACAGTGTTTCTCAACTCCAGTCCACAGGACCCACTGCCCTGCATGTCTAGGCAACCTACTTTCACACACCTGAATCAAATGAACGGCTCGTTAACAGGCTTGTGGAGAACTTAATGGGGAAGTTCATTCATCTGAACCAGGTATATTGGAGTAGGAACACATTGAAGACATGCAGGGCAGTGGGTCCGGAGGACCAGAGTTGAGAAACACTGTGATAGACCACAGTTAATTTAGTTTTCATTGAGGGGGAAGTTGAATGATCTGAAACATTAAGCATGAGAAACATAAAACAACACTTTTTCACACCGCTTTATTGCTAGCAGAGCAGTTACAGTGCTGCTGGTTTATTATGACAATGATCAGCACCTGAAGGAAGAAAAAAGCTGCTTTGTCGGCATGGCATCCATCTATTTTACTAATGAAATCCCTCAACATATCATCGTTTTGTAATGAAATCTCATGAGATTTCAAGAAAAACTGCGAGATTTTCTAACAGAACGATGAAATCATGCGGTATTTTGTGAAATCTCATGAGATTTTTCAAAATACTGTGAGATCTCGTAACAAAATGATGATATCTCGCAAGATTTCATTAATATAGTAGATCGATACTGCATTTTTAAATATAGATATGGTTTCGGCATATGAAAATATTGCAATATTTCAGTGTTTCAATATTTTTCCCACCCCTACTAATTAAACTGTCTGGAAGACAATCCTCCCCAAGACTTTTACAAGGAAATCATTAAAAACCAGCCAATTTTTTACTTCCATTTAACAAACATTTCTAACCAGTGTTTTGTCAGTTCCATCACTGCAGCGGAGCGATAGCTTTACACTAAACATGTTTCAATACTAAAAAACAGGTGTTTGAGATGAAATTAAACTTTCAGACAAATTAAGGTAAAAATACTGGTATTTATCGTTTGTCGTCATCTAAAATAAGTATATTGTGATATGATATTTGGTCCATATCACCCAGCCCTGGTAGCCGCCACTCATTGACTCAACTCATCCACAGTACCAAGTCAACAGCCAAACAGCCATCCTCCTGCTTAAAGTTTACTCATATTTTCTCCAGTATTATGTAAAAACAGTGCACATATGCTAAGGATAAAGAAATATTTAAGAAGAAACTCCAAACTTTTCATTAACCCCATAATCACAACGCTTACTTACTACATCACATGTACAAACAGCCAAACCTTTTCAATTTAAATCACAGCCACAAAATCACTGCAGGAGACCTGCAAATAAGCATAAACACTGCTACATTTACACTGACTACTAATCCACGATGACACTTAATGCCCCTTTTATCTAGTTTTTCACCCAGTCCTCCTCTTTTATCTTTCATGCAAACTTCTGAGGTGTTAAAAACACAACAGAAGATCTCTAGTTAATGCCGACACATGCTGCTCGTCTGCAACACACAACAGATCAGCTCAAGACAACGTCACAACTAATCACTGAAACAAAAGTGCAAAAAATCTATGCATTTTTATTTATAGCAGCAACACAGTCTGTTTCCTCCACTTCCCATCCTTATTTCACCAGCTAGTTCCTGAAATGCTGTTTCACAAAAGCATTTAGAAGATGTAGAGCAAAAAGAAAAATGGGCGGCCCATCCATTTTTCAGTACAAAGGAAACAGTATTTATGGTGTTTTTTCCATGACATGTCACACTTTTCAACACTTAATGTGCATAAACTGCTGGGACTTTATGCAGCTTGCAAAGTGTACAACAACAGGCAGAGGTAGCTGAGCAGGTTATACCAGCCTAACTGTACGCTGTTTGTTTGTGAAGTTACTATAAAACGTGAAATAAAAATTAAGATCAACAAATAGGCCAAACATGATGCTCAATATGGAGTTCATTCATCTGAATTCTATAATGATGTTAATGTTGTAAAGGCTTTTGTACTTACCTCCATCAGAGACTGCAGCAGACTGTAAAAAGAAACAGAGAGACATGGATTAGGATTTTCCCTCTCACTGTGATGACACACATTCACAGAAACTTGTACAGTCTATGAGGGCCAGAGGCAGCTGTCTGGGCTTGCTCTTAGCCACATGGAGACGCAGACTGACTGTTGGTCTGGTCCCATTACCATGTTCACTGCCATATCTCAGCAGGTCGGCGCCCACAGTCATTGTCTTCTGTGTGGGTGGACTCGTCGGTGAACTGGCTGTGCTTGCTCTACGAGGAAGCTTCCTCACTGGGGTGGGGCTTACAACATATGCATGCGTGAAAATGTGAAGGAAGAGACTTGCCCCCAATTTCACAGTGAAGTGTGATGTTGACTTGTTTATCTCACACTGCAATTTTAGCAGCAAATTCACAACAAGTCTTAACAAACTACACAGAAAGAAAACCAACACATTTCTTAGAATGAAACACATGGAAACAACCATCACTAATTACAAAAAGTTATAATGTCAGGTCTCTTTTTCACTACTTCCAAAATATATTCAGGTGAAATTGGCTTTATTCTGAATTCAAAGCCCCCTCACACAAACTCAAACCAGAAAACAGAAACACGACACACGCAGCAGTGATTTTTATCCCAGACATGCTGAGCTGGGATGAGATCATTCAACACAGACATCAATAACGTAGCTAACTCTGGAACAATGAAACCTTGTGTGACTCAGACAAAACGAAATGAGACGGGATGAGAAAGTAAGAAGGAAAAAAGTAAGAGATGGGAGGAAAATCAGGAAGGCGGGGAGCAGCAGCCAACAGAGTTATTTGCCAATGAGATTGGGAGAATAAGAAGAAAACAATGAAAGGAAAATAGCAGAAAATAGCCAAGTAATACAAAGTCTCTGGATGAAAATGAGCACTAAGCAACAAGGGTAATCTGGAGCTCCTTTCATGCATCAGTTCAGCCATCTAGCCATAACAATTAACCCCATTTTCACACTAACGATCTGGAAGAGCGACATACTGGTCATAACCTGCAGGTATTTTCCACTACATTAAAAAACAAACGTTTACTGAACTCATTTGTACTCTGCAGAAATCCTAAGGCACCTGATGAACGACTGCACATTCGTATTGGGTTGTTTCAGTCACTCATGACAAATACATCAGCATAATTTCTGAGAAATCATGTGTCTGTCCCCTTGATGTGGAATAACAAAAATACTGACCCCCAATCTAACTGGATAATCAACAGTATATAAAAAAATACACCAATTATTAAATATTCTTTCTTAAAATCCCTTGTATTATATCATTTTACTACATAAACTGGTCAGCAGTGGGTCAACACCACATCCTTATTATCACCACAGTACAAAGGACACTGCAAGTGACAAGTTGAAACATGGAGGCGCTGCTGTGCCAAGAGTGCACGAGTTGAAACAAATGTCATTACTTGTAGAACGCACGCCCACTGTATACTGTAGGTTGGAAATGAATCAAACTGAAACTGACAAAGATAAAAACAGTAGATTCTTTGTCAGTTTCCACTGCTGAGCAGTGCACTGTTACATCTGCACTTATTCTGTAAAAAATAAGAATTACCACAGTGATGCAATCATGAAAGCAAAATAAAAAATCATAAAGCCCAATCAAAGTTTTTACCTAAAAACTCTTCTGAATTCTGTGTTTTATGATGTGAATTACTTTGTCTAGGAGAATATACCTAATCATGTGGTCGAAGTTCAACATTTAAATAAGTTCCATGGTGAAGTATCCCATTTATTTTTTAATTTGAACGTATTTCTTTTGTTTATTGGCTTTCAAGGCCTTTATCAGACAGCTGCTTGACAGAAAAGGTGGGAAAAAGAAAGACGAGATGCGGCAAAGGGCCCAAGGCCAGAACTGGAAACTGCTGGCAGCATCGAGGAGCTGTAGCCTCTGTATTTCAGGCTGCTGCTAAACCATAAACATCAAATATATTTATTCATTCTAATCCAGTCTCTCTTATTGGTAGTTTTGTTAACAAATAATGACATTTTTCCTCGGGGCTCTTGTTCAGGACAGCCTCCAGGTGGAGCTCAAAGACTCGGGGTGAGATTGATGTGGGCCGCTCCGATTTTCCACTAACGCTCCTCGTTGTCAAAATTCATTCAATTTTATTTGTGTAATTTTTCTTGTTCATTTCGCTCAGGAACTGTGAAAAACTTAAACTGGTGAAGATAAAAACATTACAGCCACATATGAACAACTTCCACAGTTTATAACTAATTCCAGTTTCAATGTGAAATGCTGCAACTATCTATCTATCTATCTATCTATCTATCTATCTATCTATCTATCTACTGTATCTGTACATTGACAATAAAGTCTTCCAAATCTGAATATTTTTAGTTGTTTATTTATTTAACCTTTATTTAACCAGGAAAAGTCCCATTGAGATTAAAAACCTCTTTTTATAGGGAGTCCTGGCCAAGAGGCAGCAACCATAAGAATAAGCAGAATCTGAATGACTATCTATCTATCTATCTATCTATCTATCTATCTATCTATCTATCTATCTATCTATCTATCTATCTATCTATCTATCTATCTATCTATCTATCTATCTATCTCAACATGTAGAAAAAAAATGTTTCGCCTGAAAAGGGACTTGAACCCACAACCTTTGGGTTATGGGGCAAACCTGCTACCGTGGTTGGTGAGGTGAGTTGAGCAGAAAAGTGATGGTGGAAAAGGGGCATAAGCATCTAATGAAATTCATGAAGTCATCTGAATATGGCCTGTTTATTTTTGGAAAACCATAGTTATGGTGCAGCCTGACGGCTTAACCATCAACTTCTAGGACCAAATCTCAAAGCAGTTTAATATCCTTTCCCCACTGGTCAAAAAACCCATTTAAACCCGTGAACAATCAGCTTTAAGTGGCAGTGGGAAAGACTCATCGTCCTGCGTCGACCCGCGTCAAACGACTCGGCAAGTGACACGGGTTAAAATTGCCTTCAAGCGGCTCGGCTCAGATCGGCATACAGTGGGAACACCAGACCTGGGTTGACCCGTGAATTTACGTGATGACATTGGGCTGTACGTGGCTACATTGTGACATCGCTGCAGTCGCGTATCATAAAGTACCAAAACAACTCTGCTTCGCCCATGAATTCACGTTGCCTACATTCAATCTGCACAAGAAAATCATCTGCTGGCTTTTCTCCATTTGTAGGACAGACAAAAGTGCAACAAGAAAGCAGGTTGACTACAGCCTGATTCGCTCTCCATTGTTCACTTTCCTGATTTCTGTTGCACAGCTGACATCATCAACATGCTGCGGTGGGGACAGAGGCCATGCAGCCTGCCAGCAGGTGATTAGACCCGGCTTTTTTTGTCAATGGGAAAGGAGCAAAATGACGATTATGAGCGAGTAGAGGGGTGCAGAATACAAGTATTAATTTTATCTTTAAAATATATATATAGCATTAATGTTTTATCAATTTTGACAGGTCCAAAATGTATAAATATTTAAATTTACCTTGCTGAAATCTACACTAAAGGAGTCTGCGCCATTAGCATTGGCTTAAAGCAGGATGCAAAAAAACCAAAGCAGGATGAGGGTTGAAGGGGCTCAAAAGTCCCGTGGAGGTTAGCACTTCCCTCCTGGACATGCAAGTTAAACATTTGCTAATGCTAATTAACGATTAGCTGGTTTTGTAACGTTGCTAATGCAAAACAAGTGCAACACTACTGACGGGGAGGAATTAAACTTTTAGTCATCACCTTTCAGTTTGATGATGCATACATATGCTGGTTTGATTCATGTGTAACTTGGTCATTTCTACTTTTTGAGCCAAACTGCCCAGCACTGGCACAGCATGTATAAATACTGGGGTTAGGTATTTCAAAGTGTCCCTGGAGAAGTAGAGGTTGGCACTAGGGAATGAAAGAGATTTGGTGTTGCGGTAGCAGATTACTGAAGCAGGACAACCACAAAGCAAGAGTGAAAGTGACTGCAGAATGAATGCATATGGCCGCCATGTGTTAAAATATTTTCTACGTACAGTAGGGCACATTCTTATGCTTTTCTAGGTGTGTGTGTTAAACTCCTATCCACATTCATCTCTTCTGTGATTATTTCCAGACGTACAATGTGGTAGAAAGGTCTGACCCCTGGTTGAGGCCCCAAGTCCCCTCTGCTCTATTTTCTTCCCTTAATTCCTCTTCAACATATTTTCACTCTCTCCTTCCTTCGTTTGTTCTTTCCCAAATTCAATCATCCTAATTTTTCCTCCCGTCTGTCTCTCATTACCACGTCGTTCCTTCCTCTCCCTTCAGATCATTCTCTTTTTCTCTCCCAGCTTCAGCCTTTCCTTAATCATTCCAGTGGTGTTTCCCCTCCTCTCTTGGCAGGTCCTGGTCATTCCTGAGAACCCAGAGAGAATAACTGGGGTTTTCCAGACATTCCCTCCCCAAATTCCTCTCCTAATAACCAGTATCCAAAGTGATGTGTACAACTGGGAAACGGTCTCGATAAAAGCGAAATTCAACATTAGAAGTGTCTCCCATTGTTTATGGAAAACAAAAAAGAAATTTAACTATGACCTTTGTCCCCATGAGCACCAGATTTTATCTTTACTGGTTTCAAACTAATTTAAACTCCAGTATTACTTACAGAACCTATTTTCCACCAGGTCACAGCCAAACTGTGGTCTCCTGAAAGTGATTCATCACAAGTATATGCGAACGTGTAAGTGCCTGTCATGACGGTGTGCTTTCTGATACGATCAACAAAAATCTGACAGGCAGATGACTGATAATCATAATTATGGTTTAGACATTTGTCGAGAACTTGTTTTGTTTTTCCTTAAAGGAAAAAAACATTTCCAAGTAAAACCTCAGTGTGTGTGTTACTGAACTTTACAAACTCAAAGATGTAACGCTGGATTTCCTCTAAACAAATACATCAAAGTTGTTCATTTGCCACGTGCACCGTCTCAGTGTGTTTCAGTGTAATTGAAGATCAGGTTCCAGCTGGTTTATTATGAGAGATAAACAAATAATTACTGATTTTATTATCACTTGAGAAAAATGTGGTAGTCAATTTAATCTTTATCTTTTAAACAGGAAAAAAAAACCAGATTAAAGCGTTTATGAACTATTAAATGACAGATTAACTAGTTAATAACTAGATATTTCACATTAATTTCAGTCTTAGTTGTTCAGGTACAGCCGCTACTGAGAATGTCTGTTATTAAAAAGAATTAACTAAGTGAACAAATAACAATCTTTTCTCTTCTTATAGAGTTATAACCTGTCTGCTACAATATTAGTGTACCTCTTTATTTCAACCTTTTGCATATCATATATATATATATTTAAAAAAAAATCATCTGGTTCTTATCAGGTATAGAAAAACAGTAAACATGAAAGAACAGTGTGTGGAAGTCCATCCATCATGCGTCCCTGAGAATTAGGAGGGAATGTAGAAGCCAAATATATTAATTAACTGATCATCAGTAAAAGCTGAGCACCTCCAAAACAGCAGACGTTTTTGGAAATTTCCTGTTCTGGAGGATTTAGATGCATGTTAAGGCAATGCCAAGGAGGAAAGACATCAGTAAAGGTCTAAAGATACAAGTGTTGCAGCCAGTCAATCTGGGAAGACTTGTAAGACTATTCCCAACAATTTGGAGTTGATCATTCTAATGAGAAAGATCAATCAGTGGAAAACATACAAGTCAGCTTCCCATCTTCCCAGGAGTTCTTTTCCCAGGAAATTCACCTTAATGATCCCGCAATACAAAACATTTCAGAACCTCTGAAGATTTTCTCAGTGGTCCCTTATCTACGGTTGATTCGGTATCCATCTTTTCCTCCTGTCTGAGATCTCTCCAGTCTTTCCTGACTCTTATCTGTTGCACTGCCCCTTTCTCTTCCTCTGCTCCTCTAATAATGTATTCTCACATTTCTTTGCTACATCAGCCACAGTGTGCGTTCATACAGCCAGTGTGTTTATATTTGCTTGCTAGCGTGACTCTGTGTGTAAAGCGAAACTTGCAAGTAGAAGAAAAAGTTTTATAGTGGTTTCTTGGCCTCAGTATGCTGCCCAGCAGCTCCAGAAATGCACAGAACAGATGTCACTCTGTCATCAAATGAGTCAGGAATGCAGAATCTTAATGTCAGAGAGTTACATAGTGCATCTTAAAGTATTCAAATTCACAACTAAATAATTAGAACAGCTTCTTCTCTCTAAAATGGCTTGCAAAGTTGCATCTGGACGATTCACAAGACTTCAGGAACTCGTTTTCTTTACTTTGGAAAGACAAGACCAAAGTACAGATCTCTGGACATATTGTACAGCACCACATTTGTAGAAAACTAAACAGTACTTATAAGCAGAAACACCTCCATAAAGCAGGGTGGAGGGGTGATGATCTGGGCTTGTTTGCAGCCACAGGACCTGGATACCTGATGAAAACTGGGTCATGCAACAGAGTGGGTATCCAAGTACATCACCAAATCTTTGACATGTGGCTGAAAAAGAAAATATCAAGGTGTTGCAATGACCCAAAGTCCACACCTCAGCCTGATGGAAATGCTGTGGTTGGACCTAAAAAGCTGTGTGTAAACGACGGGCCAAACAGTGAAGCAATACTGTACAATGGGTCGGGTAAAAAAATCCACTGTAACAATGAAAGAGTCTGATAAAGCCGTGGAAATAAATAATGCCTTCAAGTTGTTGATGTTACAAGTAGTTCTACAAGTTACTGAATCATGGGAAGCACTTAAATAAATCACAGTATCTTACTGTACATACGACTATCCTGCAACTTTTAGGTGCATCCTCTCTCCAGCACACCTGAATCGAATAAATGGCTCGTTACCAGGTCTCTGCTAGAGATGCACAGATCCAGTTTTTTTGCGATCCAATCCGATACCGATACCTGGGATGAGCGTACCCGATCCGATACAACTGTTGAATAAATGAACCGTACACTTTGCCATGTGAGTGAAGGCATCAGGCTAGACTAGGGCTGGGTGATATACCAGTATAACAAGGGAGATATGATAATTTTTCCATAATGGCCTGGCTACACCTCGACTGACTCACTTGCCCTGACACAAACGGAAGTTGCTCCAGCTCCACCCATTTGCGAATGCAGTTACTGTTCATTTTTCATCATGGTGGGAAGAGACAGCCACGCCTCAAGCCGTCAGAGCAGTCTGACAGTGATACCTTGTGGTCAGTTCTGACAAAAAAGGTGTCACCTGATTATTTAAACTATAGCTGTGTCTCATGTTAAGCTGCACACTTTAAAGTGTGCAGACTACATGGGCTACGGAGTGTGCTACGTAGTCCGCACGCTCAGAAGCAACCTCCTGAAACGGTAGCTGCTGAAATGGGACATCCTAACCAACAAGAATTTCCCGTAGTGCTCCAGTCCCGTTGCCTAGCAACTGTAGACTCCACAGATGTCTAGTGACAGATTTCTTTCCGCTTATTGCTTCAGTTATGTTGTAAAAAAAAAAAAAAAAACTAATATGGAACTGATGCTTTTTATTCCTTTTCATTTATCTGTCGTTACCTGACCATGGACACACACATTAACTCCTTATCAACCCATGAATAATATCAAACAAAATGGATTTTTTGAGGCATCAACTATCTCTCTTTTTTTCTCTCTCTTTCCTTCCTTCCCTCTTTTTTATGCTTGCCCGCATATTTTTAAATTTTCCATAGAGATTATTTGTTGTTTCTTACCAGTAAACACTTCATTTTACACTTAAAAATCCATGAATATATCCAAATATTACACCTGTAGCTCTGCAGCTTCCCTCCCATCTTCTGCAGGATGAAACAAAATACCTAACTTTGTCTGTTTTATTGATTTTTTCAATATTCCTCATCACTCAAAAAATGTCAAGTAGAATTGCAAAAAAGATCTGTAAAAAAAAAAAAACATGTCTCCTACCCTTCTGTTTAAATTTTTTCCCTCATTCTTTGAAAGCCCAGTGATGATGATTAACTTTGTGTTTACATCGCTTTGTAACTCTAATTTATTTATATATTTATTTTTATTTTATTTATAATTTATTTATATATTTATTTTATTTAAACCCCTTTGTATGTTTATTGTTTAAACCTTTCAGTGGTTTTGTTCTTGATGTAATCGTGTACAGTATTGAATAAAACTCCTTGTTTTTCCCCTCACAAGAGATTGTATATATCCTGCTTATGTAAATAAAGTTTTTTAAAAATCTTGTGTGCAATGAATTTTGGGATAGGCGAGGCCACGAAGGATACATACGATGTATCCTTCGTTTCAGGCTAAACGGAGTGTGGGTTTGGAGGGTGAATTCGAAGAATCCTTCAGACGTCTTTGAAACGGGACAATACTTGACGCGCCACTGTTACATATGCAGCCGACGAATCCGCACTTCACAGTGTGCAGACTGCAAAAGGAGACACAGCTCCGTCTGAAAGACGATCCTCACCTACACTTCTACAAAAAAAATCATAAATGGCTGGGCCAACTATCTTGAATTATTTCGATATAACAAACATTTCTAACCAGTGTTTTGTCAATTCAATCACTGAAGTGGAGCGATACCTTTAAGCTAAACATGTTCCAACACTAAAAAAAAACAGGTATTTGATATGAAATTAAACATTTAGACAAATTAGGGTAAAAATACTGGTATGTATTCTATATTGTCATCTAAAACAAATATATCATGATATATTTTGTCCATATTGCCCAGCCCTAGGTTAGACATAAACATTTTGCCTTGTTAAAGAAAAAAGGTAACAAATTAGCACAAATATAAATGTTCTTCATATTATTCATTAACAAATTAAGTGTAAATTATCAGCAAAAGAAATACTTTTATGCTATGCGTGATGACACAACCAGCGTTGCAAACATAGAATTAAAGTGACTAGATGGCTGTAACTATTGCTGTGTATGATATTAATTTAAAAAAAAGAAAGAAATGACTGGATCAGAATGCTGGATCGGCCACATTCATTCGATATCCTTATCTGATTCAACTAATCAGTCAATACCGGACCTGATATCCGATCCGGGTATTGGATCGGTTCATCTCTAGTCTCTGAAGAGCTGAATGACATGTGGATGAGGGAATCCAGCTGTTTGATTCTGGCGTTTTGGAGAAGCGATGCATCTATAAAGTTGCAGGAAAATGGCTCTCGCGGGCTGGACTTGGGTAAATAACCTTAGAGCTGAAACGTAAAACATTCTCAGTGTGTGGATGCTGGCATAAAGTATATTAAATTAGATCCCAGAATTCAATTAAACAGTCTGTGAAGATCGATTACCAAGTCTTAATACTGATACAGTGTGTGTGTGTGACCTAGAGAGTTATACAGGAACACACACTGCTGTGACACCTACTTTGACATAAGATAAGATGGCTGAATCACATGGCAGAACAACACTAACCGGAAACGCACCCGTGTCAGAATCAAACATCCAGGGACTTTATTTCCCCCAACTCACCATCAGCATCTTTTAAATGGCAAAATAATCGACTTCATTCAGAGTCGCTCAGTCATTTAGCAGCTGGATTATGTGCAGCTTAAAAACACCATGTCTCTGTCTACAGGTTGAAACTTGTTTGTGTACCTGAACCCTCTTGTTTTCCGCTATAATGGCACCTTGTAGCTGCATGCCTAACCTGTTTATGTTGAATATGTGTGTGCAGGGAGTGGTTGGTCACTGTGTGTACAGGTCCCAGTGCTTTATTAGCTGTGACCAGGGAGGAAGGGGCCGCTTACGTCATCTGTTATGAAGCCTGTACGTCAGATTCAAACCATGACTAAACACAGATTACAATTTACAGCCTTTAATCTGACAGTTATCATAATATTAATACTTTAAAGCCATAAAAGTCTCTAAACAATCTCAGCTTTCTGGAGGATGTGCGTGCTTTCAGGTGCACCGTGGGGAAAAAGGCTCGTCTGCTTCATGGGATGAGACACAGAGGGGGCACCAACACTGAGCAGGGAGAACAAAAATGTCTATCAGTAGGAGAAACTGAGGGAAAACTTATGCAGTCACACACAAAGACAACACTGTTTGTACCACAGGAACCTACTCCTGGCAACATCACCTCACTTAACTGCCACTTTTGGTTAGGAATGAGTTTCTACACAAGGGAGAGATGAGTGAAATATGGAGGAGCATCAACACGCCTCGTCAGTCTGCTCACGCTCCTGTAAACATTGGTATCACCAGGGATAGACCACACCTTTAACCGAACAAATGGCCAACACCCCCACACACACACACGCTAACCTTAAAACGGTGAGTCAAATTTCACAACTGCATGCGCTCAAGCTCACACAGAGACACACACTTCCAGCTGACGAGGAAGCTGCTGGACCAACACTCTCAATGTGTGCATGCTTGTGTGTTTACTTTTGAATATGAGGTGAATAGTGGCCGCCATTGAGAAGACCAGACTCGTCCTGCCAGGACTGAACCGCTTAGCTTTAGCATAGCTTAACTAAGAGGAAACCATGAGATGGAAAGCCTGATTAGATTCTCATGACTAAAAAGTGAGTGAAATAAGACGTGAGTATGCATGAGGTTGCTTTACATGAGCTGTATCAATACAAATTCTAACTTCTCACAACTTTCTGAGAACAAAAGTTTCAACAAAATTTCCCAAATACATGGTAAAACAGAGTGGCCGGCAGCTGCAGTGTCGGTGGGAAATCTCTGTGAGCCTTTGGAAGTCTGGGATAAATCCTGAAATCCCTGCAATGCACTCAGGAATCAATATCAACCCCCACTGATGTGGACTAATTCAGATAATGTTTTCTTCCCTACAATAGAGCCACACAGGAGATGTGACTCAGAGTCGCTGATAAATGCCTGTTTTACTTGGCTTGTTGCCTAAAACGCGGTGCTATCACAGCGCTGCAAACAAGACGGAAGCACAAATGCATCTAAACGCTCGCTCTGAATGACTCACTTAACTTTTCCTTTGTTTTAAAGCGCTCTTCTCTAACTTTCTTTAACACACATCCACAGGAGGAACATCTAAGGTGAAATGTAGAAACCATCAGAGTCACAGAGGCAAGAAAAAGAAGCGAATTCTGTCTTTGCCTTCATTTGTCTCATTCCTCAGCCTTTGTTTGCACCTCCATCTCACTCCCTCTCCCTCTCCCACATCTGGCTTTGAGAGGAAGAAAAAACAGCCTGGAGCTGACTAAGAGTCCTGTTAGTCTTGCTTTCTTTCTGTCTCACTTTACCTTCATGCACCCTTCCACTGGCTGAGACCACATCCCTCCTCTTTTGAAAACAGAAAAATCCTTTGCCTTCTTTCCCCCCAAGAGCCCCAAACATATTATTTTGTCTCCATCCATCTCCCATCCCCTTGTTTTCCCTCTCCAACGGTATGAAGAAAAGGAATCCCATTTCTCACTTTGCTGCGAGGAATAGTCCCCACTTCAGTCCATCTGTCCCTGCCATTCTCACCTTTAGTGAGTCGAGCAGCCAACAGCATGTACTAAGTTTTACTCTCACTTCTGCTTTTTCTTACAGTTTAATACTTTTTTTTGTAATACTTCACAAGTTAAGGTAAAAAAATAAACTAAAGTTTGCCAATCAGAAGAAGATCAGGTGAGTTTTTTACTGTTTTTATATATTTTATATATATATATAAAACATTTTAGTCCAGCAGGAGGCAAGTTTTCTTCTGCTGTCTCAAAAAAAAAAGAGGAAAATTGGAGCACTTTCTCCATTAATACCACATTTAAAGTGTGTGTTTTATGTGTATATGTGCATACTACTCACTGTATTGAAGTTCCAGACCCGCTTGAAGGAGAGCCTCTTCCTCAGGCTCATCCTGCTCTCCTCTCAAAGAGGAGGAAACCCGCCAGCTGCTTAATCTACATCTCTGATGCACACAAACACTCATGCACATGTGTGCTGACGCAGACAGAGCTTCTCCATGAGCTTTCTAAAGCAGGAAATTCATGCAGACAGCTGACATGGATGAAGCCATGCCTCAGTATGTCTGACACACACAAACCGTCGTATAATCAGCTTAAACTTTCAGATGAAGTTGTATTAAGTAAACAAACCTCACTGAGTTGACATTTCTCTCTTACTACACTGTATACCTTTCCCTCTCTTTCTCACACAGTCCTCCACACTCTCAGCTGACAGACTGACGAGGAAGTTCCATTCTCTCGCAGGCGCACGCACCGTCACACTCACACATAGCCCCGTTTCCATAGTGACACGCCCCCATCAGGCAGCAGCTACCAAAAGAGGAGGGAACAAAGGTCAGTCTGCCAATCAAGCTGCAGCACAGACCTCACCTCTCCACCCTCCTGCCATTCCTCCCTGTTCAAATCACAGTTAGATGGGCTTCACTTCGCTCGTATCCAACGACCTGCTGCAGGTTTTTTTGCTGCAGTGATTATATCACCTCCCTTGTGCCATTAATGCAAAAAAAAAAAGGAGAGGACGAGACCAGAGGAGGGATTTAATGGAAATGAATTCAGATTTGATAAAAAAGGTCACGAGAAGCAAAGGCACTTCACAGGACACAGCGGCACACTTCAGCACACGCACAAAGACTGCAATTATATTTGGGCACACGGCCTTGAGTCTACACCTAGTTCCCCTCTAATTTCCTGTTTTGGTACAAAAATAATATCTTCTAAAACCCCTTCTCTTATGGTTCAACACTCTGTCTCAACTGTGATAACTTACGCAACGCTTACATTAAATGACAGAGCTCTTTAACCTGCTGCGAGTCCAGCGGATGGCAGCCAGCTCAAACAAATCCTCTGTGCAACAGGCATGTGTGTGTTTTTGTTCGCGGTGGCTCATCTACAGATATCAAGCCTAGTATAAGCTAAGCTGAGTATAACTTTGAGTGTCTATAAAAGGCTGCTACATACTGTAAAAGTGTAGGAAAATGTTATACCTTCATCTGGTTATCAGTGTTTTCACACATCTTTTCTTTCTGAGCTGGCTTTTTTGGCTGGGCTGCAATGAAGTGGAGAATCCAAATATTGTTCCAGCACCACATTTAAGTAGCACTTTGTAGTTTTCTGACTTCAAGAATATGTGTTTCTATACCAAAGCAAGATTTCTACAAATATCTACAAATTCAACACCTAATTCATACCCTGGGACTGACAAAGCTAGGCGATATTAGGGAAAACCTCATCACTGAAGGGTAAAATTTCTACAATTTACAATGTGTTGTTAGACTATCACAGCTCCCCCTTTACCCCACTTAAGAATATATGGCAGATGGATTGGGGATGCGACTTTAATAAAGAACAGTGGGATATGATATGTCAGAATGTCTTTGCATCATTGTTTTTAAACAAAGTTGTTGAACAGAGCTATAATTTCATACACAGGACCTGCCTCACCCGTCTGTGTTTAAGTAAGATGTTTCCCAGCTCATCCCCAAGATGCCATCACTGTAAAACAAGTATCGGATCAACTACGCACATTTTTTTGAAATTGTAAGAAACTGAAGCCCTTGTGGAAGATTTTACATGATCTGACTGTTAAAGTAGTGGAAACCCCTCTGGACATGAAATGAAAATGAAATGAAAAATACTTTATTTATCCCAGAAGGGAAATTCAACATTGTGAAAAGCTAACTCTATTTTTTTTTTTTTACTTTTTTCTTTCTTTTTTTAATGTTTTGTTGCTTTTTTTACAATATATCAAATATATGAAATAGTAATACAACAATAATAATAATCAATCAGTCGGTCTTGTTCTTTAGGGTGATGGCTGCTGGCAGGAATAAATTTCTGTTTCTCTCTGTCCTATAGCAAACCTGACGCAGCCTCCCACTGATTTTTTTATGATTATTTACAATGATTTTCACAATGATTATTTACAGTTTATGATTATTTACAAGCATTACCTTTGGAATTGAACTGATTGGGTAATTTTTATTATGAAAAATCCCCAAAAAATCACCCTATTTTAAATAACTAAAGAAAACTTATCGTCCAGTGCGACTTTTTTTTTAAAAAATGTATTTCATTCATCATTCAATCTCTTCAAACAAATTCTGAACGACACTTTGAGACTGGAACAGCGATCATTCATTTTAAAAAATAAGGAAGATGTCTTTCTGAGGAAATGGGGACCATTTATAGACTTCTGACAACCACCATCTAAGATGAGACGGGCTGGAACTTTGTTCACAAAGAGGCCTGAGGACTTTGACCATGGCTTCAGTTCTGCTGTTGATTGTTTTGTTTTTATTTTCTTTAACTAATTTACAAACGCTATTTTTTTTTCTCTATTGGCATTTAAGTATTTTATATTGAATTCTCTCTTTTCCCTTTTCTTTTATTCCTTGTTTTTCTTATTTTACTTTATTTCTAATCTGACTCATTTTGATGACACAGCGTCACACCAACAATTGGACATCAACACATTGGCCATTTTGAACACAGCATGGCTGATTCAGCAGAAAAACCCAAGAGGATGTATCAGAAGAATGCAGGAGAGCTAGAAAATCTGTCCAAAACAGGTGAGTGTGCATAGCCATTTGTCTCTGTTTTAGCTTTCTGAATGGGTGGCAACTAGGGGCGAATCAAAACCCAAAAAATTGAAGTTGAGTTGAAACGTGAGGTTCTTAACAATCCCCAGCCCTAGTGGCAATAAACTCCAGCTTCCTTGTACAAGAAGAAAGCAGTAATGGAAAAGAGACCCCTGTATACAGGCACCAAAAAGATTTGAAAAAAAGAAATCAAAGCGCTTTTGAGAAAATTTACCTGTGATCGTTAGTATTATAACAGTAAAAAAAAAAATTCTAAGGACCACTGGTGCACGAAAAGGACATATTCTTTGCTTTCTTTTTAGCACAACAAGCACCATTTAAGGGCCAGGGCACTCCGAATGCTGGGCCATATTGTTTCTAAAGTTAATGTCAACCTTTCACGTCTCCGTATCATAGCAACATCAGGGATGGCTCCAGCACTCAGCCTCTTCACCACCACCACACACACACTTATACACACACTGAAGCTGAAGGCGCTGCCAATGCACTAATTAGCAGGGCTTCCAGTGTTAAAGAGACCACCGCTGGAAGCTCGTTATTAAAACAAGCAAGTTTGCTCAGGACACAATCAAAGAGCACCACAAAAAGATTTGTTGAAATCCAGATGACACTATCCTAAAACACCTCGCCGGTCTGTCACAAGAAAAATATGAATGATGCGGACCCTAAACTCTTAAGTTCATCCTTAAAATACATCTGTTGATGCAGAAGAAGAAGAAGGAGAGACGTAGTATGGCACCACACAGGATAAGAAGCACATGAGGAAGTTTAAGTTGGCTAACACCACATCCTGATGAGCTGAGAGGAGAAAAATGAAGATAAACAAAAGAAATGCTCAAGAGGAGAGCGAGTTGAGGAATTCCTCAGCCTAATACCTGTCATCTAGGCAAGCTGTTTCGGCATGTGTATTAAATCATGGTCTTTTCTGAATTAAATCAACATAAAAGCTCCAATATCCTACTTTTTGTGCAGTCTTGCTCTGGCCTTTCCAGCAAAGCATCTTAAACTAAGATCAAAAACATAACTAGAGAAGACGAGCTGTTTAACTGTAAAAGAAAAGCCATTCATGTCGAGACAGAAGCAAATATTTGTATAAATATAAGAAGAATCTAGCATGTGAAACTCTGTGCTGATGCAGGAGAAATCTGCAGCTGCTTTCTCTTTAGCCAGTGAAGTGACAAACATATGAAAATGCTGCATTTGCATGAGATCACCTCTAAAGAATCTCTGTCAAAAGAACCCTATTTTTCTGCACAGAGGGGGGTAGCCTACCTCCTCTCTACTTCCCTCTCTCCCCAACACACATGAAAACTGAACATTGCCCTCTGCTGTTGTTATTCAGGTCAGACATGAGAAAAAGCTAATGCAGTTTTCTTTAAATGTTTTGAGATAAATCAGTCTATTGCCAATATGTTACTGATCAATCAGAGTTTATTTAGCTGTTTTGTTGTACCTTGATCAATGATCTGTAATGGCTGTGAGGACTAGACCTTCCAGAGGGCTTTAGTATAACTACTAAGTATAAGAACTAACAAATCACCTCCACAATGATGTCATAAAGCACAATCATTTCAGATGGGGAATGTTTTAAAGCTAATACCCTCTCTGAAACGTACTGGTTTTAAGTCAGATTATTTACTAAATAAATCAAACATGTCTTAAAAATAACAAAGGATGTGAACCACTTATTTCACATATAATAATATAATCTAAATTTTAAGTCCTAGTTCTCTTCCAGGTCAAAAGTTTTTATGAAACTACAGAAATGTACAGCTTACTTGTAAAATATGATTTGGGGACTCTGACATATCTTTTTAGCTCTACAGTTAAAAATGTTTAAGTCTTCTTATAATTATAAACCTGAAGCTATTTTCTTGGATCTGATTTTAAGATAGAGTAAACACTGCTGTTTGTAAATGATTAGTCTGTGTGCGTGTGGTCCCGCTGCCAACCTAGGCGTCAGTAACAAAGCAGCTATGCTGGTGGAGTGGTTTTCCATTGGCAAGTTCATTTCAGCTTTATCTCTACAGAAGAATCCACACATGAAGTCATCAGGATGCAGCTCTCGATTAAGTCAACAGTTCTCTGCTAATTTTCTCCTCATCATATTCAAAAACATTGACAAGTCCACCAGTGCGTTGGAAGTCCAAATAAAACAGTTGTTACTGGTGAGACAGAAAAGTCAGCTGTGTTTGACTTTTAAATATTTTTTGTGCAAAATTTAAGTTTGAAAAGAAAAAGAGAAGGTTTCTTTTGTGTATTGATTTGTCTGCACAGCATAAGCCATTTACCTGGCATTATTTGGTTAATGGTGTTTTGTGCTACTTTTATTTGAACTAACAAATCACCTCCGCAAAAAAAACCAACACAAAATGCTGTGGCATCCCTATATGTGGGAACTGTTTTAAGTGCAAATACAGAAAGTACAATAAAAACTATGTACAGCCAGAAATCTTAATTAGATCTCCCTGTTTGGTGCTGCAAGGTCAGACAAAAACAGTAAAAAAAAAAAAACAGTAAAACTACCACTAAAAGTAGAACACCTCTCCAGGAATCTGACTGAAATCTAATTTTAAGCCACAGCTGAAAGTGGTTTATCTATCCATCCATCCATCCATCCATCCTCTTGCCACTTATATGGAATCAGGTCACGGGGGCAGCTCCATAAGCAGGGAAGCCCAGACTTCCCTCTCCCCGGCCACATCCACCAGTTCATCTAGGGGGATCCCAAGCCGTTCCCAGGCCATCCAGGAGATGTCGTCCCACCAGCGTGTCCTGGGTCTTCCCGGGGTCTCGTTCCAGTGGGACGTGTCCGAAACACCTCACGAGGGAGGCGTCCAGGAGACATCCGAACCAGATGCCCGAGCCACCTCATCTGGCTCCTCTTGATGCAGAGGAGCAGCGGCTGTACGTTGAGCTCCTCCCTGATGACTGAGCTTCTCACCCTATCTCTAAGGGAGACTCCGACCCGACTCGTTTCAGCCGCTTGCACTCACGATCTCGCACCACCAGCCCGTGGTCATAGTTGAGGATAGCAACATAGTTAGACCAGTAAATTGAGTTTTGCCTTCAGACTCAGCTTCTTCACCATGATAGACTGACGCAGACTCCGCATCACTGAGACGCTGCACTGATCCGTCTGTCGATCTCCCGTTCCAATCTTCCTTCACTCATGAACAAGACCCCAAAATACCCGAACTCCTCCCCCTGGGGCAGGACCTCGCCCTGACCTTAAGGGAACACTCAACCCTTTTCCAGGTGAGGACCATGGTCTCAGACTTGGAGTTGCTACTGCTCATCTCAGCTGCGAATTGCTCCGGCAAGAGTTGGAGATCACGGCCTGATGAGCCCAACAGAACCTGCAAAATGGAGACCCAATCCTGAGGCCACCAAACCGGATCCCCTCAACACCTCGGCTGCGTCTAGAAATCCTGTCCATAAAGGTTATGAATAGGATCGGTGAAAAAGGGCAGCCTTGGCGGAGTCCCACCCTCAACAAAAAACAATCTGATTTACTGCTGGAAATGTGGACTAGGTTCTGACACCGGTCATACAGCAACCGAACGGATCTAACAAGGGAGTCTGGTACTCCATGCTCCCAGAGTACCCCCACAGGGGCCCCCGGGAGACATGGTCAAACCCCTTTCTCTAAGTCCACAAAACACATGTAGACTGGTTGGGCGAACTCCCATGCTCCTTCCAGGACCCTGAAGCAGGTGTAGAGCTGGTCCACTGTTCCACGACCAGGACAAAAACCACACTGATCCTCCTCAATGCAGCAGACAGGTCTCTCCAGGACCCATGAATAGACTTTACCCAGGAGGCTGAGAAGTGTGAAGAAGGGGACTGCCACCCCAGTCTACCAGTCCAGAGGTACTATCCCCGATGTCCATGTGACGCTGCAAAGGCGTTTTAACCAAGCCAGCCCCACAGCATCCAGAGAAAGTGCTTTAGATATTCATAATGACAGACTGTCTATGTTATTAATGGTTAGACTATTTATAATAACTAAAGATAATTTCAACTACATTATGGAAATGCCAAATAGGACTTTTTCTCCACCTATTTCTATACCACTTACTCTAATTCTGGGTTGTAGGGAAGCTGGAGCCTATCCCAGCAATTAGTAGGAAAGAGGGAGGGTACACCCTGAACAGGTCACCACAACACACTGAGACAAACAGCTACTCACACTCCCTCCTCGGGAGAATTTCACCTGACAAGCATGTCTTTGGCCTCTGAGACGAGGTCATACACAGGGAGAACATGCAATCTTTTTATTGCTGAAAATGAAATTATGCTCTACAACTTCTGTGATCTTCAAAGCTTTTTCCACCCAATTTTAGAAAGATATCCAAAGACATAAGGCTTTTAAATTACCATGTTTGTATTGTTTTGGAAGAATCATTTCCAGTATTCTGTACTGTACATGTATAAGAACTGCAAATTATTTAAAAACATAAAATAGTCAACATGCTTGGCTTGGAAATAAAGGGAAATGCCATGCTCAGCTGGGTGGAATCAGTATGGGATGCATTAAGAAAGATCACCAAACCATAAATGATGCATATGTTCTATTTGTAATTTGTTTTTAAACTCCATAACTTGTGACTTTTGAATCTCCTCTAAACATAAACATCTTTCACATCTTAGTATTTGGTATTCAACTAAACCTGACTCACCGAGATTAACTTTCTAAACTGTATACAGCAGTAGTTGCTCTTTAAATGGCAGATGCATCATCACAAGATCATGTAAATTATGTACAGAGAAATCTTTAAAGTCCCAATGACTCGCGTCATGCAGGAAAATAAAGAAAGATGAACAAAGGCCACATGCAGATCTTCCTCAGCAGGCTAAGAGACATGTTAAGCAGACTTGCTTGAAAGAAGCACAAACTACTTCAGTTGAAAATTAAGTTTTTCTGCAACATTTTCAGACCATCTAAGTCCAGAAAAACAATCCAGCAACTGACTTCTCACATGACGCAGCTTGATTGTGCTGATGTGGTAAATCGTACTATCTGGTATTTGATGAAGATAAAAAAGAAACACTTTGTGTTTATTTGAATTTGCAGCTATGTCTAATGTGACTTCTGGCCTCATGAGGTGTTTCATGTACAGGAGGAGTGTTGATCCTGTCTCATCATCTGATTTTCCTTCCCCAACACACTCTGCTCCCAGGGGATATCACGAGGAGCAACGCACACGCATCCTCAGTGTGAGAATACACAAACACACATACACAAAGAGGGAGAAATGTGTGTGCTGCTTCTTATCGATGGGCATCTGAGTGTGTTCCTATTCACATTTTTAGGATATGAATGAGTTTTTTTTATGCCCTCGTGTGTGTCTTTCTGTGTGTGTGTGTTGGGTCAAAGGGCTGGCAGCCTGCTTTTTTCTCACTAGCGTGTTTAGTGAAACAATGTCCTGTGCTGCTCTCCACCACAGTGTCAAAACTCCTCACACAAAACTTCATATGACAAGAAACACACACAAATATCCACATGAAAATTCAAACCTCCTCCAGAAATGCAGCATAATCTAATTATACGTTCTGTTTCATTTAGTAGCACCTTCTACATGTCTAGATTTAGAATAACAGATAATCAGTTTATGTCTCAATGGTCCTCAAAATCAATTAGTTTGGGAAATGAACTAAGCCAAAGAATTAACAGGTGTCCCTTTACATCAAAAGAAACCAAAAAAGACCAATGATTGGCTTAAACAGGTCATCTGATCAGTCTTCTCCGACACCGGCAACACAGTTAAAGTTTCAGGGCATTCGATTAATTTAAACTAAAACACCCTCCGTTTGAACCATTAACATGACCTCATATCAAAGACAAATAAAAAGAATAAATCTTTACGGTAGTTTAGATAAATCTGTTCATACGTGTGAAGCATCACCATCAACAACATGCAAGCTTTTAAATCCAAACATTTCAAGACGAACTTGCAGGAACTGCTCCGCTCTGCAACACTTTGGATTGTGTAACAGCCTTGATGGCATATATATACACAAGCAAGGGTCGTCACAGAGATGAAATACAGGCAGCATGCATCACGCACACACACACACACACACATCTAAAATTTCCCCCACCGACACACGCGTAGCTCTTCTACTCACTGGATCAGCAGTCGTTTCAGAATTCACACTCAAAGTTTGCTGCTCCATGAAGGCAAGTAATCCTCAGCACCTCGTGTGGGAGCTCCCCTCAGAGCACATTGTCATCAGCTGTTGAATGTGCGTTTTTGTGTGTGCGTAAGTGTGAGTGTGTGTGAGCGCAGAGAGACGGAGCGGCAGAGCTCGCCGGCTTTCATACGTCCAAACCGCTACAGAATGTCGCTGTCGCTAGATTCCCCTTCCCTCTCGCTGTCTCTCTCATCCCCCCTCCTCCTCCTCCTTTTCCCTCTCTATCGACTCCCTTGCCCTGCCCCCCCCCCCCCCCCCCTCCCCTCCTTCCTCTGGCTTTGCTGTTGCACCCACCCTCATATAATTTCTATTCCACCCACACTGCTGTGGGCTGAGGGACACACACACACACTCTTGAGACAAATGTGTAGGCATGGCTGCAGAGGGAGACCCTTTGCCATTAAGTAACACACCCACACATATAATTAGCGTTGACTTGAATGTGTTACCCTCAGTGCTCTGCTTAGTATGCCCGCAACGCATGTCTAGAGAATAACCTGACATTTGTGATTGGGGGGGGGGGGGGGCTAAATAAGTCAACCAAAAGACAGAAAAGAGATCATCAAGCTGACAGTTAGGAATTCATTCTGCAGCAAAAATGAGGTTTTAAGAGGTAGATACATTCCTCAGCATGTCCTGACACAATGTAGAGGTACTCACCCCAACACCCTCTCCCACATGCACACCCCTCCTGCCTGTCCTCAACTTGGCCCGCGGGTGAAGACAGCCAATGAAGCACCACTCAATGACACCAAGTGCTGATAAATAACCTTCAGACAGCTTGCATTCAGCGGCACACAACAGGAACACAATGTTATTCACGGTATGATATACAAGCAAGGCACTTTGCAGCAATGTTTAGAAGTCACGGTACCACTCAGGCTATTTATTCCACCGTCTTCAGCAGAAACTTTCTAATATTTGATCTGTGATAGAGTCATATGATCAAAAGAAAAGTGTGGGGGATGCTAAGTCATACGCATTCGCTGAAAATATTTGGAGTGAAGAAGATTTAAAGTGATGTGACTTTAGCTGGCCGCATGTTTCAGGAGGAGAGTCGTGTTGTCAGTCGTCCTGATTAGCCGAACGTTCCAGCCATTCCCCAGAAACAGACTGCTTCTTTTCCCACTCAGGCCAACATCTGGGCTCCAAGTCAATTAGATTTTGGAAATGCCAGGCAGACAGAGATTTGCAAAAACAAGCATGCACACAGAAAACACACACAGGTCACATTCATTTTATTATGTTTATAGATATGATAAGATGTATCTAAATAGCTTGGATGTCTAAAAAAATTGTAATTAATTGTGACAATTAAAAAAATCGGATTAAACTTTAAACATAGAGTGATTTTATGGAATCCAAAAATGATGATCCCTCTGTCAGCATTAACAAATGCTGCGAAGCATTTATAATTTGATGCTGCTATCCATTTGAAAACAGGATTACAACTCATCAAGAGCCCTAATAAGTCTAATTGAACTTCTAAACCTTTTTTTTCCCAGTATACTTATCTGTTACAGTACAGAGATCTTATCAGAGTTGCATTTCTCATTCATTTTCAACTATTTTAACTATTTTACAATTATTTTACCTACTTTTTTATTTGATAAATATATTCACTGCGAGTTAAAAAAAAAAAAAAAAAAAAAGAAAAAAGGAATTATTGCTTGATGGATGACATGTATATAAAGTTTTAATATAAATATTTGAAAGAAAACATTTAAAGGCCCTAAAACAGCAGAAAATGCAGAACACAGTTTCATTAAGTATAACAGCATGAATCCATACTTCTTGTTTCGTCTATAGAGCAGAGGAACGCTAAAACACAATATTCTATCGACTAAATGTAATCACTGTAGTAGTCTAATTTATGATCTGAAAATTTGTAGATTGGTCTCACGTTCTGGGTGATAAATTATATGCTAACAAAGAATTTACATTGTGGACTTACAGTATGCCTTAACCCCTTAGCAACTGAATTAATTTAATTTGATTTATATTCACAATTTCACATACAGGTTGGATATTGTTGTTATCAATGTAACATTGTGGAAAAAAAGGCTCCATTAGAAGTTACAAGCTTATAGAAACAGGAGTCCAACATACCATCGAACAAAACAGTTCTAAAGTCAAAATAAATATAGGGGAAAAAAAGGACAAAAACAACAAAAAGAAAAAAAGACTACAATTAAATCAAATACAATTAAAAGTATATTAAATGAAATAAGAAAAAAATAAAAATAAATAAATACCAGTAAATAGATGAATGAATGAATGAATTTATTCATGTAAAGATTTTTTTCCTTTTTTCTTCTTCTTTTTTAAAAGGCCAGGGGCAGTTTTCAGCAAATTTGTGATAATTGGGATTAAAACCTGCTGAATTTTTTTTTTTTTTTTTTGAGAATTAAATCTGTCCCCTGCAAAAAAATAAAGAAAAAATGACTGTGGTTAAAAATGTCCCCCCTGAAGAAACATCTTCCACCTCCAAAGATGGACAAACTTCACTTGTGATGGTTGAGTGTGACCCTAGTGGTTCGAGAGGTGAACCTTGGGCCCGGAGGGGACTAATAAAGTACTAGTTATCATTTTCATTGCACAACTCACTCCTAAAGAAAAAGGTGGGTTTGAAATGCCAGTGGGATTTGTTGGTACGACCAACACTTGAGCTCCGCTGGAGTGAAATGTCATCCTCCAGCGATCATTGATAGCAACTCATTGTGGAAGCAGCAGCAACCTGCCTTACAATCAGCCTACTGTGTAAACCGTTTGGTAGTTATATTAGAGCATTTGACCTCTGAACGGTTACTTGTGACTGTTGTTATTTGTCAGCTTTACTTCTGTAACTCACACACGAGGTACCAATTCAACACAAGTCTGATATCAACCTTAAAGTCCCACATGAGAGTGGTTTGTAGGTACATTGGTGTCCTTTGAGATTGTTAATCTACTTAAAGGTATGCAATGGTTGATATGTTGTCTTGCTGAAGGCTTTAAAAATTTTGCATGTATCATTCATATGTGGCCTCCACATTGACGCTTGTACAGCGCTGAGCTATTATAATGGAAAAGGAGTGTATTAAACAATGAAGCAAAACTCATGATCCGTACACACAGCTGGAGGAGGGCAGATGTGTACAGCCTGACTTCCTTCCCCTTACTGCTGTCATAAGACACTGTCTAGTCTCTTTTGTGTGTAGACAGTGTGTGTGTGTGAGGGTTAAACTCCACGGCTGCAATCACATCACAAGATGAGCAGCAAGCCTCAAGCTCTGCCTGACATATACATACGAGCAAAAGAGCATACGAGCATTTACACTAGCGCACATTTATACTACAACATGACATCTGAAAGCAGCAGCAGAAGCTTAAATAACAGCTAACAAGCTGTCTCAGCGGTGTGTGTATGTGTGTGTGTGTGCATTATGTGCGAGTGTGTCACCGGCATACAGCTGCCTGTTGTTTGCGTATGTGCACGAGGGTTCATACGTGTGTGTACCTGTGTGTATGAACGTGTCTATATACTGTATGTGCTTTTGTGTTACGGCCTCACTAATGAGGTGAATGTCAGCTTGTTGCTCATCAGAGCTCATTAGAAGTGCAGGCTAACACTTAGAGCCCAATTACCCCCCCACTCCACCACCACCACCGCCACACAAATGCACACAAACCAATCCTTCTCTCCTCCCCTGTGTCACACAAAGCTTTCTCTGTTTGTGCAAATTACTGCATGTGCAGCAAAACAAAAAGGCCTAACGACCGGAAGAAAACGGTAGAATAAAAGCGGTGGGAGGAGTTAAGGAAAAACAAAAAGGAGGAGAAAAACTCTGCCATGGGATGCTCTGGCAATGGGACACTAACCTTTGTGAAACAGCTTAAGCGTGCAGAAATTGCATGCTACTTGCAGACTATAAATTATTTTATAAAGCTTAGAAGAAATGTTATGCATTTTCTTAAAAATTCATAGGAAAAAAAAAAAACACGGTTTGAAATACTTTCCATGATCAAATACAGTAAGTAGGTATTTCAGGAAAACAAAATCCAACTTTGCTCATAATGCTGATAATAAATTAACCTCAGCTAGCCAATCACACCATCTACCCTTGTATTTTACAAAAAACTAAGCAATTTGTAGTGTATTTCTCATGGAGATGCATCTTCTGTGGATGGTAAAACAAAATTACACAACATTTGGAGCTACCAATTTAACCTTTTAAAGTCTAGAGTATCATGTTTCATACAGTTTCTGAGACTAATTGCATCATTTTATTAGAAAGTATGCAATTCTAAATTTTGCACAACAATACTTCTGGCATATCAGATTGTAATCAACGGTACATATGTGCAAAACATATTGTATTTTACGTTTTGTTAAAGGGCCAAATAAAGTTTAACATTTTTCTTAAATTCTTCCCGTTATTTCTTAGCTCAAATTGTTTAAAGGGACTTGAGGCAAGATTAAGAAACGAAACTTGCGACTGGCGCGACTGGCGCTTCAGGTAACTGCAGCCACGAGCCAAGCCGTCATGGAAGCGTGCACAAACTGAAGCTATAATGTTGTTTACTCACCTTTTTCTTCGTAGTTACACTTTTTAGTGTCTTTCAGTTGATCTGGATCGTTTGCTGATGGCAGAAGAATCCATAACTATCGCTTACAGTGTTTGAATTTACCGCGACCGTCTTCTTCCTGTATCAAAACTGTGGATGTAGCGTCATTTGACGTCACGTCCGCAGGGCAGCGCGGGAAATTTGGACACCGAATTGCAGCGCATTTTGCAGCACACAGCCTGTTCAAGGCAACGGAGAGAAAGGTGGGTGGAAACGTCATTTTTGGTATTTAGCGCTTCATCACCCATTAGTATTAAAAAAAATGGACATGCATGTTTGGTTTTTTTTAATTCCTGCCTCTAGTCCCTTGAAAACGCAAGCAGCTTAAATCGTTGAGGTGGCTACACCCTTTTAAGACAACGAGATATAAAGTTAGGGGAATTAAGGGGCTCTGTTAATTAAGGATAGACCAATACTTCAGCCAGTCGACCTGTGTGAAGCTGGCCCCCCAGTTTTTCCAAAACTAAAATAAACATTGCCATTCGTTTGTGCTACGTTTGTGCTGGTTTGTGCTGCAAAAATCATCGTTTGTGCTGTTAAGGTTTTTTTTTTAATTAATCATCTTATATTTTAGCCTGTGACATCATCCAGCCCCCCTACTTTGTCCAAAACTCACCAAAATGGTCTCAAATGTTTGTGCTACGTTTGTGCTGGTTTGTGCTGCTAAAAGAAACATTCGTGCTGCCACGGTTTTTGAGATATATGGCTTCATTCTTATGACCGTGACATCATCCAGCCCCCCTACTTTCACCAAAACTCACCAAAATGGTCTCAAATGTTTGTGCTACGTTTGTGCTGGTTTGTGCTGCTAATAGAAACATCATTATATATATATATATATATATATATATATATATATATATATATATATATATATATATATATATATACATATATATATATATATATATATATATATGTTCAAAACAAATTTAATGTTTATTCATTTATTAAATTGAATTTCATATTTGTTAACAAGTGCACTGTTTCTTTTTGTATATTTATTTAAAGTGATTTGTTCATTTTGATAATAAAGACCCAGAACAGAACTTATAGCAGTTTTCTCAGTGACGCGTCCCCTATCGAAGGCTAAACTGGCTGGATTTCACTCCAGCCAGTAAAAGCCAGTCTTATGTTGACTCTTGTTCTGTCCCTTCCCCTCTTTCTTTTCCTCTCTTCCTCTGTTTCCTTGTGTTTCTTTGCTGAATCCGACATGATGCGCGTTCAAAACACCTGCTGTGTTCATATCTGTTTCATATCTGTTTGCTAGTAAGTGACACGGTGCGCAACCAACATCATGGCCCCGTCCCAGATATACAAGGTACATAGTGCAGTTTCTGAGCCTCGGGACGCTGCTGGGTAGTGACGGCTCGAGAGTACGCATGATAAATGTTGGTGTGTCATCAAAACGAGTCAGAAACACATCATTTTAAGGTCTGAAAGTTACGTTGTGGGTCTTGAACGGTTGTAAAATAACTTTTCATAGTAGCCTTCATTTTATTAATTTGGGAGTCAAATGCAGTATTGTCCCCATATATGAGCAGGTTTTATCGGCTATCAGCTGAAACTGATGAGAACATATCGGTATCGGTCACAGAGCTTCACCATGCTAGCTGCATACAGTATCAGTGGCATTAAGTAACTTGATTTTGTGCAGAGCCATGATGATAGAGTCAAGGGATTACCATCACGCCAGCATCATTTTACAAACTTTCATCAGATACAGCTGGGATTACCAGATAAACTGTTGTGTGACAGCATGGCCAGATTTCATTCCTCTGTCTTTCCTGAGCATACTCATGTCGCACCAAGACCTCATCGTCAGCGGTACATTCTCATCATGTGACTGGACGCTGCACAACTTAACAATGCTGAGTGGGAAGGTGACTGGGATTTTTAATATCTGCAGTGCATTTTTGTGATTTTACTTTGAAGGAGATGAAACGTCACTGTTGGACTTGTGAGTGCAGTTCATCTGAACTGGTCTGAAATCTGTTTATTCTGTTGTTCGTTTTATGTCTGAATGAGCTTCGTATTCAATTTTTCCATAAAAGTTGCAGCTGTAATCTTATCAGCTCTGACAGAATCATATTCAAGCAACAGCTTAAACTGCTGCAGTCGCATTAACTGATTGACAAATAGGATTGGTTAATTCAATCTCCTTTAAGAGAAATCCAAGAGATTGGGCCAACGGATAAAAAAAAAAGAGCGCTTTTTAAGTTTTCCCTACTCTGTGGTTTTCCCTACGAATGGTGGGTGCAGCACTAAAGCATTTCCACAAAGTGTATTTTTATTGAAGTTATTGAAAAGAAACAAAGGCGTTTTAAGTCCTTTATCAATGAAATGACAAGAATTGTCAATGCAACATGAATGCTAACATGTATTTGCTAAATTGTAGCATTGCACAGTTCACCTTATATGGACAGCAAATACTGTAATCAATGATTAAATTAATCCAAACAGGAAGTGAATGTGTGAATGGGAAAACTGAGTACAAAATAAATTTCCTTTGAGAAATAACACAAGATATTCCTCATGAAAACCAACACAGTTGATAAAACATTACATAATAAACCGTTTAAAGCCCCCTCTCTGTCCCTGCACTTCCTGTTGCTCCTCCTTCTCTGGCTGTCAAATAAAGGAAGAATGCCAAAAATGTATAGGAAAATTGTCATTACAGAAGCAACAGTGTGGAATCAGCTTATCTGCTCCCGGAGTGCCCCAGCCACCACTAAACAGCGGAAACACTTAACTCTTCTCTGATCTCTATCTCAGAACCAAAGCAACTGTTATGAATTGTGCTTGAGACAGCAGGGCTCTCCTTTGGTCTTGGCCAGTCTTCAGACATAAACACACCCATACAGACAAGCCACGATGACATCTGGACATCTGAATACAGGATTACATGCTTTCAGTTTAAAATGAGGAGGAAGTAATAAGTCTTGTAGGAGGAAAGATGATGAACGCTAAAAACCAAAAATAATGTATTAAATTCCATTTGTTAAAATAAAAGCAGCTAAAAGCAATACACTGTATCTTTTCATCTGAGTACAAGAATGTCCACTCCAGATTTCCTCTTTATGAAATGCTGTGAAGTAGAACTAAATAGAGATATTGTTAAGCGAAACTCATGGCTCTCAAATGACTGGATACCAAGTCATTCCTTGCAGCTAAAAGGAGAGCGAAAGGATAAATCCTGTAACAGTGTTCCCATATTCCACCCAGCCGATGGAAACTTTCCAGCTATGTGGCTGCTTTATGAAGTGCCATCTAAAATACTACCATGTGCAGAGAACCCTTTAACAAAATTCCACAATCCTGATGCACAAGCGTAGAAATATAACGTTCTAGAGGAGGGCTCTGACCATGATTGTGTGCATGTTGCCATGGTGATGTGAGAGGAGAGCTTGATGTGTCATGTGTGCATGAGCTGCTATTATTAGCGACAGATGCTGCACGTGTGGCTTAAATGTGACAATTCAGAGTCCGAGCATGACGATGACGCTCAGCATCGTACGTGTGTCTGTGTACGTTTCTCACCTCCAAGTCGTCCAGGGAGCGGGCCATGCTGAGGCGTTTGGAGCGTCCAAATGAGCGCCTGGCAGAGGAGCGCTGAGGAAGAGGAGGAAATCCCATCGTCAAGCCACGGAACCGGCCACCCTGAAACACAGAAAGATCAATATGTTCACTGCTGGTGCTACAATACTAATTGTGCAGAAACTCAATGTGCAGAGGTCTCAGAGTAAATTACTATGAAAAATGGAATGGGGCAAAAATCTAAATACTTTAATAACATTAACAATCTAAAAGAAATGCAAAACATAAACAACACATTTAAATAAAGAGTTCATACTATCAAACCTCAAATTTATATCATTTCATTAATTTTATAGCTAATGAATGGAAATTAGAGTGTTTACACAACTACTGCTGGAAGAGAAACTATTATCACAGGTCGCTAAAGGCCTAACCAAGACTGGGATGAATTGCTCAGCTATTCTTATAAATTTTGCACATTAAAAACTCCCCAAGGAATAACCACTTTCTGCATTTGCATCAGTAAAACAATGCATCACCATTTCTTTTACACTGTGTGTGTGTGGTCACTGTGTGTTTTGGCTTAATCAGATGTGTGTAGTAGAAAATCTTCGGAGGGGAATAACGACTGATTTGTGTAGCTTTGACTGGAGATTTCCTCTTTCAACACATGCATGTGCTTTGAGATGGGTTACCTTTTTTCCACCTAAATGTTAAATTCCACATGATACATGCAGGCATGTACAGTCCTGGGATTTTGCCTGCAGTCAACTCCAAAATCACGGCAATACCACAGAAAAGCACGGAAGGGGATTAGTAACACTTACAGAGCTGCACCTGAGGAGGGGAATGTCAAGACTTGTATCTGTATCACGCCACTGAGGGACTCTTATCACTGTTTTTCATCTAATAGTCTTCTAACACATGCAAAGAAAAAAAAAAAGGTAAAACTTTGCCTTGTTTGTAGGTCCACTGCAGTGGAAAACAACTAAATGGAATTAAGATTAAGCAATGGAGCAGTGATATGGAGACGTACACAGCTGCCTACAAAGAGCACATGAGAAAATTAGTCATTGGACCATCAAGATTTATTATCCAGAGCAATTTGAGAATGATGTGACCACACTAAGAAGTGCAGTAAATGAAAAAAGAGGACAGTTAAGGTGATGTTGCTCTCATAAAATCACAATAAGCTTTCTAAGAACTGTTGCTCTTTTAGAAGGCAGAAATATTCTGTCTTCTCTCATGTAGCAGCCTGGTTAATCTTTTTATAGTGTGGGAGACAGCTTACATCAATGGATCCCCGGCGATGGCAAGTGGTAAGTAATTAAATGATGCTGACAGGCTTCAGAATCCAAACACAAGTTGGATTTGGCTGCATGATTGGGAGCCAGTCTCTGCATTTCATCAGGTGTTAGCAGTGGCGTTGCCTCCACACCGAGTCAGCCTTGCATATGTGCATGCACAGAGATATTAATTAAAAATGTGGATGCAAAGTGTCATGTGACCTCTTTGTAACCTGGTCAGAATGAAATTGGGTTTGCTTTACTGTATGTAAGTGAAGCTGAAATTTGGGTTGAAAAGGAAATAAAGTGTTGGCTCTTGGGTTGTTTTGGGTGTAACTGAACCACAGCATTTTCAGAGAAAAAACTGAAAGACTTAGTTTAAGTGGGAAAAAAACACTGCTTCTATCTGTGCAGCTGATCTTGTCCCCCTCTCCCTCCTTCACACACACACACAAGTAAAAAAAGCATCCTTCCTGTTTATAACAACACAGCTGTCACCACTAAAGCAGAGATAAAACAGACAAAATACGTATTTATTTGAAAAAAGAAAGACAGTGGGGAATGAGTAAATAGTACGGATGCATGATATAATCGGCCCCCTATCGGGTCGGCCTATATCGGCCTTAAAACTGAGTATCGGACATCAGCCTCTACCGATATTTAACCGATCGGCCCGCTGTTTCTAAAGTCTAAAAAACCCAGAAACCTTTTCTTCTTCAAAAACTTTTTTACAGACTTTAAAACTTCTAAAGTCTAGGGGTGGCAAAAAATATTGATACACTGAAATATCACAATATTCTCATATATCATACTGATATTTGAAACCGTGGTATTGATCTATTTTACTAATGAAATCTAGCGATATTTCATTGTTCTGTTACAAAATCTCCCCAGAATTCACAAACTGTTGTGAGATTTTATAACAAAAAGATGAAATCTCGCAAAATTTTGTAAGTAAAATAGATCAAATGCCGCGTTTTAAAAAATCGATTTGATATTGGCATTTGAAAATACCGCAGTTTCAGTATATCGATATTTTTTCCCACCCCTATTTTTCAAAGTGTCAAAAAAGAATAAGATGACTGCTTATTTTTTTCAGCTTCAATTGTGGAATCAATGTCGGTTATCGGCCACATGACTCTAAAAATATCGGCATATCGAATATCGGCCAAAATTCCAATATCGTGCATCCCTAGTAAATAGAATTAGACATAAATAAATGAACTTAACAATAAAATAAAACTGATTTACTTTTATCTTTCTGACAAAGAATAAATAAGGTAATTAGAAAATAAAACAGGACTTTGACTGTTTTTTTTTCTACCTCAAAAAGCAAAAGCATTTAAATGGGGCTCTTCTTTGTTTACTTGCACTCACTCAAAGACTGATGATAGCAAATATGACAGTTTTATGCCCATTCACAAACTAGTTTATGTCACAGTTGCCACATGAACACAATTACTGCATCATATTTATCAGCACTGGACTGCCCGTCTTTGAGTCAGGTTTATTTTAAACAGTATTCCGTATGATTTCTGCTACCAACAACAAAATTATAGCTAAAGTTTTTTTTTTTTTAATTCATTCAAAACTGGCGTCTCCTTTTACAAAAACCTGAAACAGTGTCCCATGGATGATCATGAAGGTGCAGGAGGTTTGCAGAGGAAGTGAAACAGTGCCACCATGTGTCAAACAATGCAAGCAATTAAGCATTAATAACGTCTGCATGACAGTGGACCAAATAATCAAGATGTTACATTTACTATAAGATATCCTGACTGAACATGACAACAACAGCCTTAAAATCTGTTGAGAATGAGGACATTACTGAGAGTTTACCTTCCTGTCAGTGTCTGTTTTGCCATGACATTGTTAACACTTCCTCTGATTATCTCATGGCCGTTTCTGAGACTCTGTCCACCAACTGCTTCACTGGGAGAAGCACCAGTTTCCCAACTATCACAGAAACATCTATCAGTGCCTTTTTTTAAACGTAAAGGAAGACGAGCACAATGCAGCCGTTCCTGCACATGTAAACATCCATAATTCTCTCCCTCTTTCCCTGCATCTCTTTTCTATTGTCTAGCAACAATAAACAACTAGTGATAAGAGTACTGCATTCAAATATCACCACTTGAATAGCAATAGCTTTCTTGTGACACAAAGTCACTCACAGGTAGGAAACAGGTGGTTTTCTGGTGAAGGCAGATATCTGGCTAATGCATAATACATGATCTGATACTGGAGCAGTGAGGATAAATAACTTATCTATGTTTATTAAGTCAGGGGAACGAGCCAGCTGGTGCACACACATTATTCAGAGTAACCCATGGCTGGTTCTTGTGGCGGTGGTGGTGGTTAGTGTAAAAAGTTTTATATATGGGCAAAGAGACACAAGTTTGAGGACTGGGTCGGTTAAATGCTTTGGCTTGTCAGGGATTGGTCTGAGAGGGCCCCGAAGAGCACACATGGATTTATAGTCTCAATAAACTGGAGACTTGGACAGACTCTGGTCATAGTAAATTTCCACAGCGGGAATGTGTGATGGGGGGTGCTACCTGCTGCTGGGGCTTCTCATCTCACAGTCAGTTTTAACACAACTTTCTTAGTCCACAAACTGGACCAATTTAGCACATCAGTGAATGTACTATTAATAGAAAAATGGATGATAGTGTGAGGAAAGATGAATAAAATGAGAAAGTTGTAGCAGGAAAACTGGTGAAATACTTCAATAACTTCATTAAAGACTCACTTTTTTCTCTCCCTCCTTTGAATTCCCTCCCGGTTTCTTCTCTCTTTCACTTCTCCTCGCTCCGCTCCTCTCTCTGTCTCCTGAACCAAACAGCTTCTTAGCCCACTCATCTTTCTGAACTGCCAGCCGGTGGGTGTGGGGATGCGTAGGAGGAGGTTGGCTTCCACCAGGTGGCTGCATGTGGTCTCCAGGGGCCAAAGGGGCCCGGTAGCGGTCGGCAGGGATCTTATTCATAGGTGGGGGCAGGGTGCTGCAGTTGGCTGATGACCATCCGTCAGTGGATTCGGCGTAGGACTCCTGATCGCTGCTCAGACCCTGGAGGTGGCTTTGGTGGTGCTGCTGACGCCAGTCTCTCAGCACATGGACTGGCAGCCACCGCTGTGGCTCCACACCTCCTGCTCCGATAGCCCCTCTCCTTTCTCCACCCCCGACAGCTCCTCCCAGCTTTCCTGATGAGTAGTGGTGTGGGTGGACTCCTCGTGAATGCCTGCCAGGGACATCAGGATGAGCCAAGGGGAGAGGGTGAGGAAGGTCAGCGAGGTGAGGATCATGACGGTAGTGGCCATTCCTCAGCATCGGAGGAGGAGGTGGAGGAGGAGGCGGGTGAGAGGCTGCAGCTCCGAAGGTTGGGCTCCAAGCCTGCTGGGACGAAGGTGGGCTGTCCCAGTGGCGTGGACCAGAAACGTGGTTGTAACTGGGAGGGCCTCCGAGGTCAACCAGAAGAACTCTGTTGCTCTTCTCTTCCGGTAAAAAGTTGCCGATCCCACTGTCACTGTTGCTGCTGGTGCTGTGGTTTTGCTGAGCATCGTTGTCTGGATCGTGAAAAGCACGGGCCCGAACTCCGTCAATATTGTCTCCCATGTCCCGGTAGAGGACAGAAACAAACTGGAGAAGAGGCTGAGAACTGGAGGGGAATTCCAGGCAGCCCCCTGTGTCTGGGTCTGGGGTACACTCAAAGCCAAACCTCCTGGCAACCCCCATATGGACCTGCAGAAACAAGTCAGCGAGTCTGAGTGGTGGTGCGGGACTGAGTGATAAAAAGCCCAGTTTAAAAATAACAAGTTACAAATACTGTCACAGTAAAGCCAACAAAGTACTGCAGTACAAGTCTTAACTGGCACACAGAAGAAATATTTGTGCAAGTAAAGTGCAATTACTTGAACTACTGTCTTTTAAAAGAAAACACACAATAAAGCATCTTATTCATTGTTGAATAAACAGAATATAATATTTCTGGCATTTATACTACCATGGTTTTCTGGAAGTATATTTAAGCTTGTTTATAGATACTTTTTTCTGTTTATACTCTGTGAATGGTTAAAGGGACAAGAGGCAAGATTAAGAAATAAGACTTGCGAGTGCAGCGACTGGCGCTGCGGGTAACTGCAGTCATAAGCCAAGCCGTCACAGGAGCGTGCACAAACTGAAGCTATAACGTTGTTAACTATGCTGATAGTCTTTTTCTTTGTAGTGACACTTTTTAGTGTCTTTCAGTTGATTTGGATCGTTTGCTGACGGCAGAAGAATCCATAACTATCCCTTGCAGCGTTTGAATTTACCGCGACCGTCTCCTTCCTGGATCAAAGCTGTCAGGGATGCGGATGCAGCGTCACTTGACATCACATCTGCAGGACAGCACGAGAAATTTGGCCACAGAATTGCAGCACACAGCCTGTTCAAGGCAACGGAGAGAGACGTGGGTGGACTCGTTCTTTTTGTTTTTTAACGCTTCATCACCCATTAGCATTGAAAAACTGGACATACATGTTTGTTTTTTCACAATTCCTGCCTCTAGTCCCTTTAAAGGTACAGTGTGCAAGAATTATGGACATCTAGTGGTAAAGATGGGTATTTGAAAGAAAAGATGTTTTTACCTTCGCCAAGGAGGGAATGTTTTTTTTGGTAGAGTTGGTTTGTTTGTCTGTCTGTCAGCAACTTTACGGAAAAAGTACCGGACGGATTGACCAGAAATTTTCACCAGCTGTGGGCCTCAGCCTAAGGACGAACCCATTAAGCTTTGGTCGCGATCCGGATCACTTTCTGGATCCAGGAATTTTTTGAAGGATTCTTTATCATTGTGAGATCGGCCAAATTTAGGAATTTCTGCATATAACTCCATACAAATGGCCCGAACAATTTGTAAAAAAAATAAGAAAGGATCTCAATGAGTTCTATAAATGTTTAAAAGGTTGATCCGGATCCAGAGAAAATTACGGATACTATGATCCAGAACACTCAAAAATAAGGTAGTCGAGCTGCTTAGCAGAAGTCTGCACTCTCCCAGTACTTTTCTAGTCTTTCAAATGACTTCATATTCAAAGCACTGTTGTGAATGTATGGTGGCTGTTAGTGGCCAAAATTCTCCCAGACATAAAAATGTTCTCATCTGTGAGTGGATCCAGTGATCTCAGGTGTAGCTATGACTGTACTAATAGTAACTATTTTTAATGCCTTTTTAGGCATTACTGATTCCAAACAGTCTCTAACTCCCATTAAACAAAGCTGGTACAGCGGTTTTAAAGTTCAGAGGGTTTTTACTTCACACACATTGTTTTATTCATTTAGGGACACTGTAGTAAAAATTGTAGCACAAATATGGCAGCCTCGATGTATGTGCAGCCCCAGCAAGTAGATATAAATGACTCATTCCAAGAAAATTTCCGCACACTTCATCTAGTGACATTTGTACTTATGAAGTGTGCCGAAATCTCCTCTTTTCAATATTACATTTTTCTGCCATAGATCTTTGGGTTTTTTTTTTTTGGGGGGGGGGGTTACACACTGCACCTTTAATGTTTTATTGCTTTGAATATTTTTCCTGATTTTGACACCTCGTTCTTTTTCTTAATGATTTCTTTAAAGGGACTTGAGGCAGGAATTTTAAAAAAACCAAACATGCATGTCCATTTTTTTCATACTAATGGGTGATCAAGCGCTAAATACCAAAAATAATGTTTCCACCCATGTTTCTCTCCGTTGCCTTAAACAGGCTGTGTGCTGCAAAATGCGCTGCAATTCGGTGTCCGAATTTCCCGCACTGCCCTGCGGACATGACGTGAAATGACCTACATCTGCAGTTTTGATGCAGGAAAAAGACGGTCGCCTTAAATTAAAACACTGTAAGCGATAGTTATGGATTCTTCTGCCGTCATCAAATGATCCAGATCAACTGAAAGACACTAAAAAGTGTAACTACGAAGAAAAAGCTTAGCAAACAAAATGATAGCTTTCCAGCTCTGCCATGCGGACGTGACGTCAAATGACGCTACATCCGCTGTTTTGATATAGGTAGAAGCCGGTCGCGGTAAATTCAAACACTATAAGCGATAGTTATGGATTCTTCTGCCGTCAGCAAACGATCCAGATCAACTGAAAGACCACTTAAAAGTGTACCTACGGAGAAAAAGGTGAGTAAACAACATTATAGCTTCAGTTTGTGCACGCTCCCGTGATGGCTTGGCTCGTGGCTGCAGTTACCTGAAGCGCCAGTCGCGAGTTTCGTTTCTTAATCTTGCCTCAAGTCCCTTTAATGTTTTGTAAAACTTTCTTCAAAAGCACTTCAAGATAAACTGAATTGAAGATATGACAATCTGTTCAATATTTTGGGGGTTTTTGATTCCCAGTTCTTACAAAAAATATCTAAAAAAAAATTAACTCATTATTTCTATAAATATCCAGCATTTCTGTCCAAATTTTGACTGACTGAACCACTACTGCTTCACGTCCATGTTTTTACCTGGTGGTGACACAATTCTGGATCCACAATAAAAACGTGGCACGAAGTCCTCAAGCCCCCCTCCTCATCTCGTCCATTACTGAAGTGCCGATCATCGTCTGTGGCTTGCATTGTGACCAGTCCAAAGAATCGCCGATCGTCAGGACAACAGGCACTGAAAGCCAGTTTTTCTGCAGGATAGGTGGCCAAGACCTGACCTCTGTCACTGCACAGGCGCACGCTGTCATGCATGACCTGGTGGGATATAATTAATGCATGTTACCACCTGCTACAAGGAAAATAATGAGGCATTCCAATTAGCTGACAGCGGTAGAAAAGTCATGATAGCAGATGGATTTTAATAAATATTTACAAGTTCTTAATTATTTTAGTTGTGAACCTATAAATTTGTTAATATTAACTTTAGACTGATTTATTAACTACATAGAATTTAACCAGGTACATTTCTAAAAGTGGGGGGGGGGTTACACATAAGATTTTCTTCTTTCTGCTCCTTTTCATTCAACTGTTTTATTTTACATTGTGTCATTTGTGTCTCTGTATGTGTTTTTTAATTTAAAGAATGAAATCAATAAATATGTTCAAATAAAATATTAACGCAATGTGAGTAAACCTTTATTGTTAATATTTAGTAAGTTTATAAAAGTTATTTGCTGATTACATAATGAAAATTTGTTCAAATACAAGTGTTGCCCTGTAGCAACAACGCACCATTATGGAAATAGCCTCAAGGGGCCTTTGAACCATGAATGAATCAACATGGTTGCATGAAACTTTGCTATTGTGTGTTTCGGTATATTTGCTCTTCAAAATTATAATTTTGTTCTATTCTTTATCATTTAATAAAGATAAATTTGAAGTTGCTGTAGAAACATTAAGTTCAGGCTACTATGTTCTGCAGACCAGACAACTATTACAGAGAGCCTATCTGATTTGTTAATATTTCCAGAATGAAAAAGGTAGAAAAGCAGATTTGTTCCATGAGCACCAAGCAGCATCAGTGGTGGCGATGAATGTCAGGAAGGTTGCAGAAAACTTTCATTAAAATTCATTAAAATGAAGCAGTAATGATCAAACTCTGGAATTTGACCTCAGTTTCTTGTTTAGTGAATGGTTGTGAATTTTGCTTTGATAAATAGTTTGTGAAAAGTTTTTAAATTCTTGTTTAGAGTCTCCTAGACATTTGTTTTAATCTGGTCCAATGTTGCCTCCAAAACACACTCCGATATGAAACCCTTTATAAAACTAGCTTTTACACAACTTTTTACATTCAAAATTGTACAGTTGACCTCAAAATTATTCATACAATTCCATTAAATAAAAGGCTAAATTGGCAATAGTTATTCAAATAACAGGAAAAAAAACTAACAATAAATAAAAATGTGCTAAATTATTATCTAGTAATATAAATGCTTTTGAATTTTGGTAGAAAATAATATTAAAAAAAAAAAACTGTTCCAGACAAATTAGAGCATCTTGCTCATGAACAGTGGGCACAAAATACCTGTAAACAAGTGCAGAAGTTTAATTGGCAGTTACAGAAAACACTTGATTGCAGTGATTGCCTCAAAGGGTTGTTCAGTTTTAGTTCAGGAGCTTGTTTCCTTTTTTTTTTTCTGTTAAACCACAATTCAAAACCAATGTCATGATTTTCATCAAATTTTTATGTATTATAACTTTTTCCAATTTCAACTTAATTCATTGACAGCTGATTTTTTTCTCATCAAATGGGAGGATATGAATAATTTTGAGGACGACTGTCTTGTAACTTGTTGAAGTTATTGAATATTTTACACATTTTTGTGTAATAGAGGGTTAAAAGATATGTAAATAGTGAATAGATTGTAATAATGTTGTTTTTAGAGAATAAAAAAAAGCTGACATACTGTAATATTAAAAGTTAATCGCACCTTCATGAGGACTAATGAATGAATCTTCTGTTCAGCCCTGAGGCGCCTCATGCTTCCTCTGATGGCTTGCAGACTGTCATTCTCCAGGTTTGTCCCTGTGGAGGCGAGCTCAATGGAGCCAAGATAGCCAACAATCATCCCCACGTTGAGGATCCCCTCGCTCGGCTCCAGGCCAAAGTCACCTCCTTCTCCTACATCCACATCTTGCTCTTCATGGTGGTGAAGGTGAAGATGGTGAAAGTCAGACTCCAGGAAAACCGAATCATCATTCAAAACCTGGGCCATCTCTTCCTCGGAGAGAAGGTTGGGGTTGCTCTGGGAACGGGAGGACTTGTGATATGGAGGGAATTCTGGATCGGACAGTGGACGCGGCTTTGACGAAGAGCCAACCCCGGGCCTGTCCTTGTCTGAGCTACTGGAGGAGTGGCTGGAGTTCTCAAAGATCATGTTAAAGATTCCTCCAGACTGCAGCTCCGCTACCACCTTCTCTGCTCTGTTGATGCCCAACTGCTTTGAATCCATTTTGGGTTTGTACCATCCTCCACGGGCTCCACAGTTTGACCTGCTGTTATTGTTGTTGTTAACACTGTTGTCATAGAAGCCATCAAGCTCATCATCACTAGAGCACGAGTCAAGGTAAGATGTTGCCACTGTACTGTTGACCTGATGACGACTCCCAGTGGCACGCTGATGATGGTGGCGCTTGTGGCGCTCTCCCTCAGCAATGACAAGTTTCAAAACACCAGTGCAACGTCCAATCAGTTTGACCACATCTTCATGGGATGCTTTAGAGACATTTATGTCATTGACAGAAAGGATGTAGTCACCTGAACGCAACCCCACATAGTCTGCGGGGCTTCCTTTCAGGATGCAGCTGAGGACACACGGGCTTTGGCCTGACAGTGTAAAACCATACCCCGTTCTCCCTCTAGCCACCTCCACAGCCTGAATGCGACCATACTGGATGGAGGAGGATTGGGGAGGCTGGGGGAAGTTCAGTCCACTTCCACCACAAGGGCGCCTCTTGGATGATGCATCCATGTGCCTGGACATCGTGCCAGGAAACCTTCTTTTGTCCATTGACTGGGGGTAAATTTCAATTTCTCATTTTAGGTGCTTGATTTCTGCTCATGAAAGAACAAAAAGCATACTGGCTGACTGACTGACTGTCAAGCTGCTTCGAAAAAATGAGCAGCAGTTCAAAATGCAGCAGATGGGTGAGATTCAGGCCTCAGTTTTGACACAACCTTGCTAGCAGTCCCATCCTGGTGTCAATCTTTTCCCCAGGCATGTTACCTGAAGCATAAAAGATTAATGTCAAGATAGTCAGTTCATTTACACCTTTACATGTTAATTGCTTTGCTTGGGTTACAATTTAATACTTATTCCACGCCTCAAACTTGCTGCCTTTTCTTTCTATGTGCCTCCCCTGCTTAGAAGCAGAGATGCGGGGAGGTGACGGACACACCTGTACAAGCAGGAGTCAGAACAGCGCTGCCGGAGGTTCAGGTAAACGCAGCATATGACATCTGAGCCCTGTCGTGATTGTAAACGTCATTTAACCTTAAAAATGTCCACTTTTATATTAATAGCGTATTGCTTTAACTTATAGCGGACAATTCTTTGCTTATTATTTCTAATTTTTACTTTTAAAATGTAAGCTGACGTAGTACCGTTAGCTTAATTAGCCGAGCATGCTAGCAAAGTTAGCAGTGTTTGGATAGTGGTCGATGGTGGGAGACATGTCCATCGACGTGTTTTTATAACTTCACACGGATAAACGCGTGTATTTTGTGATTTCGTTAAAGTTTCAAAAAGTTTTTTTCTTGCCATGATTTGCTGTTAAACCGTGCATCCACCCGTGCTTGTTGCCGTAGCCCCGCCTCTAAAGTTCCACATCTTTGGAATGTCGGTCTGTAACCGTGGCAACAGCGGTGTACACAGATTTTTATACCCCGTTATTGGCTGTTCTCGCTGTCAATCAAATTGCAAACAGTTATGCTGATATATTAACAAAAGTTAGCTTGAGAAATCACAAATAAAAAAGTACCAACAGTAGCCCATTCTACAGGTGTCAAAACGCGTGCCAACATCAGCCGCAGAATCTGGCTGCTCGAGACGTTCGCTGTTGAACTGGGAGCAGACTGCACGTTTGGATTTTAACCAGCAAACGCTAAGAAAACAGCAAGGGAACAGCAACAGTTTGCTAAAATACGTCTATATTGTTAAGAAAGGAAGGGAAAACGGAGATGGCTAAGTTTAAGGTGGATGCGGATCTTCATGTTCCAACAAAGATGTTGGGACCAGCAGATACACTCGAGCCGAGATTTTAAAATAACTTACTTGGTGTCCAGCGGTGATGCTGCTCAGGAAGATTGCATAGTTTCGTCGCTAGGGTTAGTTAGGTAAACTCAGGGGCGATGGGTAAACAAAAGAAAAGACTGCACCATCTGGCGAAGTAGCCTAGGAGGAGGAGGAGGAGGGATGTGTTCAGGGTGGGCAGCAGAGGAGGGCGTGCTAAAGGGGGGCAGCAAGAAAATTAATTTATGAGCTTTAACTTCATATAGGCTAGACCGTTTTTTAAAAAATAATTATATAATTTATGAATCCAAATCACACTTAAAATCAGTTTTTTTTATTCTTAATGAACAGATAAACAGCTGATATTTAATTTATATGCATTTTATAATGTATAATATGTATCATTAATTCATAATTATTTTGATCGTTTATAAAGCTGCTTAAGTGTCATATTAGTATCAAAATTTGTAATTTTTTAACACACCTGTTGATTTAATAGTCTTAAAATCTGTCTCACTCAACTGCAATAAAGCCCTATAGTAAACATTAATGGAGCAGAGGTCTATGTCATCTGTAAAACCTGCAGATGACATAGTGGAAAGCTGTAAAGTTAGGCCACTAGAAGGATTTGCCATCATGCACAGTTGCTTAATTCATGTGCCATCTTGATTTCTGTGCTCTGTGAACCATATGGCAGCTGCTTGCTAATCCTGTTAATACCTTTTAATTAAACCAGCCATCTCAATGGGTGCTTTTGAAACAAGTAAATACTTTCAAACCTTTTATCCTGTGAGGGAGTTGCAGCCTGGATGAGGAAAGGAAATTGTGCGTAAAGATTCAGTGTAATGGGGGGCTATATTCTGGACCTTAAAATGGGCTTCGATCATTAACTGGAGTCAGAAGGAACGAGTTTCCCTCTGACAGAAAAAATAAGGGAAAACATTTTCTGTGGCTGTGGTCTCACAGGTTGATTGCATTAAAGACATTCAGTGGATCTTGTGGATGCTAAGTGGTCATGTTAGTCATATTAACCAGCTGGTTGGCCATTGAATGGTGTCAGTTTACAACTTTCACAAATCAAGTCTCACAAGCAACAGCTTTAAATAATTTATTTCTACAGACCATATGCAGTGATTAATGTTTTTCAAATAGTAAACAAACTGAAAAGCACAATCTCTTCCATAGTTTACAGGCAACTGTAAATAATAATAAAAAAAAAAGGGATGGTGTTGAGATCCAGTCTGAAGAAAATGAAAAGGACAATTTCATTTATGACCACTGAAAATGTCAACTATTCACCAACTCGTGTATTTCAGGAAGTAAATACATTTCTTTTAAAACAAAGAGCCGACGCACTCATTTAAAAGATGCGTGAAATTATGGGACAGGTCCTAGATTTAGTCAGAGAAAGGTTAAACTCTGACCATCAGCTTTTTCAGTAGACCAAAAACACAATGAAGTCTTAAAATGAAGTGTGTTAAATCAATTCAACAGGAACCTTTTGTCCACAAGCTCTAAGCCCATCTAACAAAACCAACAAAAGATTTCTGGGTAATCTCATTACCCCCCTGCAGGAGTCCCTTTGCTCTTCTTATGCCAAGGTCATTGAGGAATTTATCTTAAAACATGCACCGATTTGTTTCCCTAATCATGTTGTCTAGTATATTTTTTCCAAAAGCAAAACACACTGAAAATGACTGGAAACAGAACTTGGGCTCCTTTAATTTTTTCAACAAAATCTTACTGGAATTTACATGACAGCTGCAGAGGACTCTTTTATTGTGTGAATACATTATTTTTTAACAATCAAAGGAAACAAATGACTGCAGTTAAGATTGGAAAGTGGTGACATAAGTATACATATCACTGTGATATTACATGAAGTGCAGGACTCACTGCATATCAATAAAGCGCCTAACATCAACATGGAAAGAACTTCAAGTTTTTAAGTGCTGCGTGTATTTAATAGTCTGCACAAAGACGATGTAATATTTATCTTTAACAGAGACAAAGCAATATTTTAAGTTCAACATAAAGAAAAAAAAAAAAACTGCTGCGACGTGGCACTGCTACACTTCCTCCTCCTCTGTTGATTTGTCAAAGCTGCTGTTGGTCGCTAAGGTCACAAGGCTCCCTTTGGATTGCGTTGCATCTCTTCCACACAACAGTCATGGCAACAATAACCATGGAAATACAGTATTTAAACACAATGCAATAAAATAGGAGTAATGCTAAGCATGCTTTCAAGCTTTCAGTGTACAGGACATACATGTTCAGTCTTATCTAAGGCAAGTGTACACATGGAGTATCAAAGCCCAGCACACACTCCCAGGCAACTCCGTCTTTAATCAAACACTAAAAGCTTGGAACTTTCTGCATTCACTGATTTTTCAGTTGCTTTTGTGTGTGATCGTGTGAAGACATTTCATGGTCTACGTCTTCACACACTTTATTTTAACATGCACCATGGCTTTCATATTAGTGTACTTTTTTCCTATCTCTGTATAATATACGAAGGTAGCTCCATATAGACTGTAAATTACTTCCAGCCTTTATTACAACAATAATAGTCACATCTTGCGTCCTGAGAATTAAAAAGTACAAGAAATAGACAGGTGGAATCATTCAGGTGTGTTAAGGAGCACACAAGACTGGAAAAAATAGACATGTATAAGCAAATTCATAAAATCAAAAGAGGGAATGCTTTCCCCCTGCTACAGAGTTTAAAAGAAAAGAAAAAAAAGGGGGGGGGTCACTGTAATTTTGGTATTAATGTTGCTGAACAGCTTCCACTGTCATTCAGGTGCAGATACTGTGTACGGGCTCTGACAGTTAAAATCAAGTATAAATTTGGAAACACGGCAGAAAGTTTTTTTTTTCTTTGCATCTTTGCCTTCTCAATTTTACACCCAGAAAAGTCTCAACTTGCTGAAAAAAGTTTCACTTTCTGCAGTAAGAAAAGCAACACAAATCACCCAGTTTGTCTGAGAAGAAAAAAATATATGCTATGGCTATTAGTGATCATTCATACACATAAAATATTTGACTTTAACTATTGCGTGTCTGAATGACCACATGTAACTTAAATATATACTAATTATTGACAACATTAAGCTGGCATTGCTGACCCTGTTGCGTCAGCCCACTGTCAGCATCTTAAGCACACATTAAGCACTCTTTAACAAAACTCACTGAAAAATAGATGCATTGAACCTTTAAATAAAGTAAATACTTTTTTCTCTATTACTTTACAGACATCACAATACTGGAGCAAATCCTCACAGGAAAATAAACAAATCCAAGTTTTTATTTGTCTGACATGTTTTTTTTTCCTTTTAGTTTTATTTCTTTTTAATTAAAAGGTGCCATCGTGTGTGAAGGGGAAGTCCACAAAGGTTGCAGGCAGATCCAGTTTTAAGCCAGTATCTTTCACAGAGATGCAGGAGCCTACTCTTCCTATACAGAGACAGCTCCTTTTACATTTAACAAACACCTTGAAATTGAATTCAGATTCCCTCATTCTTCAATTTTTGTATGCTCACTTCACTGAATTCATCACGGTGGGTTCAGTAGCTCGACTTATTTCACATCAGTGAAACGGAGAAAAGGATGCAGCTACAGTAGTTTCATGAATAAACATTCTTTTTCCTTCCATCATATCTTGTCAGGGAGGTGTAAAACTTAATTGACTTTGCTCCCCATACTTCATTCCCCCCAGTGCCCATGTCGGTGCGTTGGCTTTATAGTGATGTATCCTGGTGGATTGACTGCAGACAGCCCAGCAGCTGGTAATAAGGGCTACCTGGTGACGCCACAGTCTCAAAGACCGACTGGAAAGCCCTGCGATCCAGCTCCTCGTCGATCTGGTGTCGATAGAAATCCAAGGCCACCAGGCAGAACAGGTTGACGTCTACAACCTCACTGGAGCCCATGCGGCTGATCACATGCGGGAGTCTGGTTCACAACAAGGCGAGTTAAGGGCAACAAACCGCACAATTTGATGAGCAGACAACAATTTTTCTGCATTTATGCCTCCATGCTAGTAAATACAAAACCTCAACCATCATCCTGTTCATAAGATCTACCAGAGTTCATGTAAGGATACAGAGCTGAAATCCACTGGGAGGTGGAAGCAGAGACGAAGAAACACGAGAGGCTCCACATGGCCATGGCCACTGGTGTCCTCTGAGTGAAGTTGGACAGAGACAGCAGCACCCAGTCTCGTACCATGGAAGACTGGCCAGTGGCATGAAGTGTCTGAAAAACCTAAGAATGGATATAAAGCAGAGAGAGGCAGGGGGGGAATGAATGCATCCAAGTAGTCACTGATCTTTATTATTGTTTATTTCCCATGTTCAGACAAATATCTGAGACCTTGTGTCTTTACTAAATTAACTGGGGTGGTTGCAGGATAAAGTATCATGTGACAGGTTTGGTGGGAGTGGATTAAACAAAAATCCTGTGTAATGTTCCCTTTAAACTTTTGACCTTCCTGCACATTTTAGATCAAAGAATTTGATTTGTCCATAAAACATCCAGATGGATGGAATACAGTAATAAGTTTTTTCCACCATGTCCTGCTGCTGACCTTGTAGACGACAGTGGCCATGAATTGTGGATAAGGCTGCTGATTGGACAGGAACTCTCCGATGACTTTGTTCATGACGTCCTGCGGTGGAAAGAAGTCATCCAGAAACTGGGGCAAGATCCTCGACACGACCCGAGCCTCACTAGGTAAACCTTTCCTGATCCTGCAGGAGCAGGAAACCCAGTAAGGGCAAAACGAAACCAGTTAGCGCTTGTTAAAAAGTTCATCTTTTACCAGTTATGACTGCTCACAAGGTTGGATATGATCAAAGACAGCTGGACCGGAAAGATTTTATGCGTATGTATATTTATTTGTGTGATGTGTGTACCTGTCAAAAAGCACAGAGACCCTCTCCATGGCAACAATGATTGACTCGCTGTCAGGGGCCTGTGGGTCAGAGTGGGCAGGACGGCTGGCAGGGCTGGCTTTCTCTTTGCCTGAGGAAAAACCAACATGACCGGCCGTGACGCCCACCGCCTCCGCTACAGCAGAGCCAGAGTCAACCTGACCTCTAACCCCTGTCACGTCTGAACCCGACGCAAGCACCGCTGAGAAGACGAGAGGGGGGGTGGCACGGGTTTAATCAGTGGGGTAGAAGTTAAAGGGGGAGTAGGGACACTCATCATATGACTCAGATTAGAATTTTGTAAACCACAAAAAAGAAAAATCTGTGAATTTCTGGGAGCTGACAGTCAAATTACACTGTAAAGAGTTTTCTAAGAGCGACTGGTACTGAAAATATTACAAATTCAAAAGTTATATTTCTCAAGTACAAATTAAGATAAGAATCTCTTCTGATCTGAATATGCTTTGGCTCAAACATACGCTTGAAAGAATTAAGCAGAAAGTTATAGGTCAGTTTGCATTTGCAGAAGCAAGAGTTTATCTCAGAATCTGATGGCTAGCTCTGAACTACAAGGAATATTTATGCTGTAAGCATTTGGACAGTAACATGCTAAGTACTGCTAAAGTTAGAGTGAGCCGGTATGGGTTAGAGGTAGGGTATAACATTTCTATTACATGCAGGAAGAAAGCAGGCATAGCTATTAATATATCCATGATGCCATCTGGACCATAACATTAAAAATCAAGGGTTTAATACATTTAGTTTTTATTTTAAACATGCTTCAAGACATCATGGCTGACACAAGTAGCCAAGAATGTCATGTGACATTTAATTTTTGAGGCACTTTTCAAACATTGTTCGCAGCGTGCTGCGGTATCATGCCATCATGCCCAGGCTGGGGTGAAAATTCTTGTTAGCAACAACTGTGCATTGGAAGGAAGAGATACAATACAAAATAAGATTTTTACAATTTGGGGGGCAGAATTTCCTGAAAATAAGAATAAATGCATTTAAATAAAATCAAGCAATTCACCCTGAGCTATAAGCTGCTTTACACCGGTAAAGAATGGGATTTATAACTTAAAGTGCATACTGTAGCCTCCCCTATATTTAAAGTAAAAGCAGAATATTTAGGGGGAATGTGCATTTGAAAGTCAACCTGATGTATTCTCTGCTATTTACAGAAATTCAGATCTGTTTTTAGTTTTGTTTAGTAGCTATACAAAGATTCCTGCTTGGATGCATCTTAATTTTAGGTGATTGTGCCAGGATGTTTTATGAAGTTGAATACTAGATTCAGAAGCCAGCAGAAGTATGTGATACTGAAAGCATAACTTCAGTCTGAACAGGTGGCTCTACTGCAACATCTCTATCAGGATTAGGCTGCCAGGACACATGCACCAACAGCAACAGACTCTTGAGTGAAAGAGTGCTGAGATACAGCCTGGGAGATGGGATCTGCACATTGTAAGTCTCTCTATTCTAGATTAATAGTTTCTTTTAGTTTTTAATGTATAAACTCTCTTCTCCAGCTCAGACATCTGTTGCAACACCGTAAACATTTCAATCCATTACATGTTTAATGTCTAATAGGGATGCACGATATTGGAATTTTGGCCGATATCCGATATGCCGATATTTTAAAACTCATGTGGCTGATAACCGATATCGATACTGGTATTAAAGCTGAAAAAATAAGCAGTCCTTGCAAATAGTTTTGTTATCCGTTTCCAACGCTTTGAAAAATTGGGGCGGTAAAAAATATTGATACACTGAAATATTGTGCTATTTTCATATGCCGATATCAAACAGATATTTAAAAGCGTGGTATCGATCTACTTTACTTACAAAACTTTTCAGATTTCATCATTCTGTTACAAAATCTCATTAAAATTTTGTGAATTCTTACAAGATTTCATAAAAGAAAGTTGAAATATCGTGAGATTCTGTTAGTAAAATCGATCAATACCCCGTTTTTAAATGTCAATATGATATCAGCATATGAAAATATTGCAATATTCCAGTGTATCAATTAGGGATGTAACGATTAACCGATAAAATGGTTAATTGTGATAAAATTCCCAACGATTAGTGATACCGTGTCAAATTTTAATTATCGTTAAAACCGTGACTCATTACTGCACTTTGAAAAACTCTCTATGATGCTACTCATTGCCAGGAAAAGCATCAACAGTCCCAGTTTGCATTACTTTATTTTTGAAAACATGGTGGAATGCAACAAAGGCACCCATGTGGACAGTGCTGTGGAGATTTTCCCCTTTTAAAAAGAACAAAGTACACGTCTAGACCCATTTTGGATATTTTTAAAGATGCTGGTGGGGTATTTCAATAATACCGCGATAATAATGATAACCGTGATCATTTTGGTCACAATAACCATGATATGAAATTTTCATACCGCTTCATCCCTAGTATCAATATTTTCTCCCACCCTAGTCTTTAGAAGTTTTAAAGTCTGTAAAACAGAAGTTTTTGAAGAAGAAGAGGAAGAGAATGTTTTTTGTTTTGTTTTTTTTGGATTTTAGAAACAGCAGGCTGATCGATTAAATATCTGTGGGGGCGGCCGATACTGATGGGGGACGATTATATTGTGCATCCCTAATAACTGAGATAATTACCCATCTGCTAATTCTTTCAACAATCCGGTATTAAAAATTGCCACTTCTATTTTTGTAACACACTAACATGTGATGGTGAACTTCACAGCTCTTTGAAAACAAATGTTGGTAATCATCAGCCAATGTTGGTAACTGACCGGGACCACAAAACATTCTCTCTGATGGACAAAATTTCTGCTGGTCCTTGTCATAATGATGGCAGCAGTCAGTTTCAGCTTGTGTATTTACACATTGTTTTTTCAGCATCCAAACTTCCTTCTGGATCTGTATTTCTTTTTCCTCTAACTTTGCTGCTCTCCCCATGCTGCTTCATTGCTGAGATGCGTTTTTGTACAAAACTCCAATACTTAAATCACTGCAATGTTGTAGTGCATATCAAAACTTAGTGGTTACAAGTCTGCAAGTTGTACTTTAAGCCAACAGTGGAGCATCATATTACTAAACTACAATGTTACTATACCAATCATAAACCTGTGGTAAGTTGTTGGTAAGGAGAGGTGATGGGTTTTGCATGCCATTAGGGTTAAGTCTGGATGAGTGCACAGGGGAGAAATGGGCTACAGCCTTACAGTGGCAAAGCAGTTATGTGCTAGCAACCAGATAAGACAGCCGGCCAGCTCGAAGCTGTAGCAGCTTTGTAGTTTGTGAACATTAGCCACAGCAGCAGTAATGGTGGCACCAGTCATGATGGTGTCCATGCCAGTTAAGCCGACATGCAACCGTAAGCTATATCTAGGTGGATTTTAAGTTAGCAATCATGTTAATGCCTTGCTTACCAGTGTACATGCAGGTGAGCATGAGGCCCAGGGCAGCCATGGCTCTGTGAGGTGACGGCATGTTGACTCGGTCCACGCTGAGTTTGACCAGCGCTTCTCCATCTACACGCGACAACTGCTCCGACAGCAGGAGACGCTCCAGACCACGCAACACGCAGTGATAGATGATGGAAGGAGTGGAGTCCTCGCTGGCTGACACCATCACACCACATAACTGGGGGAGAATAAAACATGAACGCAAGACAAAGGAAAGATTTCTTTAGATTACTGCCAAGTTTGCTCATTAACTCTTACAATGACAAGTTTTTCTTTTCTTTTCTTTTGTGCCATTTTTCAGGTTGATTTTTGCACCACTATGCATCAAAATTATCTTCTTGGCTTTATTCCAACCATAGATGGCCATTATTTTTGTTCTTTTAAGACATACGACTTACTGTTCACTTAGTGATCTTTGGCTGCTCCTGATTGGATGTTACTGTCAATTTAAGCTTTCTGATTGGTAGAATGTTTGACAAGAAGTAACTTAATCATTGGTGGAAATGTCAGTCCTTGCTTGCCAAATAAAGCAGAAAATAATCAGTGATGTTTCAGCCCTTTTTCTGCTTTTTGAAAGAGTGACTTCATCAGAAATTCTGGGTCCAAAAAAGGACGTCTAATAGCAACACAGTAGTGGTGACAATCTTATCTTTCTTTTTTTTTTTTTTTTTATTAAGAAAATCTGATAATCATATTAACATGGATCACGCATGTGGGGCTCAAAATAAACACCACATTATCAGTTGGATTGTAAACCTCTTGGACAGGCTATAAATGTCTGGAAAACCTCTGTAGATCACCTAAAAGGTAAACCATTGATCACAATTTACCTCAGTTAAACATAACCATTCCTGAGAAATTGTTAAGCCTCTCTGAACTCCGCAATCAAGGAATCATGGATGGAATTATGCAATCAAACATTAGAAACAGAATTCATTATAAAATGTGGAATATCACAGAAACGAGCAACATTTTGAGAAAATGTTGGGTCTTTTCTTATTTAAAAAAAGAAAGTTTTTCTCAGGAAAATGCTTCGCCAGCTTTCCTTCTGGCTGCCTCTTACACCAGGAGCGCTTCAGAGCGGTGCGTCTCTGCCTCGATTGGATTCTCAGTTCACTTGATCATATGAGGACTGCAACATTGTGCAACAGTTGCTTCATTTATGGGCATTTAAAGTGAATAATAAACAAGCAGAAGGTTATTTAGCCAGTCCGACTTGCCTCTCATGTGCTTGCTCTTTGTTTGATTACTTTTCCTTGTTTTTCGTGCATCTACTGGTGAGTTAAAATATGAAAATCTCGTCTTCCATGGTGTCACATATCAAACTATATTCCCTTGCAGCTGATGACTTGGTGTCCGTGCCACAGGTTAAGACATAACACTGCTTTTTTCAGCGCAAAATGCCATCCAAAGTCTGCGCATAGCGTTTTATTTTAAAATCGACGAGATCCACTTTGCTTTTCATCGACTGACTTCCTGAATGATCCACTCTGCTCCATATGGATGCGGTTTCAAAGCAGCAGAAAAGTGTGATTTGACAATAAAAAAAAAAAAATTTTAAAAAAATTCAGTTGGACAAGAAAAACTAGTGCCATGTTTTTTTTCCCTTAAATGTGTTTAAAAGTGTGAAAGCATTCAAGTTTTCAAATATAACTGATTAAATCGTCTATATTTGTTTTATACACTGTCTTGGTGTTAAATTTGTGTAAAATAAATAAAAAATGGAATTCTCAAAAATTAAAATGGAAAAACACTGAAAATGGAAAAAATTCAAAGAAAATTTTAGAAAAACTAATACGGATGTCATTGGGCTCTAAATAAACCATAATGCTCATACCGGCTGGCAATTTAGAGAAGTTTTAATGGTTAACGTGCAATTAAGAGTGGCCACATTTAAAAAAAAAAAAAAAAAAGGCAATTGTGTTAGAAAATATGGCTTACCTGTATTACTCCAGCCATAAACTCAGGTCCTACATCCAGAGGGTAGTTCTCCATCATATAGAAGGCCACCGCGCACATCACCAACACATGCTGCTGGTTATGCAGGTTCACACAACTGCAGAATAGGAACAGCGCAAACAGACCATGACTACACCTGAACACAGATAAATAGAAATGCCAATAACTGAGAAGTCAAGGGTAACACCTGCTGGTCAACAGATGCACTACATCCTGGTTTACATTATAGCAGCTTATGAAGCCGTGCAAAAACTAATTGAATGTAGATCCTCTCAAACTGCAGGGGGGACACACATTGACATTGGACATAGAGGCTCCCTGTGGCCCTTTCATCATCAGTTTAAATAATTAGCTGATGGCCTGAGGTCAGTGAAGTGTCTGAGATAAGAGGACAGCAATACTCACTGAGCAATAGCCCGAAGGTTTGACAGAAGGTACTCCGAAACTGTAGGGATGAGCTGTTTGGCTGTGTCATCCAGCAGGTCACACTCCAACACATACAATACTCCATGCAGGGCCCCCATCCGACTGGGCAGGTGGGTGCTGCGTAGAGTTGTCTCCAACAAGCGACACACGGGCTCAGCTATTACTTTGTCCTAGAAATTAACATTTGTAGGTTTTATACCATTTCGAGCATCAGTTTAGCAACATACTACTGCTCCCACAATAACTGCCTCAGCTTCACTCACCATGCCCAACACAGCAGCAGCCTTACAAATGGCAGGCACCAGGTACTGATTCAGGATTTCATCCTCTGGTGGGTGGAGCTTCTGCAGCTCCATCAGGGTGGAGAACATCATGTCAAACTGGTTCCTCTCTGTGAACAGGTCTGATACTGCCAGCAGCTACAGAGAATGATACAGGCAGGAGTTAGATGAATGAAGCTAATCGAGGTTGGCTCTGAGTCCACTTGAAGTACCTTTTTTCCGTTGGAAAAGTTTGTATTAAATTCAATGTGTAAATTGAACTTTGATGGGACATTCAGGTACTTTATCATTATCTCGGGTTAAGTGCTGAACTTGGAAGAATGGTAAACAATTCCTTGACAATGCAGATGAACAGGTGAGATATGAGAACTTGTCCATGACGGCTTACCGATCGGACAACTTCACTGATGAGGATGGTCGGGGTCCTCCTGTTACTTAGAGAGCCGGGGATCAACCATTGGCTGTAGAGCTCCAAGAGAAACTGAGAACACGAGTGTATATCCACACCTGCACGATGCTTCCTGAAAGCACAAAGTTAGCAGATCAGGTGTGCATGTGCATATTAATCCATGGGCCAGAACAGATATCAGAACCACTCAAGATGACAAAACTTACTTATGATTTCTTCAAAGATCTATGTCTGTAGATGATATTTTGGTATGATAACACTTTGAGTGGTAGCTAGATCATAGTTATCAACTCTTGAAGTGACCCACCCCCTTTAGAAAATTGCACCTTAGATGCAGGTGCATACCCTGGTTTAGACTCATCTACAGGACATCTGTCAACAGTGAACAGTATTGTATTTGGTATCATTTTAAAGGGGACCTTTTAAGGTTTAATTCAAGGTAAGATGTGAATTTGTCTGACCAATATAGAAGCCGCTGTAGCTCTTTAAACAATAAAGAACACATTTTTACACAATTTTTTGCCTAAATGAAATACTATCTTTTAGCCCACTGTCTTCTGAGAACAACAGGGATACAAAATCTAGTAACTGGAATACTCACTGGGTCATAAGGATTCAGGAAATGTATAATATGTCTATATTCTTTCATTGCCAGGGGTGTTTGTGAACAGCCAAGCATCTTTTGGCTCTAATAAGCTCCAACTTAACCATTTGGCTGATGTCACAAACCTGTTTTCATCATGCAGATGAAGAAGATGGGACACGAAGGACACAAGAAGATTAGGAACCTGCTAAGTAGGGGTGTGCCATACTGTATTGTTTATATCGTATCATGATAATACTGGTATATAGGTGACATCATGTGACCAGTGCATCACAGTGGGGCTCCACTGAATGAGTGAATGAGGGAACATGGCAGATCAAACCAGATCAGCGGGTATCAGCTTCAAATCATCAAAAAACAGTGTTTGTTAAAAGAAAAACTAAACTGAAAAGGCAACTGACATTTTAATAGAATCTGCGGAAGCTTTATTTTGCTGTATGTCTCATGTCAAGTTGGGTAAACGGAAGAGGGAGTTTACTGTGACTTCTTGTGTCGCCATCAGTATCATCTGTGACATCTTTATTCCAACATTTCTTTTAATAAAATATCATGATATATTTTTGGTGATATCGCCCACCCCAAACTAATCTTTAGAGTTTCTTTACAGCACAGAGCATCTGTGCAGTTTTTAGTACAGATGCTCAGAGATGGGAGCCAGAGCTTGGTGGACACAGGGCTTGGGTGTTTTGATCTACTGGTACTGGAGTGCTGTGGACAGTCTGACCTTGAATTTATTGGAGATACAGGTGGGGAGGCAGGTGCTGGTGTGTCTGCTTCATCTTCTTCATCCTCACCCCATTCTTCCTCCCTCAAAGGAGTAATGTTGTTTCCCAACCACACTGAATGGATGGAAACCTGGATCGGTATCCAAAATAAAACAAAATACACACTGGTTAATGATATTTAGAAGTTCATTCAACATCTTATTCCTCAAGCATCGCTTCCATTTTTCTCATGCTTCTCGTACCTGCCCAAGTTTGTAATCCATGTTTCCCAGCTCCCTCTCTGTGTTGATCTGAAGTAGCAGTTTCTCATGGCTGATCAGCGTTCCTGCTGGAGCAAAGACGAGGAAATGTACTCTCCAATAATTCACACACGCTGCAGGTATCTGAAAGTTGAGTAAAAGGAGAGAAAGTGGCTTTTCTGTTACCTGCAGAGGCTGCTGACAGTGAGGGCACGGGGTCCCAGGCATGGTATGGATGGTGTGTATGGACATTGTCCCTCTTTGACACAAGAGCCTGAATCTCTCTCTCCACCTCACCTCTAATTACTGCCAGTTTCCTTCCAAACCTAAACACACACACACACACACACATACAAACAAAGACACTTCAATTCCATCCATCTTAAGTTTATTTTAAGTAGCCACTCAGTTAACAGATAGTGGCTGCATAGCTACCGTGTTTCCAAAGCTTTGAGACTCTTGTTGCGGGGCTGCTGTTCCAGACAGCTGACGGCAGGGTTGCCAGCAGTGGGCAGGGTCATGGCACTCAGCACCAGGCTGGTGATGGCCTGCACTGCCAGCACATTTAACTGAGTACGCTCCAAGTCCTCCTTGAGACAAAAGGATAGAAAAAAAATCAAAAGAAAAAAAAAGAGTGAGTAGAATAACATTTAAAAAGAATATAAAAGCAATTTACCAGAACTTTAGTGGATAAAGTTAAAGATTTAAGTAAAGTCTGCAACATTCAAGTCAAATTAGGGATGGGTGGTACAAACAGTATACAGTAGAAACAATATAAATTCGGCCAAATTTTTGACTATACCGGCCTACTGCAATAGCGCATGTTGATGATGACTATGCTAGAATGCCTTTATTGAAGCTGCAATGCCACCTCCAGCAGCAGTGGGAAACTGCACATTAACACAGCATGTGGAGTGGTAGGACGAATGAACCGTCAGACATGCTCCCAGTGTAAGTTAAAGCACCTCAGAGGTCGGAAAGAAACCGCAAGGAAGGACCTGGTGTGACTTGGCGTGAGGCTTTAAAGATATCAACTTAATAAAAAAGGAGGATGAAGTGTTTTTAGTGGATTCATTTCACAACTGAATCAAACCACCTACATGTCCAAAATCAGCTTCTCTCAATGTGATAATGCCAAATTGTGTTTGTTCAGATGTTTACTGTTGTGTGTATACCTCCTGTTGCGTCTCCTCCTCTTGGTCCATAGTTATGGGCTGGGTGACCAGCACCCCAAGCAGCGTGGCCCAGGTCTCTTCAAACTGAGTTCTGCTACTCCAACCTAAAAACAACACAAGCGGCCCAAACAGGTGAGAAAATCTTTCACATAAAAACAAACAAGTAACTATCTGAATGAAATAAAATAAATGCATACAAGTCATATCAGTGCGACAAATATACTTTATGTGTCAGAGAAAATTAGTAAAAGTTCATTTTATAACTAGGTGTGTGTCTGTGTGCAGCTCTACCAAGTGTGTTGATCCGGTACAGAAACTCCCTGAACACATCCTTTTCCTGCAGGAAGTCGACAGGGATCTCAGGAAGCGTTGTCCCATACTCTCCTCCTGGCTGAGGGGACCAGCCCAGTTTCCAAACCTACACAGCATTTTCAGAAAAACAAATACATCTGTAAGCTTAAAGTTCCAACAAAGTTTATCATCATTATTTATGCCAAACACTAACCAGTGGAGGTACTCTGGTGTAGCTGTTGACCAGAGGCAGTCGAGACAGACTGATGATGATATTCCGCAACGTTGGTGTGAGAAAAGCAGGAAATGGAGCATTTCTTGGGTGACCAAGGGAGAGGATGCTCTGCAAACCTTCCACCAACTCTGCCATGATCTCACAAGCTTGCCATTCACACATGTCTGGAACAGAAAACATCTTTTTAGGCTTTAAACCAAGCCAAACCCAACTCAGAAAACCAATATGAAAACAAACAAAAAGCCTGCACAGATAGCATGTGGTGGAGAACTGCAATTCTAAAAATCACACATTAACAGCAGATTTATGTCATTTTTAAACAAGTTCTCACTGTTGACATGTCCCGAGTCCACTTGGTCTTCATCAGCATCTCTTCCTCCTTTTGCCTTTTTCTTCTCTGGATGCAGAAGCCGGTCACCAGGACTCACAGCAACTGGAACACAAACAAAAAAAAAAAAAAAAAAAAAAAATCAGCAAAGAAATTAGTGAAGTTTTACGTCTATGAGCAGTTGTAGAATAGAAGGTGACACGGGAGTGGATTTTCACTCCTGTCCCATCCCAGTCCCACAAAAATGAACCTTGTCCCATCCCAATCCCAGATCAGAGTATTAAAAAAAAAAAAAAAAAAAAAAGGAAAAGAATTCCTGTCCCATTTGCTCCCATTCAGAATGACTCTTGCTCCATTTTTTTTCCTCTCATTTAGTCTTTAGGCAACAGATTGAATTTGATTGGATCTTCTCTCCGTTCCTTTTTAGACAAGCTGCTAAGAAAAGCAAGAAAACAGAAGCCTTGTTCGCTCCATGTCTACCAGTTAAATAAAACTCAAACATAGCATCTAAAGTTGCATTTTACTTATTATTGACCAGTTGTTTGCTTTCATCCAATGTCTTTACACCTATATTTTTGAAACCTTCACTGAATTTATATCGTCTTCAAGAAATAGCTTTTTTTGTCAACCATTTTAAAATGTAGAGCTTAATATGTGGGGAAAAATACTGTGGTGTTCGGTCCACTTTCAGAGTGGTGGAGAGGATCAGTTTTGATCAAGGGACCAAGCAATAATGTAACAAACATAAGCTCTTGTCAGACTCGCTCTGAAAAGCAGTAATGTAGACTTTGTCTTTTATACCGATGGCAATCAGACAAACGTCCCGCTCTTTCAACCTTGGAGCTGTAGCAGACATGTACCGGCTTGTCCCCATGTCATTAGAGCAGAAATATTGTGGCACATAGTTTTGGCTGGACATACAAGAAATGCTGCAGACATGGTTGAGTGGAGGACTGTTGCTGTGGGCAGTGTCCGGTTTCGACAGTCAACCTATCCAGAATATTTTCCAATATCTGACCCAGACTGGGATGTAAGAAGTCCACAAAGAAGCGATAAATTGAAAAAGACAACTCCGGTTGAAGGTGTAATCACCCAGAAATCACACTTTCATGATGAAAATGTGTGTTGGTTTAGGACCTCTGTTAAAACGTGCAGGAAACTGAAATGTAAAGTGGCTCAGTTTTTTTCCCATGTGAGCTCTTTGTTCACACCAGAATAGGACAAGAGTCTGCACTAGGGATGTAACGATATGAAAATTTCATATCACGGTTATTGTGACCAAATTGATCACGGTTATCATTTTTATCGCGGTATTGTGACCAATTATAGAATTACCCCCAGCATCTATAAAAATATCCAAAATGGGTCTTAATGTCTACTTTGTCCTTTTTAAAGGGGGAAAAATCTTAAGAGACATGTCCATGTGGGTGCCTTTGTTGCCTTCAACCATGTTTTCATAAATTAAACATTGCAAACTGCAAATCTGCTGCTTTTCCAGCCAATGAGCAGCATCACTGGGAGTTTTCCAATGCTGTAATCAGTCACGGTTTTAACGGTAATTACATCATGAAACAGTATTACCAATTGTTGGTAATTTTATCACGGTTAACCATTTTACCGGCAATTGTTACATCCCTAGTCTGCACTCCGCAGAACGCCATTTTGCTCCTCCTTGTCCGACGTCAGACAAGGAAGCTACTCTCAGAAGCTTGCCTCTCTTCCACCGCCTGAAATCAGCTGATTAGCTGCCGCAGCGAATAAGGACTTTGCCAAAGAGGGGGAAATTCAAGCGGCTGAGAATAGGTGAGGTGATTATCGGATAACTCTGGCCTCTCTGCACGGCAGCTTCATCTCCTGTTGCTCATTATCTGAGTGGATAACAACAATAAGCGAGTGTGAGGAATGCAACGCCATGCAAACAGATGTGAATGTACAGGGAGCGCAGAATTATTAGGCAAATGAGTATTTTGACCACATCATCCTCTTCATGCATCTTGTCTTACTCCAAGCTGTATAGGCCCAAAGCCTACTACCAATTAAGCATATCAGGTCATGTGCATCTCTGCAATGAGAAGGGGTGTGGTCTAATGACATCAACACCCTATATAACATCCCTCTGCAAGATATCTTACTATTCTTGACTTTTCAAAGCCTGTCGAGTCCCTCCTCTGACCCATTTTGCCAAAGGAAAGGAAGTTGCCTAATAATTATGTTTGCCTAATACACCTGATATAGGGTGGTGATGTCATTAGACCAAAGCCTGTATTTGAAGCTGAAATGGAGTAAAATCCTGGACGGATGCATTTTCTGACTTCAGTCCGCTTGTAGAATATTTTTTGCCACATCGGTTTATCCGCGTTTGCGTGCTCTGTCCATTCCTATAGGAAGCAGCAGCCAGAGGTACAGCTGGCTTCTGGGCCATGTAAATATTTCTAACAAAGTCACAGTCTAGGCTCATTTTAAGAACAATACAAAAGAGCGGCGCCTGCTCTTTATTTTTAGTCTGATTGCTGTGTTCCTGCTCCCATCTGCTCCAGTTAACTTTTCATCCTGTACCATCCCGATCACGTGATTAATAGTAAAGTTGACTCCCATCCTGTGAGAATCCAAAAATAAATACCAGCCTCTATTGTTGAATTTAACCAAACTTAATAGGATATATGCAAACGTCATCCTAATTACCTGCAAGAATAATGAGGCGTAGGCAGTAGATGAGGGAGCAGGTATGTGTATTATACTCAGGAGTGGAGAGCTTGTTCCAAACACAAGGCTGCTGCAGGGCCAGGCACAGACAGGACAGAGCCCACTGAAGGTCCACACTCAGGGGCAAACGGTCCTGGAGCAGGTGCCATACTACAACCTGATCACAGAGTTTCACGCACACATGGGTAAAAAACAATAAGTTATTAAATTACATACAAGATAATTGTAATCTTTATAAACTGATAATCTCAGATCACTTTGATTTTATTTATCTGTCGGTGAGAGAAACACATTTAGCAGGCTACAATACTTTCAACATTTGGTGTTTTACCTCAGTGGCAGTGCAGGTGAAGGTGGTGATGAGGTGCTCCTTGTCAGGAGGAATATGTAGAGATAAAGGAAGCTGGCACACGCTTAGCAAATATTGAGACAGAGCTCTGCAGAGTGACAAAACCCTGGGGTAGAAACCGGGAACATCTAGTGGACAGTGGAACATAAAACGTTACAAATACAAACATAAGAAAAAAACATCTCGAAAGTTAATTCATCCCTTACAAGAGGCAGACTGCAGAAAAAAAAATCACAGGAGGAAATACTGTTTCCATCTACTGTAGTAATCCTTACCATACACATCACCCAACTGGTTCCAGTAGGGCTGGGGTTGAGGAGGTGGCAGGAAGGATTGGTGTGGGGCAGGAAGGGACCCAGTGACCCCTGCCAGTTGCTCAAGGGTCACCTGCAAGGCAGTTTCCAACAAAAGCGATCCCTGACCCCGTGCTAACCTCTGCACTCCCATGCTGAGGCATGGACACAACAGGCTTAAGTTGAAATCCTGCAAATAGTCAACAGTTTACATGTCAACACTGGCTGAAACTATGCAACTGCTTCCAGTTTTAGAAAAATCCATTAATTTAATCATGTTTAAGCAGCGGTTTATGTATTCTCACCATACAGATGCTGCATTAAAAATGTTTTAGCAGAAGCTGGTGCTCATACTGAAGAAGTCTGTATCTGCATTACCTTGCAGCTCATGACACTGAAGAGGTCAGCAGGAGGTAGTTTAGTAAGAAGTTCTGTTGTTTCCAATAAGGAAACATCACCACGGAGACAGCACTGAGACTTGACCAGAGCCACATACCACTCCTAAACACCAAATAAAACATGTAGCAAAAACATTTCCTTTACTTACAAACAGAGACTGAGCAAACGTTTACGTTTAGCTTTTTATGCTACTTAGATTTGTTTTGTAGGTTGGCCTGTGCAAACTCCAAAAGTCTCCAAATCCTCACCTTGTCTGCAGTAACCAGTTCAGGGGCAGGGGGTGGATTGCCATCTAAGGGGTGTGATGTAACTGGAGGGGTGGGGCTACTGGTTTCTGCAACAGTGGCTCTGAACCTGTCCAGCAGGGAGTAGAACCGCTGATGCCTGTCACATGAGCAGAAAACATGACTCATTTCTCTGTTTAGCAGAGTTCAGTCCTGATCATTGAAAACAGACTTCTGCACGACGAACTCAGTAACTTGTTAACCAAGAAATATCAGACAACCATAAGATGACAAACTCTGTAACACACTGGAGATGAAACGGTTACCTTTGAGCCAGGCCACTGGTCTGGAGGTATTCTTGGATTCTTTCCAGTTCCTCCAAAGGCAGCTGTGCTATACTATTCTAGAGGGTGAAGGACAAAAAAAAGAGGGATGAGGCAAATACTTAACCAATTTTTAAGAGAGGAGATTTTCCTGAGGCTTTGCAGAATATTTGATCTCAGTACAATTACTACCTGTATGGATGTTTACATGAGGCTCATAAACAAGCAATAGCTCAAAGACCATTTATCTCATGTTCATCTCTCAAGCAAAGATCCATGCAACCCATTAAACACCTTATTAAACTGTACCTGTAGTGTCTCAGCCAGCAACATCTCTACTCTACGACACGCCAGCGTGTCCACCATGCGAGCCAAAACCCTGAACGGTGTGCTGAGCAGCTTGTCCACATAAAGCATCAGCAGAGATCCAGACTGACTGAGATGGATGCCTTCCAAACACTGTAAAGTTTTCTTTAGCATTGTGGGCTACAAAAGCAGAAAATGCAAGTATTATGGGGTGGAAAGGGCTTCAGAGCAGAAAAAAAACACAACTAAATACAACTATTTAGTTAAATCGTAACTGGTTAAAAATGAAATCATAGAATGGGAGAACAGAAAAATAAAATGTCATCTTACAGTTGTGAGATTGTCGCAGCGGGACTGGATGGCCTGAATGAACAGGCCGCTAGCAGCTGAGTTGCGGTGGACAGCACTGATAAAATCCTGCACTGGAGGCTCATGGGAAAGGCTGATGAGGTCACGGACGTGGTTGACAATCAGCCATGTCAGATGCTCCGAGTCATGGAGGTTCTGACACTAAAAGCAAGAAAGAAAAAAAAAAAGCAACTTAAAATATATCTAGCAAGTTTTAGGGTAAAATTAACACCAGGATAGTCCATGTAAATCGGTTCGGTTGGGCAGGAAATTACGCCAAATTCTGCACCTTCCTTCAGTTTAGTTTGCTTCACCTTGCACTCAACTCCACCACACCAAACTGCCACAGCAATGTTAAGCAGTTGCTCGCTAGAGGCGATATTTCCCAAAATAACTGACCGCGAAAAAAGAAAATCCAAATCACTGATTGGCCAGGACTGAAAACGGCTCATTTACCACAGATTAATATGGAGCAACAAGTTTATGAAGTCTTAGGGCTTTGGTTTTACTGTAGTGTTCAAACCTAACGCAGTTTTTACAAGGATTTGTCCAGTATGAACGGCAGGAGAGGCAGCCAGACATCCAGCATGTTGCACTACGATGCGCATTACATCACTTCCTCTCTTTGGTTATCGGATGGTCTTTTAGTATTTGCACGAAAAGTGAATCACACCAGGGTTCACTTGCAAGTGAACCAAGATCCCCAGTTTTCAAGAGGATCAGAGTTTGGTTTTTTGGTCTGCACCGTTCACACTGCTCCAAACAAACCATACCATCCGTGGAAGTGGAGCAGAGTTTGTTTAAAGCAGATCAAACATCAGTGTGAATGTTGTGGTCCAGAGCTCTGCGGTTTTGGACATGTTCTGCTTGAACTTCATCCTATTAGTTACAAACAGATATCTTTCTCAGTTAAGTGTTATTACTGTTATTCTAAAACTTTAAAATGTCATTTTCAACATGTTTAACAAGGTTTTCCTGCTTGGAACAACATTATCGCGGTGGATCTAAGATTTTCTTTAACAGGATGAGCTTGCTATGCAGTTAAACAATCTTACCACATAGTCACAGAAGAGAATTAAGGCTCCCCTGCGTACAATCTCTCTGTTGACCATTGCTAACCGGGACTCAGGCTTGTCTTCTTCGCCTTCCCCTGACGAATGAGGACTCAGCAGCTTTGTGGAGGAAAGACTGTGCCCTCTAATGAGAAGAAAATTAATACAGATTATAGTAAATGTTGTAATTCACTGATACTGATCTATTGCTCTGTTTTTACCTGGGTGTCTGATGAACCTCGGCCCACCAAGAGTAGTTGGTGTAGTTGATGATGAGGAGGACTTGACACCACAGAAGCACAAGGGATGGGTGGGTGGTGACGAGGCACTGCACCATGCTGTTGAGTCCCTCCAGAGAGTAGAAGAAACTGCCTTCAGAACCGGTCTGTGCAGCACCACTCTCGCCCTTCAGGAGTCGGCTGGCTGCAGCTGTGATCCTGCGAAACATTCCTGACAGAAAGAGGAAATTTTGCAAAATGCTGCTTTACACAGCATTTCATAGTGAAAGTGTGGTATAGCAACATACTGTACGCCTATAAAAAAAAAAGATATGCTCACCACTTTTGAAGACATGTATGAGACACATGAGCAGTGTGCCTAGTTGCTGGCAGTAGAAGGTGTGCTGCTGCTCAGTAATGTCCACTTTTACACGCCTGCTGGAAATGTCATCGAGCAACACACCTACCAGCTGTAGAACGAACCTTGAGGAAGTGAGAACGATAGATTTCTAATGAATGAAGACACGTGCAGCATACCATACGGCAACAAAATGATAGATGCAAAAGCAGCAGGGAGGCCTAAAAAGTATTTTACGCTTCTATTCTAAAACTCTGAAGAAATAAACTCACCTGGCAAAGGTTTCCTCAGGTAGAGCCTTTTGTGCCTCGTCGTTTGCTTCCTCATCACAAATGGTGTCAGCTGCAGGTGGATCATTGGTGGAGGGGCTCTGCTGCTGCAAGCGGTGGATTGTGTTGCAGGACAGGAGGTGTGGGGAGAGGGACAACTCATGGACTCGAGACAGGACGATGTCCTCAGTGGACTGAGAGACTAACACCCTGAGGACTGCCAGGATACCAGACACCCACAGCTGGACTCTGGCTACAGATGCCTGAAGGAAGGGACATATGTGACATTCATGTCAAGTGTAATAGTAGTGATAATACATTTTATTTATAACACAGTTTATATTAAGGTTTTTTTTGTTGTTTTTTTAACCTTTTTAGTCTGTAGCATTTATAGATTATAAGTGCTACAGACTAAAAAGGTAAAAAAAAAAAAAAAAAAAAAAAGAGAGAGAGAGAGAGAAAAGGACCACAAGGTTAAAAGCACGACATCAAATGTTTAAAATTTATTTCTTTCCGGTTATTGCAGGAAAAAAGTAGCTGTTGTGTAAATGTTTTGTCTCACCATAGTGGCTGGGATGGTAAACATGCTCTTGAGCAGCATGTCTACAGGCCTGAGAGAGGAGGGTGCCACAGTCTCAAACAGAGTGTTCAACACCCCTAATGCCTCTGGGGAATCCAGAAGCATCTGTGAAGAAACAAAGGTTGTTGATGTGCATGACCTTACTGCATTAAAAAAAAAAAAAAAAATCTTAATCATATGAACACGGAAGCTTCTCCCAAACCTGTTGCTTGGCAATCATGGGAAGTATGACATCTGCAATCTGTCTGGACAACCTCTTCCACTTGTCCTCATTCTCTTTGTGACACTGCTGCAGCACCAGGATGAACATCTCCAACACCTGCGACAAATATGTAAAAGCACATCTAAGCTAGAGAACTAAAAACATGGGAGCACCTGATGTCATTTGCCTGGTGTGGTTTTTGCATCTACTCGGAAGTCATACCTGATGGTACTGTACGAGTCTGAGCAGCATGGAGACCACCACTTCTTTCTGTGTATCCAGCTCTTTACCTGCATCTGCTTTATTTGAACCTCTTAAGAGAAATAGGTCATGAACTATTGGCTGTAAGGCTGGGATGGCTGTGGAAAAAGAGCCAAAAGGAAAATATTCTTAGTGGTTATTGCATTTAAATCAATTGTGAGAACTGACAGTTAATCCAAGAAAAGCTGGATAATCCAATAAAATCCTTTCATTAACACTACTGGCCCAAAAATAAAAAATAAAGGAGCTTAAAACAACAACATATATGAAAGAAATATTAATAATGCCATTTTATGGTTTCTGTTCTTCTGACGTCTTCTTACCATGTGTGACAGCTTTCCTGCCACTTGCCATGATGCCATCACACAGCTGGATGATCTTGGGGATACTGATGATCTGCTTGGAGTGGTAACGCTCATAAGACAGCAGCACCAGGAAGAAGAAGATGTTGGGAATGATGGCCTCAGAATCTCTGCATGGGGAGTGCCGACAGTTATTTCAGCTTACTGATCATATTCATCATAAATAAGCCAACTGAGAGAAAGTTAAGGACAAACTTGCCTGAACTGCCCCACTTCAATGTATTCAAACTGCTTTAGGACAAAACCGATGAAAACCTGAAAAAAACGGAGAAAAAGTCTCAGCAGAATTACAGAAATGAAATGTATGCATGCAAAAGATTTGAATTTGTTTATACCTGATCTGAGTCCAGGAGACAGTAGTTGACTCTGAGCTGTACGAGTTGGGCGAGCAGGTCCAGCACTTGTCTCTGCAGGGCCACAGAGGTGCTGGTGGTGTACTGCTTCAAAGCTTTAATCACCAGAGGCTCAAACAGTCGGATGTGGTTGTGAATGGCATTCTGACATAACAGAGGTTGCAGATATGCAACAAATGTCTTTACAGCACATTTTGAAATATTAAGAGTACAAAATTTACTTTTAAAAAGCAGCAGAGCAATTTAACAGGTTATACCTTGTCTCCTCTGTGGCGAGTAGCATTTGCAATGTTGGACCTCAGCTGATTGGATGCTTTTTGCATCACATCAAACCATCTAAAAGCACAAAAGGAAACAAAAGGAAACCTTTTTACATTCAACATCTGCATATCTTTGCAAACATAATGGCCCATGCGCTCAAATGTGAATATCTGCTCCTATGAGATACAGTATATGTTGTTACTTACCCAGAGGTATCCTGCTCCTGTTCAGCCTGGACCATGTTACGGAGACTAGCATCAGCAAGAGCCTGGGTGAAGTGTGTATACGGAGCCATGAAGCAGTAATGATAGAGACCTGGTCGCAGGTTGGAAGAGCCAAGACGTAGAGTTTTCCCTTGGGAACGGCTGGGTCCACTCAGGGTGCCTTCATATTGAGAGGCGAGGTTGGTTCCAAACAGGGTCTTCAGCAACTAAAGGATATATTTTCAACTTTTAGAACAGGAAAACACTAAACTACCAAGCAATAATGAATCTATCAGTTACATACTAAACTCATATTTAACCATTAAACTGAACAGGAAACAAGTTTAAATCATTACACTCTCCTTCCATCTATGCACAAAAAAAAACCCTCAGTGCCTTAACTAGATAATATTTCTCTCATCTTAAGCTTCACATTAGCTCAATTTGTCAAAATCCGCTTCATAGTCATCCAGAGAGATGAGTATGATTCAACATAGATGTATGGAACCATCGCACAGGGAAACCCATGCCTTTACAGGCCCTGTCGGCAGGAACCAACCTCACTCTGTGTGGACTTGAGTCAGTTGTAGCACACTGCTCAGTGCTACAACCATAAAGACTGCCACACTCTGTTAATGTCACTCAGTGGTAAACCAAACAGAAAACAGACCTGCTGCACACAAACAGTAGCCATTGTTGGTTCTCTGGAAAAGCAGGACTTCAGGTAACCCAGAATTTCCTCTACACACTGGCAAAGACAGGAAAAAAGTACATCATTACATGGTATTGATTCCAGGAACTAATTAACTCAAAGCTTATAATTGTCATGATATAAAACAAAAATAAAAACAAAAACCTATTCATTTACAAACCGCAAGACAATGATCTGTACTTGATTCTACAGCTATTCAATTGAAAACATAGAATAAAAGCCGAAAAAAAAATCATTTTACCTTCCCAATGTCATGTAGTGTGGCCAACTCCAGCAGCTGAGACAGAACATCTAAAGAAGCACGCAAGAAACTGCCAAACTTCTCCTGACTATTGTGGAGATCTAACGTCACCTAGGAGACAAAAACGATTGCTTACACCCCTCCAAGGCACAATTCATCAAGGAAAACTTATACATCACAGCTTTGTTATGCTATGGAAAATGATCTGACCTTGTAGTTAGCATGTGTGGCTTTGAGCACATCATAGAGCTTGAGGTAGGGAGGCAGGTGATAGAAGCTTCCAAGGGTGGTCGATTTGTTTATGGTTGTTGACCCTGTGCCCTCTGCTGGTCTGCCTGCTCAAAAAAAAAAAAAAAAAAAAGAAAGAAAAAGAAAAATCTGTTTTCTTAAATATACCTTGTAGCTCATTTATACTGGCCAGGTACCTGTATAGTGCCAGCTTCTAAACCAAACTTTTAACTGGCTGGCCCAGTCAGATCAAAGCACAGCTGTTTCAGAGCCTGAAGTCTGTTCTCAATGGGCATAGAAGAAAAATAGTGGTCTTTCTTTGTGAAACATGGTGTCGTCAATTAAAGGCTGAGTTCACCTGCTGTATTAGTCAGATTTCAGTAAAGTCAGATGATTTAAGACCAACATGCACAGCTAGGCACTTAATGTTCACACAAATGCTGTATTGCACACATTATTTCAACAAATCTTTATTTTTAAAGAAGCAATAATGACAAAAAAAAAAATGCCAAACCAAATAAAGATATACTTTATTATTAATCCCAATTAAAGAGCCAATTAGGAAATTCATTCTCTGCATTTAACCCATCTCAGGTTGAACCTTTTAACACCCTTTTAATCCCCTTTCCCAACTTTAAATTGTTAATCAAAATAAAAAAAAAACAAAAAACAACCACACAAAAAATGTTAGGTGCCTGCAGTGTTAGCTGAAAGACAAAAATCAAATTAATGAATTGTTTCACACCAACATACCTTGTAATTTTCTTTTTATTAAATATTTAAATAAGATAAGGACAGTAAACGAGCAGACACGTTTTACCTGTTATCTTATGCCAAATGAAAAATTCAATTTATTTAATGAGGTGTTATAGCTCTTTCTCTGGAGCAGAAAAAGACGCAAATGAGATTATGATTCAATGAGGAAAAAAAAACAAAACACGATTCGACTATTCGTTGACGAATGGCATGATCTGACCAATCAGGTTCGACTATGAAAATTCTTAGTTGGGGACACCCCTACAGGGAACAGATACAGAAAGTGGGGGAGACGTGAACCATGCCTCCATTGCACCCATGTATGCGTTTATGAAGGGGAGTAATGGGGAGGAGAGCACTGAATCAACAGCATGATGTGTTTTTGCTTTCGTTTTAGTGCAGCACCACACATTGGTTTATGTTTGGGAAACACTGTGTGGTGTCACACATCCATCTTTCCAGCTACTGGACAGCCACCACCCCTGAAGATCAAGTATAGACCACCCGTTGAAAAATTAAGCTCATGTAAGGTAACAGAGGTCAATCAAACACTGGCATCACTTTTTTTTGCAAGATACCTATATGCCACTGCATTTCTGTTGCCTAGAAACCAATCTAAATTTCAATTGATGCCAGTTCATGTTGACATCCTATAATCTGAAATTTGCTCGGTAGTCTGAATACATAGTTTGTTCTGGAAACTTGTGGTTATAATGTAGCGGTGACGATGTAGCGGTGACGATTTTACCATCAACCTTTAGGATTGCTGAATGTTTGTTTACTTCTGCAAAGACCAGTAAAGGCTACAGTATACTTCTCCGACTGCGTAATGCGTTATCCAACTGCCTAACAACAGAGACCCCTCCAGCCTTCATAGTTCTCCGCCATGGTGCCGGATACGCAGTGCAATTTCCCGCCCAATAAGTAGGGGTAGCTATACAAGACTATCCTACTCATATGATGGCGTCCGAGAGAGAAAGACTATTGTTGTTGCTGCAGCTAAATAACAGAGATACTGTTGATGCAAAATAAAGACGATGGGGCGATTTTGGTATTTCCTCACTTCTTCAGCCAAATGTTCTTCCATTGGACTCATATTTGTGTCTTCGTAGGCTAGCAGGTTTAAAAATGGCGCTGCTAGTGTTTACGTAGTGGTAGACCAATCACAGCCCTTGCCATCTCAGTCGTCCCTTGACAGAGTAACGGACACTTAAAAATATTTTGTGCAGCCGGAGACGACGGAGAGGCTCTCAGTCGACGTAGAGGGCTCTCCGTAACCTACGTAGAGCACTTTACGGACGACTATAAATTAGGCTTTACACTGAACTGGTTTGAACACAGACCAATTTGCCAGAAACTCCCGAGGTTCTGAGACTCCAGAACCAGAACAGTGTCCGTCTGAAAGCATCACCAAAGGGATGATCTGTGTTTAGGTTGGAGCATAGCGAGGTGGGAAAGTACCTGTGTTGACCTCACTGCTTTTCTTCGGGCTCATGGGTGCAGCGCTGGGCTCAGTGGCCTCCTTCTCCTTGCCTTTCCTGCGAATAGGACTGAGGGAGGGGGTGTTGCTCAGAGAGGGAAGAGCAGCCTAAAAATGGGGGGAACAGAGTAAAAACAAATTTCAAAAAGTGAACTCAACACATCCGACTTTATGTACATCTAATTCATGGTCAAAAGGCAGATAAGTGTAAATAAAAAAACTACCTTAAGTATCAGTCTAGATCATAAGATAATCACTTTTTACTTGCCTTCACTGCTGGCCCTGGCGGTGTGTCATCCAGCACGTGGGCACAGATGTTGAGGATCTTCATCAGATGGGAAAACAGCTGTTCCACCATGCTCACCAGGGAGCGTTCTGACAGTGCTGCCCAGGGTTCCTCTACCTTATTCTGGCTTCCACTTGTGTTCCCACTGCTACCATCCTCTTCTCCAGCCCAAGGGTTGCGTAAGCATTTAGGAGCAACAGCTGGCAAAATGATTATGAGATTAATTAGTCGATAACAGGACACTTCCACTGGAAGGTTTTTTCAAATGAAAAGCTTGATTGGGTTTGCGAACAAAATTATAAGTTACACATAAACACAGAGACACATTCATGCAGACTACCCACCAGCAAGCAGGTTGCCAGAGAGCAAAAGTGCATCTTGATGTGCAGAAAGGTCCAGTGGAAACCAGGCAGAGGACAGCAGGGAGAGCACCATATTGGCCGTCCCTACTGTCAGAGTCCTCCGATCAGAGTCTGGAGTAAATGAAGACGTGTTTGAAGAAGCTGGAGCATTGCTGGACTGTGACAAACTGACCAACAGAAGAACAGAAACAGAGAGCCATGAATTTAGAAGAAAACTAGAGGTGCAAAAGAAATGTTATTTAGAAACCCAGTACAACAATGATGTCATCAAATGTTTCACAAACCTGAGGGTCCTGCCTCTGGTGCGGTTAAGACTAGAACGGGAAGAAAAGCTACTGCTAGAGCTAACATAACCACAGTGCCAGCCTGTGCTCCAAGTGCTAATTGGAAAATTTGAAGCCAAGAGGCACAAGGCCTCACAGCAGCCAAACTGCAAAAAAAGAAAAAAATATAGTAATCAAATGGCTTATGCAAATGAGATGACTGGAAATTTTCAGTAGAACAAGTAAATCAAGAGTTGGACAGAAAACTTACAGTCAGTGCTTTGGAGGTAGACGATGTAAAAGCATGGGCGACGGCAGTAACAACTCTTGACAAGTTGTTTTCCAATGTGACATCAGACACAGTGTTGGACAGGTTGTAGCCTCGGTATGTCCTGATAAACAGAAACTGCTGACTCACTCAAAAATGACTTGGAAAATCTTTGTTTGCAATCAGCTTCTGATTTAAAAATGCCCTCATCATATGGTCACAGACATCTAGGGTATTACAAAGCAATGGCATTATGGGACCAATAATGAAGAATTTCTAATCATTAAATGATATTTACAGCATTTTTGAGGTGACAATGGGTTCAGGAAAAGCAGGCGTGCAAGTACCTTGTGATTGTGCTGACTGTGAACTGGGACGGGGGTTGTGTCTCGTGCATAAGCAGCTGTAGATAAACTGAACTCTGGTCCGGGCTATTGCCACCACTGGGTCCACTTGGCCTTGGTCGCAGTCATAGAATAATTTTGGAACCAGTCTTGCAGAGGAACCAGAACAAGGGGCAAGGGATAGGTTAATGAACTTTTTTTTTTCTTTTTTTTTAAAAAAAGGAGAGGTAATTAACAAAAACGGAAAAAAAAAACAAACAAAAAACAAAACAACAAAAAAAAAAACATTTTAGTAAGTTTAACTAAAACCAGCCATTCTTTAGCTGGTCTACAAAGCACTTAGTACTTAGAGAATGCATCATATAGCAAACAAATACATAAAGGGCTGGTGTACCTGCTAACAGCAGAGGCAGCTATGTGCCTTACTCTTGGATCGTCATCTCCTAACAGATGTAGGACCACATCATTTAGGACCCTTTCTTGCATCCGCAGTCTCTGGATAGAGGAATTTATACAAATAAAGAAACACAGCTAGCAACAAAATTTTGAAATATTGAATAAATGTTACACCATGAATATGTTTATGTGTATAAAAATGTAATAACTGTTCATTTTCACAGCAAAGAACACATACCCCAGTGTAGTGATGATCTCCTTTGTGTAAAGTTTCAGTTTTTCTCTCCAAGAAGTTGACTAATCTAAACAAAGAAATTCTTGGGTGAGTTGTTACTTAAAAAGAATATTTTTGCTTCTTTATTTAAAGAAGACATACACTGTTGTTGAGGCATAGGATAGAGAATTTTAAAGAACATTAAGCTTAAAAAGAAAGTCAAAGGCTCTTACCTAAAGTCTAATTCAGCCAGGGTTTCCAAGAGCTCAGTGCGAACAAGCCAGTATGAAGAATCCCTCAGAGCAAAAAGGTCAATAACCAGCTGCAGGCCAAGCTCACTCAAAGTACTGCTGCACACCGTCATGATGCAATGCTGAAAAGGGGGGGTGTTAGACTCCCACATATATAGGTTACCAAGCACTAAAACTCATGCAGAAACCCATCTTCATCTTACCCTCACTGCAGAGCAAGCCATCTTGCAGGTGACAGAGGATTCATCTCTTAGAGTTTTCCGGAGTAAAGGCACCAAGTCCACCAGGGACAGGGGGTTGCCTGGAGTCCAGACAAGTATAATAAGCACCAATGTATAATATCCAATCATTTGACATGTCAGTGATCAGACTGGCCCACACATGCACACTAACCTGTTGCACTCTGCACACTGGCCAGCCAGGAGTGTATGTTGTAACGTGTTTTGGTTAGTGCGGCCTGTATAATGGCTCCACAGAGGATGGCTGTGGCCCCTCTGATCTGGGGGTCCCCGTGGTCAATGAGGCGCAGAACATCACTAATATATTGCTGCTCTGTAAGGGAAGAGAATATTACCAGGGGCAATACGGCACTTTTATCCTCTCAGGGATACTTCAACATGTGAACACAAGTACAGCTGTTACATAATAGAAGTGACTCTACAAGAACATATCTTAAGGGCAGATGTAACCTCATGCTCCCCAGACTGCATTTGAAGTTATGGAGGCATAATTTTCTACCAAAAATACAGTCTTCCTGGATCAGTCCATCCAGGAATTCTCACTGCTGCAATCCAAACATCTCCTTGCATTTTTTTCCAATCACAACAACATAATGTAACTCTTAACTGCAGCATTCCTCTGAATTACCCCATACACATTTTTTATATGCAGATGTGTGCAATAGAGATGTGACCTGGATAATACACACAGTAGATGACAGCCCTAAAGCATAGAAACATTGAGTGGAGGTAAACTACTACTACTGACATTCATCACTATTACACAATTAATACAATTTTATTGCATTAATTCATTTTGTCTCGTTTAAATTTTTTGTTTTCATTTAACACATTTATTTCTAAAGCTCGTTTAAAAAAAACAAAACAAAAAAAACAATATTTACCAGAGTGCTTTGCAACTTTAAAAACAAGCATAAGTAAACAAAAAGTTTAAACAGCTTCAAGCTCACTTAGCTATATGGTTAAAAAAAATTTAATAAAATAAAACCAATTCAACTTTTGCTGCAACATATCACAAAAGCTACCACAAAAATCAGGCACTTACTGTAAAGTCACAACAATCTAAAAGGAACGCAGTCAAATCCTGGAGGGACTGATTACTGCAGACTTTAAAATTATAATTATGCTTCAGTTTACTTTCTTGTGTTACTTGTACATATTCTCAATAAAGCATTCATTCACTGAACTTGGTGTCAAGCATAATCTAAACAGAACAGTGTCTGACTGTGTGTTTTTTTTCTCAAACCTTCAACTGGAATGCCGTCCAGCGGCTCCAGATAGAGGGAATTAAAGAAGGCCTCAGGATGCAATGCTGCTGCTGCTCCAATACAACTGACTGCCAAGGCCTTTACACTCACTCGCACCTCTTTGTCAGGGATCAAACCTGGAGATACAAAAGCATGACATCAAAAATCCAATTCAATACATTTTAGATTCATTTTTAATGTAGTATTATAAAAAGTAAGATTAATTTAGTATAACATATAAAAGGGGTTAAAATAGTAATCCTAACAGATTTCTAAAATAGCTACTAACCATTTTTTTGTCCTGTCAGCAGAAAGGAAGCAGCAAGAAGTCGTACACAGTGTACTAATGGTTCCGATCCCTGGTCTGTATAGTGTCCAATTGGACCCTTAATTCGTGATGGCTGACACACATGCAGAAGAATCATAATCAGATGCAGAATTCCATCAATCTGTTTTTATCTTTAATTTCTTTGACCTCTGATTGAACTGCAAACATGGAGATTTTGGATACCTTATTATCCGGCTCGGGTTCAGCAGGTTCATCCTTTGGTATGAAGCGATCCACGCTGCTGTCTGAACCCTGTCGGTTGTGACCTCTGCCTTCAAAGAGATGAGGCTTGCTAAGAGCTGCACAGAAAATAGAACAAACAATAACCTTTATTAGAAACAGAGTCCATCACAGTCTATCTGTGTGTGTTCATAGCTACATACTCAAACATACCAAGAGCTGATTGCAGGAATGGCTCTGAGGGTTCTTCTTGGGTAGAGGGAGGTGCTCCTTCATCTTCTTCATCTTGTAGTGTTCCAATCTGCATCCCAGAGTACTGACTTTCACTACCATCAAGGACCTTAAATCACAAACACACACACAAAAAGAACTTCTCCATAAGGCAAAAAATTAATAATTTGAAAATTGCCCCATTTTCAAAGAGCAACTGCATGCAAACAGTACCAAAAGTTTCAACTTTTTGAGTTTGATTTGCTGGATTGAGGACAAAAACACAAGAAATGCCTAAAAGTAAAAAAAAAAAAAAAAAAAATTCTGATATTAAAAGCTCGACTTAATCATGCTTGGTTCAACACAAATTACAGCAAATCAACTACACACAGGAGGAAGCACAGTTATGCCCAAGGAAGAGCAAGCTTGCAAACCGGCTAAAGGGAATTCTCATTTGGTTATCGTTATTGGGATACGTCACTTTAAATGTGACTTTGAGGTTGTATGGATGCTCTTTGCAGTGAGTGTAACGATACCATTTCTCTTAGGAAGAAAAACCAATTAAGTACACCTGAAAAATACTACATGCTGCTTTATCTCACAGGTGTGGCTTTGGCTGGAACAAAAGCTAATCACAGTCTCTCCAAACGAGAGAGAGAGTAAAATGAAGAAAAAAACAACTAAGAAACAACCAGCCTTTATGCTTCTTCTTCTAAGCCAGTCACATGGGATGTTAGGGTTGGTTGTTTCACGATTCTTTATAAAAAAAAATAAAAAAAATCATATTTTTGAGAGGAAGTCACTCAGAATGAGGGAAAGAAAGAGGCATAATGTATTGTCCATGACAACAAGAGGGGGAAAAGAAGTAACAAGCTGGGAAAACTGTGTGCATGGGTTGAGACGAACAAGCCAAGAAAAAGAGAAAGAATAAACGAAGCCAAACATTTCAAGACAAGCAGGCACCTCCCAATCTGTTCAATGTGTCCAATTGGCTGACCTTGTCACTAGTGCTAGAGGAGGAGGTGGCATAAAAGGAGGAGGAAGAAGAGAAAGAGAAAGAAGACGACGAAGAGGAGGCAGTGTAGACAGAGGCCTCGCTGTCTGTGGCATCGGGCCCCTCTGTGGAAGTTGGCGAGGGTGGGGGCGGCTCATTCACCTGCGGCAAAGGAGTGCGCGACTGTGACGAAGCAAGGACAAGGATAAAGGAGGGGGGAGTCAGGGGCAAAAACCATAAAGGTAGAAGAGTTAAAATGGGTTTGTGTGAGTTATCTGTGGATGGCACCATCATGTTAAGCTGACCGTGATCATGATTACTGACTTGTGGCATCTTTCTGAAACCCATCTGACAGCTCAAGCCTTCAGGTATTAAACTGTTCTCATTATTTTCAACATATAAATAAAAAAATAATTAGGTCATCTTGAAAATAATGACTTCATTTCAGGGTGTTGGTCTGCAGAAACCAGACCAACATGTCTGGCAGAAAAACAACAGTGGAGTACTGAGAAGCCCTTCATCTCCTCAAAGAAATGTGGGCGTTAAATACACCGTTTATAATACCCATGCCGTGTAGGCCATGTCCCCACGGCGCCGAAGCCGGTGGCAAAAAAGTACATGCTACAAGGCTGAGGGTGGCGCTGATGATGATTGAAGAGTAACACGCCATTTATTTCTTTTCTTAACCTTCTCTTTCCTCTCGTTAGGCAATATTATGTAAAATGCAGATGTAAACAAGCATTCAAATAAATAAAATGAATAAATTCAGAATATAAAGAAAAGCTTTAAACTTATAAAGCTCCTCTTGGCAAAGTATATCTGTTCAACACAACAAAGCAGCCAGGACATCATTCTGCTTGCTACGATGCTGGACAGGACAAGTAAAAAACAGACAGACAAAAAAACAAACAAAAAAAAAAACAAGTCATACGCCAAGGCTAGAACAAGAGCACGTGCAAATAAGGGCTTCCCTCGCATCATGTGACATGCATATTGGCTTGCTCCCACTGTTGATGGTACGGTAGCAATGCTCTGTTGTAAAAGCAGCACATTTTGGTGCAAAAGCTGTATATAAGCCAGGATTGTCTGGAGCAGCAGCTCAACACAGTTGATCAACAATGCCATTATTGCTGTTGTGACTGCCGTGTGTTCATCACACTGACGTCATATCCTCTAGTTGTGCGGCTACACTGTCTTGATGGAACACAGACTGTTTCAAACATGATCAGTTTCATGGAGGCGAATCCCCGGTTTCATGGGGATGAAAGAGTGGATCTCTTAAAAAAAGAAAAAAAAAAAAAAACTTTTGCAGTTTTAACTGCAATTCAGAGCCATGGGGATAGGCCCTAAGAGCAATCACCAGCAAAATTCTCTTTCAAGGCTTTTTGCCCAAACAAAAAGACTTTTCTGTCTTAGATGTGATCAAAATGGCTTCTTATCCATTTTCTTACAAATGAACTCAACATTTTCAGCCCACAAACTGGGCTGATTGAGAAGCAGTGACAACAACCACAGCAGTGTGGTTATGAAAAGTCCCGATTTTCATTATAAAATCAGAACTCGAGGCAGCAACCTTTCTTCCAGGCCATCACATCATGAAGCTCCATATGTTCATTTGAGAAGGACACTGGCTCTAACATCCACAAATCATATCAAGCTTGAAAAAAAGGGAGCACACATGGGCTGTCCCCAGCCTGAAAGAAAGGGGCATCCACACACATACACCGTATCCAGTTTAATGCGTTGATGAAGTTATTTGTGCTTCACTTTTATAACAGAAAAAGCTTCAACGGAAACTTGTAATATCTCCAGTCCACACTCTCATGAACAACTTTTCCCCCAATAGGCCAGAGTATAAGATGAACCTCCTTTTGTCTAGCATTAACATTACAATCTGGTGCATCAGCAAAAATACTAACTATATTTTGTGTTTTAAATTATAATATTTTTATTTCCATTTAAAACTATGACTGGCATTGGTGATATCTCAAACGCACCCATTTCGCTCTAAAAGTCTGAGTTAAAAAAAACTTTAAAGCAGTGATTTCCAACTTCTATCTGTTCAAATATAAATGAGAAAATGCATGTTTACCAAGCCTGGATGCATCGGTGCAGTTTCTGCAATATAAAACCTTTTGTATGCGTTTTCCTAAAAATATTTCTTAGACACTGAATCAGCTTGAAGAAACAATGTCGTATTCCTCACCTTCAAGGCTTGAAATGATGATTTTGTCGGTAAGCATACATCAACGTTTGTAAAACAAGCTTGACATACATTCAAATGTGAATTTGGATTCCAAAGAGGTGCAGAATAAATCTAAGTGTCAGCACTATTGGACTGTTTAATTTGTGGAAATTGTTGTGGCTCACCATTGTTCCAACTTTGTACTCTAGTTTGTACTTGAAGAGCATCTTTGTGCTGCTTGATGTTTGATTTGGGACCTTGTATCCATGTTTCAGGTATATGCTTTAATCAAAAATGCATTATCAGAGGTATTAGAAAAGAACATTATTAGATTTAAGTAATTAAATTCTCTGTAAATCTAAAGTTAAGCTGTTTTTTTTTTTTATTATTATTACCTTAATGCAGAACTAATAAATATATAAAACAAATGTTTAACTAAGAACTGGGTATTAGGGATGCACGATATAGGAATTTTGGCAGATATCCAAAATGCCGATATTTTAAAACTCATGTTGCCAATGACCGATATCAATACCGATATTAAAGATAAAAAAATAAGCAGTCATTGCAAATAGCAGTTTGTTATCCGTTTCCGACACTGAAAAATAGGGGTGGGAAAAATATCGATACACTAAAATATCGCAATATTTTCATATGCCAATATCAAATTGATATTTAAAAACACTGTATCGATCTATTTTACTTACAAAATCTTGCGAGATTTCAGCGTTGTTACAAAATCTCACGATATTTCGCAAATTCTCGCAAGATTTCGTAGCAGAAAGGTGAAATAGAGAGATTTCATCAGTAAAATAGATCGATATTGCGCTTTTAAATGTCAATATATCAGCGTACAAAAATATTGATATATTTCATTTTACTGATATTTTTTTAACACCCCTAGTCTTTAGAAGTTTAAAGTCAGTAAAAAAAAAAGTTTTTGAAGAAGAAAAAGTAGTTTGGGGTTTTTTTTTTTACTTTAGAAACAGCGGGCTGATTGGTTAAATATCGGTGGGGTGGCTTATATCTGATATTCAGTTTTAAGGCCGATATTGATAGGGGTCAGATTATATTGTGCATCCCTATTGGGTATTATGGCAAAAAAGTGCAACATAGCGTCAGAACACCATCATTTTAGCCTTACAAGGTTATTAAATCTGAGATTATCCAGGGAAGCTCACTGTCCTCTTTATTGAATGCATGCACACACTATAGGTAGAAAAAGAGTCCTATATAATCAAGCTGTGTCAAACACAGTCACACTGACCAGTTCTGCTACATCTGAAGGGGTTACAGCAGAGTCCGGTCCCTCTGTGGTCGTCTGGGAGGAGTCACTCGGCGGAAGTGAGCGATCGTTGTTACCCAGGAGTGTCCCAGCTTCTCCAAGAGGCCCTCCCCCTGGAGTAGCACTCTCTGGCGTGGTGTAGTCCGCCGTCTCTGGGGTAACGTTGGCACCGCCACTGGAGCTCCGACTCAGCATTTCCTCCTCGTTTTCATTGGGGGATTCCGGGGTGCCTGATGCGGATGTCCCTCCTCCACCACCCTGCTCAGAGGAGGCGCTGAGATCCACAGAGTCACCGGGCTGCAGAGTATGCTGAGAGGAGCGCGGCTGCTCAGTGATGATGTCCACCTGGGCAGCAGAGGATCCATCTGTACAAACGGCAGATGAAGTCTGTTATTTTCTGGACTATCATCAAGTTTTACCACATGAAGTTACACAAGACTGTCTGGCCGTAACCAACCAACTCTCACCCGTGAAGGCTCCAGTAGCGACCTCGTTCCTCTCAGGGTCGTCCTCCAACCCATCTTCCTCCCCAGAAAGCATTTTACCTGGAGATTGCAGGTTTTTTGTCATTAGAGAATTTAGCATTAACACCAGTCTTAGTGGGGGACACTATGAACAAGAAACGCAGCAACATAATTCCAATTAGGTGCAAGCATGAACAGTCTTTTATTAACATATCACAAACTGAGGCAAATCCACTGCCCTGTTGTGGAGTTAGACTTGCTGCCCACATCCTGACTGAAGCAACAGGGGAAAAAAGGTTGAGGTGAGCAGGAGATAAATAGACTAGTCACCTCGCTGTTTCCTGAGAAGGAGCGGACTGCAGGAAGACCCTCCCCCTGCTGCAAATGGCAGGAAAACAGGAAGCAGAAACAGGAGGTGAGAGGGAGAAAAGCAGCAAAAGCTCGCAGGAAACTGAGAATTATTTTAATACAACACTAAAGATTTAAAGAGAGTTATGGAGCAAAGACAAGGTCACAAACACTGACTAGAAACCAAAGCAGAAATTAGTGTTAACTGATTTCCAGGCAAAATCAGTATGTGAGATCTGATTAAAGGCTACTGAAGCAGATATATTAGTATGTCCAGGTTGGGGACTATCTAAATATTTCAAGGCCCATAGTACAAACACCACAGGAATGACTGGCTATAAACACCATCCCAATTGATTGATGAGATTACCAATAAGCTCAAGAATGCTGCCAGAGCGTGCGCGGCTCTCGATGTCCTGACGAAACGCAGTTGCATGTGGAATGCTGCCGGCCGTGATGAGTATATGCAGAAGCTCCGGTGGGGGAGTCCTGAACGTCTGCTGCAGGAGCTCCAGCGCGGCTGTGACCACATTGTGATCCCAGTGCTGTGTGTAGTGTAGGGTCAGCTCGTACACCTAAACAAAGACAAACCATTGATCAATTTAAGAAGTTAACGCAGAAAGAAACAGGCAGAAAATTTTTACACGCAAAATGTTCACAAATAAACAAGCAAATACAATTATCGAATCTGCAGATCTGCACTGGTAAATATGGCTGCTGCTGGCTGTCCACGTAACCAAATTAACATTTTGGAAAACTTTAATGATGCTGAGCTTTTAAAAAGGTATCGCTTTAAACATGCAGGTATCGAAACCGTGATTAAGCTGGTCCAGGATGCACTAACATCACAGACCAACAGAAATAACGCAGCAACACCAGAGATCATCAGTGTAACTACATTACATTGTGGCTACAAGAAAAATACAGCTATGCGCCGCAGAGTAATTCGGCATACATATATTTCACCATCAGTAAGCAGAACTATTCAGTAAACAGAAGCGCCCTCTGCAGACCCCACATCATCCAACAATTTTTGTGGTTTCCATTTGATGCTTTCCCGACTCAAAACAAACTTTAAGGCCATAGCTGGACTGCCCGGTATGGTGGGTGGTATAGATAGGACACGTCAAAAATCACTGCACCATCAGCAGACGAACTTGCAGTCAACCGTTAAACTCTACAGCATTAGAAAAAACAAACAAGTGTTTGGTGCCAATTATCACATTTTGGATGCTGCTGCAAAGTGGCCAGGTGCAACACATGATGCCTGCACATTACATGAGAAATGGCTGATGTTTGAGAGGCATCATATTCCAGCTGGACGTTGCTTGGTGGGTAAACAGCAGTGGTTATCCTTGCAGGACATGACTCCTTACACCATGCGTCCATCAACAGCTGGGACCACAGTTGAATTACAAAAGTACGTTCACAAAATGTTTGCCGCTTTTTAAAAAAAACTCACTTAGTTACACATACATTACGGTTGTTCTTATGTGGGAAAGAGAATCTACTGTGTTGCATTTTCTTGATGTGTTTTCTTGTTTGAATCTGTGAAGACTGATGAATTGTGGCTGAGCTGTTCATGAAATGTTGCTACTGGATGTTTGTTTAAACTGAAATTAAAAAATAAATGTTGGGGGGGAGGGGGAGTGAAACTTGCAGTCTACATTTTATTTCCTATCTTTATTTGGATCCAGCAGCACACCTCCTGCAGTATCTCTGTCATGAATTTACTTAGAGGCCTTAAACAACCAGAAACCCAAGACAGCAAATTACAGTGTCAGGAAACATGGCATCATCCATAGCAACAAGGTCAACCCCGCCCTCTCTCTTCGGCCACTTTCACACCTGACCAAGCAGACTTGGTCCGACTGGGGAGCTGAAAGTAGCAACATTGTTGCATTTATCATTTGTTTCGGTTCTGCTTTCACACAGATTTATGATGCGCTCTGAACTTTCTGAGCAGCATTACATGGGTGAAAAGGGGTGCTCGTTGATTGAACAAAGTAGGAGCAGAAATGCCTCCCAGTCGCCCCGGAAAAACAACAGTACTAGGGTAAACATGGGGCATTATGTTAAGTTGGCGGTCCTGGAGCCTCCAGCAATGCAAATGCACATGGCTCAGCAAGCCGTGCAGGATGACCAGCTGGTAAGGCAGCGAGGTATGGAGCTTTTTGTAGTGTCTCAAATAAAAGAGAGGCGGCACCGGAGGAGACTGAGCAGGCTGGCGCGGGACTACGAGTTGTTGGCTTTGATACGACGACGGTGGGCAAGGTGTGTAACCTCACAGATTACAAACGGAGGTGGGCTTGTCGTCTTGTGTTGCGCTTCATCACATTATTGTAGGGAACAAGGTTAGTGAACGCGACTGTTCCTGTAATGCTATCATAGCTGGTCAGCGATTGATTCTGTTCATTTTCTAACTTTGACGATCTAACATGTGACAACATCTGAGCTCAGAGTTTAAGGACTGCCACTGTTTGGGAGTTGTGATTTGATTTTGTTTTAATATGCCAATTTGCTAATTTATGGGTTATTGTTGTTCTGCTAATGTCAGCGGTCACTTGTTGCCATAGCAACAGCAAGCATCACATAGGGGTAGAGATGCAGAATCAAGCTATACTATATATAGATAAGATACGTTGTATTTCAGTACTGAATGCATGACTTTAGAAGAGGATGAGTTGAGTGGATGTCAGCAGCTGGTTTATCCGGTCATCTGACCATATATCAAGGAGAGCTTTCAGCTCTTCGTCTGTTCACGTCTGTCCTCTCGCCATGTTTATTTTGGTTTGGAGTGTGCGCTGCACTTCCTCTACTCTAGATGCACTAGGTTTGCATTGCGTGCGTAGTGTCACTACATACATTTGGGCTTGTGTCTGGTCCGGTGAGCTTCACACTGTATACGAACCGGACCAGGATTCACTTGCAAGCGAACAGAGACCCACGTTTTCAGGCGGACCAGAGTTTCCTTGTTTGGTCCGCACCAGTTTGGTTTCACACCTGCCCAAACAAAACGGACTATCCGAGGAAACAAACTCCGGTCCGTTTAAAGTGGACCAAACATCCCTGGTGCGAAAGCGACCTTAGCTTAAGACTTCTATGTGTAAAAAGTTACACAAAGTAGCTTTGTGAAAAAGTTTGAGGAGGGAGTTCTTAGCTAAAAACGTTTAGTACTATATGTAAGACTCCTCTTATTGGTGACATAAGGTTCTTTGTGAATAAGGCCCCTGAAGTCTGATCCAAACCTTTGTTCTGTTAAATCAGGTCTTAAAACTTGTTTGCAACAGTTTTTAAATTAAGACAGGGAAGGCTTTTTTTTTTTGCATATGTAAACTGATGGTCATGGTGATAATGCATTTCTTGTCGATGTCACTATATGTGCTCACTAGTCTGTTTCTTTTGCTCATGTACATCACTTTGGGGTGCAAGTGGTACAAAATGTGTCATATGAGTACATTTGCTTTGCTTCCCTTTGCCTGGATATCACTGAGTTAACTCATAACTGTTTAAAATAAATACATACTAGTGATGCACCGATCAAGATTTTGGGGGCCGATCACTGATCACCAAAAGCATTATCTGCCGATCCCGATCACAGCACAAGTATAACAATTAGGAGATGGGAAATTATCATGAATTGACCTGTTTTATTGCAGGCAATCTGCAATATTTCACTCTCTTGGAGACAACTTGGACTCAGTTTACATAGAGGAAGTGTAGCTGACTAACTTTAGCTTTCTTGTGGCAATAATTATGTGTACAACACACAACATGTGCAGCACACCAACACAGACAACAGTAAGCATTTCACTCTCAGAGTTGGTACAAGTTGACAACTATAAACTCGCTTTTTCCTGTGGAAAAAGGAATTAAATCTGAAAATAAAAAATAGATTATGTACATAACACACAACATGTGCACTATAATAACAGTTCACGCTCTAGAGGCTCTTTCTCAGACACACCGTTTAGAGTTTACCTACAAGCTTTTAGTGGAAAATCACGAAAAATATGTTAAACAAATGAGAATAAGAACAGCGACTTATGTGCAACTGCAACATTATCTCTGGACATAAACTTGGAGCTGTTACTGCAGCTTTTCTGTAAGAAAAAAAAAAACTCTTAAGTGTAGCATAAACATGCTGTAGCCTAAATAATATAATCAAATTATTATTTTATTGATGAGCTTACTTCTGATTAAGCAGCATGAATGGCAGAGCCTTGCGCGTCGTGCGTCAGGAGCACCTGAGTAATGACAACGACGTTGTGGAGCGTTTCTGTGCCGTGTGAGGATTCATCAGATTGTTCAGAGGTGTTCTGAGTTTAGAGAGTTTCACCATTCACTCCATGAGCTGCACGCCGACGATGGTGCAGCTTTCCTCTGACCGGACCAGTTTAACAACCCGCAGTCCTGCAGCGGGACGTCATTATAAGCCCATTAAACCCTGTCGGGACAGCAGATCATCAACCGGGACTGGACGCAGATCATAGTTTATCCTCCACTGTCTCCGTGGAGTGAAGAGATTCACCTGAATCTCCTCTGTATTTCCCGCACCTGCTGCGCGTCAGGCGCATTAAACGCCAAAACACTGTAGTTACTGTAAACGTGATCGGATCGACTTGCTTGGATCCATTTTGAGGACTCCGATCAAAACCGATAGGGGCACTATCGGCCGATTGCGATCGGTTGCCGATCGATCGGTGCATCTCTAATACATACATGCAAGTTGACAATGCACCAAACACACGATTCGCTGTTACCTGTAGTAGTTGCTCAGGTGATGGCTGTACATCAGACTCCTTTTTCATGACCCCAAAGCTTCCTTTGAGGCTGGTGGTGTTGACTTGCTGCTGCAGCAGAGGCATCAGGTAACGAAGAGTTAACAGCACCCCCAGAATAAGGTGGCTGGGGTGTTCCTCGTCAACCGGAACCAACAGACCTGGAGGAGACATGGATGAGTTTTCCTCGTCTTACTGCAGTCTCTCTACTTTTGCTAAACCCAATTCCAAACCATATTATTTCACATTTTTGTTGAAATCTACTTCCTGGTGACCTACCCAGCAGCACATTAAGGAGCCAGGTGTAGAAGTAGCTGGTGCGTCTGGAGTGTTGGCACACGCTAACGGCAGAGCTGGCTGCTGTCCGTCGGATGGTGGGGGAGCTGGACTTCAGGTTGGCAACAAATGACTTCAGCAGCACCTGAAAGAAAGAGAGGGAAGGAAAAAGGGGGTAAGCCCAGACTTTTCACAGTGTGTGCAGATATATGCATGCATATGTAGTTACAGAGGTGGCGTTTCCAACAGAAGAATTAAATAACTGTTGTTGCATATAAGAGAGTGGATACCTTGACTTCGCCATCATTAGCAAAGTGTCCCAAGGCGGCCATTATCTTGGGCATGGCTGCAGCCAGAGTCTCCTGCACCGTCTCCTCCTGTCGCTTGGTGATTCTGGTGAGGCATGGCAGCAGGTTGACCAGATAAGGTCTGCACCAGAAAGGAAAGACAGACAGACAAAAGGAAAGAAAACATTTTTTAAAAAGAGAAAACGGTGTTGGAGCATCGTGAGATTTTGATTTTGTTGTACAAAGATGTGAATCATGAGATGCAGGATCAAGTGTGAATTCATCTAGCTAAGCGGCCCACATACTCCTGCAAAAGCCGTTTTATGCTTTCAAAAAGAAATATGTCTCAGCAAAGCTTTGCCATCAGATTTCACACAGGAAATGAAGCCATTATTGATAAATGTTTATCTGATTTAAGTTGCTGATCCTGGAATATGAAATTATTAAAATCTATGACATATTTTTGTTCGATCTTCACTCTTTTCAACTCTTATTCCGTAATTTAAATATGTGCACAATGTACATTAAGAGGACATTTTAAAGCGTTTGTGTGCACACCTGCATTTCTGTGGTCGGATGAGGTGGGCGAGCTCAGCAAACCTCCACAAAGCTGCTCTCAGACTCCGAGAGGCACCATTCTGTGAAGAAATGCAAACAAAAAAGTAAACTATTAATGGTTTGTAAACCAGTTACTGGTCTTTGAAAATAGACCTGCTGCAAAAGATAAAATAAAAAAGGTTAACTCTACAAACTCTCATTTGTTACCTTTTTAATTTCTTTGTACAGCTCCAGCTGCAGTCTAGGCAAGTTTGAGTCCATCAGCGCCTAAAAATGTAAGATTCTCATGAGAAACCTCATCATCAACAATAAAAAAAAAAATTATTTATTCCCGTTCATATGCATGCATTAATACCAACTGACAGATTTATTAATGAAAAAAACAAACAAACAAAAAACAAGACTATGCTAAAATTTAGTATATGGCTGGACAATACATGGTCACTGTCAACAGAAACAGGCTTTTTTTTGTTTGTTTGTTTTTTACACTGATGTACGATCTTATAAGCCACCAAAGCTTTGTTTGTTTTTTATGCCTTAAAATTTAACTATTATACATACCAATACTCACTGAGTTAATTTATCTTAGCCCTCATTTATTATCATTTTTCAAAAAGGAAAAAAAATCCCTTTCCATACGTTCTCTATACAAGTAAACATCTCCCTGTTACTTCAACAAAATATAAACATTCTTAAGTGGATGCTGAACAAATTTAATTTGAACACTTGACTTCAAATCAGAGCAGTTTGAATGTAGCACTAAAGATCTGACTAAAAATAAACACCTATTAGCCAGTGTTGTTTCTGGCAGCTATCTGAGTTTTAGTTAGTCTTAGTCTTTCTGACGAAAATGCTTATTAGTTTTAGTCATATTTTAGCAATTTCTGTATCTGATAGTTTTTAGTCGACTAAATTAAAAAACTTTTTAGTCTAGTTTTAGTCAGTTAGGCTATATTTTTAAGAACAAAAAAGATAAAAGTTTGAATTTAGGTCAGCAGGTATTAGAAATTGGAATCAAGGTTACAGGCTCTACCAAGTTAAATTCATAAAACAATGAATCTTATTACTTTTTTATATTAATAATATAGCCTGTTTTCTTTGTGATGGATTATAGGTTATTGGAAGTGTCCATAATCATTTCATCTAGTGATGTGTGATGCTCAGAAGAGCTGGAGAAGAGCTCTGAGAATTTTAAGAGAATCAATAGAGCTGGCTCTCTGAGAAGCGCCGAACTTCCCCCTGTTTCTGACCAATGCAGCCAAGCAGCTGCGCATCTCACCGCAGGTGTGTGCACCAGAGTCCAGCAACAGTTCGGATACCCGATGGGTAAGCCGAAAAACGCTGTTTAGCAGATAGAAATGACAGAGATTAATATCACGGTTTAGGTGTGGGCAGATATTTATGTAGTTCGGGCGGGTTGCGGTGAGAATAAGTTTCTTTTTCATTGGACGTGACGTGTTTTAAACATCAGGCGCTGGGATCATTTCCAGCAGGCAGAGACACTGCTGGTGATCTGAACCAGGGGCGGAGTACACAGTTACAACCAGGGATGATGATCTTTTATGCAGGAATCTCTGAATTAAATAAATAAAGCCCCTACATAGCAAGATGACAGAGACTACTGTGAATTTAGGAAATTAATGTGCGACGTGCGGGTTTGGTTTGACAGGGAGAGCTGCGGGTAGTTGGTCTCGGCTCGGACGGATGTGGGTCGGTAAAACCTGCAGAACTCTGATGTGCACGCGGCTGCACACGAAGTGTTTGTCGGTGTGCCCAAACAAGAAGAGGATGCAACTATTTTTTAAACTTTTGACAGACATATTAATGCAGAATAGGTAGACATTCCCTGCATTATAAACGTCTGACAGACCAGACACTAATATTTTCGTCCAGTCTCATCTCGTCAACGAAAATTCACACAGGTCGTGTCATGTTTTAGTCATCATAGAGACATGTTTAGCTCGTCATCGTCTCCTTACCGTCATGAAAAAAGGGGGCGTCAACAAAATCATTTCGTCATCGTTAACGAAAACAACACTGCTATTAGCAGTTTTGTTTGCACAGACAACTCTGCCTGTTTCGTCCTCGTTTCTTTTAATTTTGGTGTTCAGGATGTTTCACGGATGTAACGTCTGAAACACCAGCAAACCACAGCATGCTCATGGTGGGACTCGAATGCAAGTTCCAGTTCCCATTTCTTCTCTCTGTGTACAGCTGTGATACAGACAAATATATATGACCACTAAGCATGTTCCATCATTTTTTTTAGATTGACTTTTACAGAGTTATAAAAATTAGTAAATAAATGATCAATTTCTCTATTTTTTGTATTTTTTATGCAGCCACCATAGCCTGTTATGTCCTTTCACAGCCTCCAGCTGGGGTAAGAAACAAAAAGTTCTCACCCAGTAAGGATGGGCGATAGTTTATCATGTGCGATATATCGTCAAAGAAATTCCCCACAATAACAATTTAAATTTATCGTTTTTAGCGTGAGATGGCAATTCATTAGGTTGTGTTTGCAGTTGCACTACTTTGGTAATTTTAATAAGCCAAGTTAGTTTTGCCGTTTGCATTATTTGAATAAATGTGAAATTTGGTCTCTCATATTTCAGACTTGTTTGCTTGGTGTCTCTACAGTTTTGCAATACAGGTGCACTACTTGAACTTGATTGATATAGTTTAGTGGCTTCCAGTATTTTGTAGGGCTTTCAAGACAGAATTTAGTGACAGATTTATAATACAAAATATTTTGCTGATAGTTTTTATCGTCATTTATCATTACCGTGATAAATAAGAGAAATTATCGTGATACATTTTTTAGTCCATATAGCCCATCCCTAACACCCAGTATACTCTAAGACTTGAAAGCTTCATCTTATCAGATGTTCAGCAACAAAGTACAGTAAACTGATAATGTTTAATATAATCAGATAATCTATTAATAATCAATAAATTGAATCAGCCAGAAACCTCAAGTTTAACTGAACATATTTAAGCAAAAAAAAAAAAAAAAAAAAAAACGTGGCTTAGTCACGCAGAATGGTTTTATCACTTACCAACTATAATCATTAACAAAAAAAAATCTTAATACCACAAGGGTGTATGTCTATCACCATCACTCATGTTTATGACAACAAAACAGTGTGCATTTATAGGATACAGCTGTTAAGAAAAATCTGCTTTTATTAGGTGCTTGAACTGATCTAATCACTTAATCTTCCTTGTTTTAAAAGCTCAGCATTTCTAACCACATGCCTCATTTTGTTTCAGCCTGCCCGTCTCAGTCATCTTATGGTAAATTTCAACAAATGATAATAAATCTGTTTGCTTTCTTTATCATACACTTGTTGGTCAATATATCAAGGCTTCTGATGAAACATTTGGGACCGACTGGAAACTAAATAGAACAAAGCATTCATCTATGATCAAAAAAAGAAAAAAAAAATCTGTGGTCCGGCCAAAAAGTTAAAGGCAACTCTGAAAGGAGACTTGTATGATCTTACTCACTTTGATGATTTTATTGAGGCACTCATCAGCAACCATCCGGACATCTGATTCGCTGTCATCACTGCAGAGAAGAAACATCTCCATAGCAATGCCCAGCAGTTTCTGGAACTCTGGAGATGTTCTGTTTCCAGTATGAAAGGCAAAAAAAAAATTACATTAAAATATTAAACTAGCTCTCCTGATTGCATTTGTCACAACACACCTGCTCCGAATGAACTGCTCAACTTCTAACTTTAATTAGCTTACACAACAGTTACAGTTAAATAGGTACTCTCTAACCAGGAAAAAGCACAGTTGTAGACACTGACTGTACATAAAGAGGGTGAACGCATGACTATTTTGTCCCACTGTTCAAATGTGGGACCAAACTGCCTCAGAAAAGAGTGCTGACAAAATTTACAAATTAGATTTTGCACAATAGTGATCAAGTTTCAATTTACTTCAAGGTCATGACACAATTTCTCCCCCTGATCCTATCAGCGTATTTTGTAGTTTGGGATTTAGGATTCATCTAGAAGTCGTCATCCAACCATCAAGTTGTGGTCATTAGATGACCATGCAATGCACTTGCAGGTAGACAATAAATCTAGAAATCCTATTAGAGCATTTTTGTTTGTTTTTTTCCCCTCTCTTTCCAAGAAGACTGCAAATACACTACTCACAAAAAAGTTAGTGATATTCAACTTTCGGGTTTTGGAGAACAGCATTATGTGCAATAGATATTTAACCATTGAACAATGTACATGTGCATTGAAAAGTTAAGTCTAATTCAATTCACCTGGAAAGGTTGTAGTGGATTTTAGGTTCATTCTGACATCATACAAAAACTCAAATATCCCTAACTTTTTGTGAGTAGTGTATGTGACTGAAACTCATTTAAGCTGAACAAAAATGCATACCTTAATGACTGAGCCACAATATTCTCACATATTGTCAGGCAGTGGGTCACCCTATCCTTCTTTGTCGTAGCCTGCTCCTTTTTTCTGTGGAAGTAACAAAAGATGTAAGTGAACATGTAAACCAGCTGAGATTAAAACAAAGCGAGATACTGATGCAGATCAGCAGAGTGGGAAGAGTAAGTATAATCAGTGATTCCTCTGGACAAAACAGCACAGCTCTCTGCTGTGAGGGATTACTGAAAACACAATGAATGTGAGGAATTATAATTCCTCGCATTCAATGCGTTTTCCTCTTATTCATTCTGTTACTAAAAATTCAAGCAATAATGTTTATTGAATAGCATGACCATTTTAATATTTAGGCGAACAACATATGAAAAGTAACATGATTATCATTTTAGACATGTCTAAATTGCATTTACTAGCAAATTAGACATCAAAATAGCAGAACAGCAGGCCATAACAGGCACTACATTTTGAGGGGTGTGGGTAAACAAACTTGTAATTCATAACTAATATGGATACACAAAGAGCACGCAAACAAAAAACGTCAGATTTGCTGCCACGGTGTCACAAAATCATTACAATACTTCAATAATATTGATACAATGTGTCTATAGCTGTTTGGAAATGTACTCTGATAGCTGGCAAATTAGTTTATCTCCGGTTAAATATCCAACACGCGCAGATAAGCTTGGTCCTCTTGGCCCTTTCACAGGTGCGTGCAGTCTGTCACGTTAACAAAGGGAAGAAGCTTCATTAAGCAGCGACTGTGTGGTCAATAAGTAGACCTGACATAGTCTGTTAAGTGTATGACCTCAAATTAGTTACGAAGATAATAACTTCGAGCGAACTAATTAACGCTGATTAGCTACTTTGAAGTACGACTAGTGCTAACGATCTAAGCTAAATGTCTACCCCAGCGGCTGTTAGCTCGCCATCACCGTTAGTCAAATCCACTTACTGTCTCTGGACAAGTTCTTCTGCTGTTGGTGGCCCTTGCTGTTGCTGGAATGACTTCAGAGACTCAAAAGCCTTCATCAGTTTCTCCATGGTGGCCATTTTATCGATCTATAATGAGCGAACTAGCTTGACTAGCTTATATTTACTAAGTATGCTAGCTAGCTTGCACAGTGGAGCAAGAGGTGCGTAGCGTGACGAGAGTGCTAACACTGCTCGCAACAGCTACCACCCGCTCTCCGCCTACTCTTCTTGCAAGATGTAGCTTATTCTTCCACAATGATATTCCTAAATAAACCAAATGCTGGTTGAAAATATGCCATCTTTGATTGCAGCGTTGCGTTCCGCCTCCGACCAATCACACCAGGAAGTGGCATTTGTGACAGCCTGAAATGGAGGGGAGGGCTACAGAGCCAGGAGCCAATCAGAGTGCGGGTTACGTAGACTGACTCGACCTTGAGCCAATGATGTCTCTCTCTTTTTTTTCCCCTTCTTTTTGTTGTTGTAGCCGTCACGGGACCGCTGAAATCTGGACTGCAACCTGCAACACGACCATTGTTTGCTCCCAATTGACTAGTTTTATTGCTAACAAAACATGTTGGAAAAACGGTCAAGTTCATAAACACGTGGATAAAAGCAGTCCTTCACCTGACATGTAATGAATCAGCTTTTCAGTTACTACAACCATCCAACAACAAGAAATCGTAATGTAAATGTAAAAATGTATGACAATTTTCCGCCAGTTGTCTTAAAATTTTCTCTTACCTTTGTCTATTTTATTCAAGGTGATAGAAATAAATCAAGACACTTTTTTTTTCTTTTTTATACAAATGGCAGTGTATTATTTCATAATTACAAATGTCAGATATGGTACAACAACCAGTGATACAACTTGTACAAGAATTAACAATGACTGCAGTGGTTGAACGACATGACTGTACAGATTCAAATAAAAATAAAAAATTAAGGAGTTCCAGGCCCAGTTTGAATCCCAAAATTCATTCGGCATCCCTCACTTTCTTGAAAATTACTTCAATCTGACATGTTTACATACGTGAAACTGCAGAACCTTCACACCTATACTGGCATATAACCCAAAAGTATATTGAAGTGACATCAACCAACTGACACTCTCCCACTTTGATGTTTGGTCAGTGCCATTCCCATTTAGAGAAGGTGGCCCAACTCACTTCAATGCACCTAGAGGGAAATGTGGGAGAGAAGGAATGCTCGCTATCCAAACCAGGCCAATTCAGGTGGTCACCCTTCCAATTCATAAAGTTGTCCTCAGATACCAGTGAGATCTGTTGGCACTAGAAGGTCATTTACATATACAAGGAACCTCAAGTATTACTAACTGATACATGCTTGAGTAATAAAACATAGCATTTTTTTTTTCAAACAGGCATTACAATGCACTTAGTGCGGACATTCAAAACAGTTGAGCTGTTAAAATTTCCTTTATGGACGGAAAGTTGAGGCCAAAAAAGAAAAAAAAAAAGGCAGGATGTCAGGAATTAACATGGTAATTGGCACATATAATAAAGGCTGTCAGTCTATCTTCAGTTAATTCTTCAAATAACAAAAGATCAATTTAGTGATTTTTGCTTTTGGTATCATTGGCAAAAAAAAAGTTAAGAGACACTTTCCATAGTCGTTGTCAAAACATCATCATCATGTAATAAAAACTGATGTAATTTCTTCACTGCTATTTGGATGGTACAAGAGAAGAGATCTTCAAAACAGTGACAGAGGCATGGGTGGCAGACACAGTATAGTTCCCCTGTGGAAATGAGTGAATATGTATTAGAGCTTAGTTACATGTTAGAAATACATCATTTACAAGGTTTTTGAGGCTAAAGAGCTAAAAGGACAAGATCTACATAGGTAAGTGAAATAAGCATCAAAATGTGCCTGAGAGCAAAGGAATTTAAAAAAAAAAAAAAAAAAAAAAAAAAAAAAACCTTAAACACAGAAACCTAATTGACAATAAGCCAGCAACAGATAGATGCACACACTGAATTACTGATAATGGAATGTGCAAAAAGAGACAAACTTCCAAAAGAAGCAACCTCTCCAAACTGGTTTATTAGACTAGGGACTATATGGGTACCATATCAAATGTATGCAATCTATAAAGTAAAGATGAATGATGTTAAAGACCCAAAATCATTCTGAGCTGGCAAAATTAAAACTATCATTTTCTGTGGGAAAAAAAATATAAAACCAAACCGAATTCATTTTCATGTTATTAAACTGCACAAACGTATAACTAACATACTCTACTGCACTAGACTGGCTTACAGTGAAATATACACACAAAACGAACGTGTCAATATAGGGTATTCACAGCATTAAAAACAGGTGTGTGTGTGTGTGTGTGTGTGTGTGTGTGTGTGGGGGGGGGGGGGGGGGGGGGGGGTAAACAGCAACTGCTTTAAGAGCAAAAGCCAATATAAATAAACATAAGGTATAAATTTGTTCATGATTGCTTAACTTGCAAGGAAACATTTCTATAATCAAACTGAAACAGAGGACAAGTGTCTCTGGCCACATTAGGGTTCATTTCTCGGTGTTCACCCTCACACATCTGAAGCCGTTCGTACAAGAAAGCAACACGGGATTTGAATAGAAGCATTTAACGTGGGTGTTTCAACCATTAATAAGTTTCATCTTTATCAAAAGCGGAGCTAAAGCCGTGCAATCTAAATGTTAGTTTACCTGCAAGTATCACTACCTGTGATCAAACACACACAAGCCAAAGCAGCCTATATATAGACTGTGCAGAGGGTAACAGCTGCTGACATCCGAAGTGAGTGGAAATCACTTTGATTCAACTTTTTTTTTTTTTTTTTTTAAATCTACAAGAAGCAGATCTAAGTTGTTGGACGCATCATCTTACACCAGCCCATTTTTGCCTCTCAGCCTCTATTACTTACTACCTTTACTGTACCAATCTTTGGTGATGTGATTCAAGCCAATTAAAAATGGTTTCCCAAAGAAATTTCTTTGTAATTTACTGCGGGTAATGACTGCATTCAGATGCAGTAATTTGTGTACCTTATTCTTAGCACACCGGAAAGTATTCCTGGTACATAAATAAAAATAAGGTTAAATTTCATGCGAAACGATTTCCATTTTGCCCCGCATCACATTACAGCAGACTTGGCTGTAAAAGGCTGTACGAAGATTTAAGATAAATCAGAAAAAAATATTACCACCCTCCCAATTTTCTTAAAAGCTGTGCTCCCAGTGGAAACGCTAAATTCGCGTTCTACGCGCCATGCCGCTCAGGGATTTTAGACAGTGTCTTGCCAGATAGAAAAATGGCTTCTCTATTGTTTGCTTTGTATCAAGGACATTATTTGTTGTACATACGACCAAAAGATTGTCATAAATGATTCATGTCACCCTGGCAGGAAATTGTTCACTAAACCAGCCATCCACTCTTAACGCAGCCTGTTCAGAACAGAAAAATGGTTTGGTTTATCCAATCTGACTTCTGTACAGGTCTGAAGGTGGTCTGAAAATCACAAAAAAAACCTCCAAGCAAGCATGCCAACACTAGCTTTAACAGGCTGGATTAAATTCCTCCCAATCATTTGGGTCTACACACTTCATTCAGATCTACCTGAGCCTTGAGGCGAACAGAGTTTAAGAGTTAGTTTGGGGTGAGGTGAAGCTGATGTGCTAAAAACATACTGCGTTTGCTAAATGAGTGACTAACATACAGCACATATAAAAACAAAAAGGCCTTATGCTACATTGAAAAAGAAAAGAAAAAAGAAAAGACTACTGGTTCTGTGCTTTGAAAAAAAAAAAAAAAAAAAAAAACACACTTTGATACACCTCAACCCTACGCATTCCAAAATTAAAAAATAAAAAGGAAATAAAAAAATGTAATGTATGCATTCAAGTGGTACTTTTATGGCTTTTTGTACATACAACCTTTAGTGAAAATATACATCTAGACATAAATTCAAGTACAAATGTACAAAATCTTTAAACTCATACTTTTTTCTTCAATATAATACACTTTTAATACAGCTCATAAATACAGGTCAACATTCACTGAGTTCTTAAGATTTGCGCTCGATTGGAGTTTGTGGTGAAGCTCTGTGGCGAAGGGGTGCAGGTGGAGGGAGTGGTTTAAAGTCGTGAGGGCTCTTCGATGTCATCATCACTGTAACTGCTCTTAAAACACACCTGGAAAGAGTCAAAAATGATTGTGAGAAACTCATCGATAAGGCCTCACACACGTGCAAGATGGTGTCACATTCCCCTGAAACTCCAACTTTAACCCCATCAAGAGAGGAAATTCAGGATCAGGGACGTGCTTGTGGGCTCAGGTTGCCCGGGCAACTGCCCATGTGCCCTGCACGGCTAGAATTACCCCTCGTGTAAAAAATTGGATAAAAGGAAATAATTTAAAGCTAAAAAAATAGTGCCATTAGTGCAGAATTTAACTTTTAAAAAAAAAAGCTAAAATATGTCTAAAAGAAAGTCAAATACTCTGAATGGGAGTAAATTGGGAGTGTTCAGGTCCCTCTATTTTTTTTCCTGCATTTATCTCAACAAATTGTTAAAATCATTAACATGTTATGGTTCTAGGAGACAAGTGTTTTGCACTCTTGGTGCGTCTCCTCACCCCGCTGATTAACCTGCCACAGAGCAGGCAGGCATCAGTACGCACACACATGCGCACGTGTCAAGGTGGAGCGCTGCTTCGGGCTGCAGGGAGGCCGGTGGATATGTGTCGGACCAGCTGGATGAAACGCTGCTTTAGACTCGGGAGAAAGTCTGCAACACAATCCTGTCCTGTGCAGTGCTGCACGGCATCGCTCTGACAGCTGATGGAGAGTTTTGATGCGCCGGGAGCCGCCCTGCCGCCCCCACTGGAGATACGGAGGAGACAGGAGCTGCTCTGATGCTTCTAATAAGTAATCTATACTTTAAAGTTGTATAAGTGCTCAATCAGTAGACTGTCTTTTAACTTAGTAAATGCAAGTTATCTTTTCTTCTGTCCCTGTCTGGGTCAGGCTCGGCCTCCACCTGTCAGTGCGCCGCGGTCGGACTTATGACAGGTGGGGGCCAGTGAAACAGCTTTAGCTGGCAAGTTTCATATTGGACCACTTTTTCTTGACCCATTGGCTAACGAATTATTACGTTGCTATCGGATGTGGGCCATTATCAAATTTCATAGCTAATAAAACTAAAAAACATATAAGCCAGGCTTTGATGGAGACTTTTATTAATATCTCAGCCGGAGTCTTTCAACCTTGCTGGGCGAAGCCTCAGAATCATGCGTGTTTAAGGGCGTAACCGTGGGCGTGACATTTAAATGACGATGGATTTCAGCTGTGGTATTTATCAATACTCTTTTGTTCATACGACGAGATCGGTCCAATATGAACATTTTAATAAATCACACGTGGGTCCAATCGTACGACCATTTTTATGATCAGATGTGCGCTCATGTCTACGCTCGTTTGATGGATGAGGGCCAATGTGTGTAGATGGTTTGATTTCACAAAAGGAGAGTTTGACAGTGGCTTGAATTAACCGCGCAGGAACGCTCTGCCTTTCATTCATCTGTGATAGTGTGTAAACCAAATAGATCTGAGGGTCTATAGACCATTGAGTTACGGTAGTTTTTAAAGAAAAATTTGGCTCCGTTTACTAATCGTTGATATACCCAACGTTTGCAATGGTGGATCAAGAATTTTTTTTTTTTTTTTTGATGGACAACTGAAATATTTTTTTCTTGTTCTTGTGGGTGCTTAATGTAGAATGCAAGCAGAACAGAGGAGGACTAAGGAGAAGGACAGACAGTTGAGGGAGGCAGCAAAGGGCAGTTTATCACTATGGGGCTGGTTGCAAATGCTAGCCAGCAGGTGAAAGAGTCATGAAAAGATGTCAATAGTTTCATGTGTCCTAATTTGTGGACTATTTCCATATTAGTCTTCTAGTTGCAAATGTTTTTATACACTAAAGATAAGGTGCAACAAGTTTCAGCTGGACAGGAGCAAGACAAGTCACATGGTAGTCAAAGCCAAACGGCTGATCAGACGCTGTCTTTTTCAGGTTTGAGCAACTGCCCTTAAAAGGTACAGTATGTAACAAAGCTACAGGTCAATGGCAAAAACTTTAATATGTTATTCAAAACTCTGTTTTAACTGATGTGTAATCAAAATTCTGAGCACGTCCCTGCTTTAAGCCAACTTCTACCACTGCAAGACAAGCAGCAAACTACAGTGAAACAGAGTTACTTCCCCATAATACTGATTGGATAGCAAGGAAAACAGGACTTCTGAGTCAGCCTCATTAAGAATCTATCCACTTTCAAATTACTTAAAATCTACTGTGAAGTATGTGATGAGTGATCAGCTTTTTTTTTTTAACTGCAACATTTTAACTGGAGATGCACCGATCTGACACCCGGATCAGATAGCGGCTCCGATACTGACAAGTTAGCTGGATCGGATATCGGATGAATTTGGCTGATCCAGCTTTCCGATCCAGTCATTTCTGTTTCTATTAAAGTCATAATAAATGTACACTTTGTTACTTGTTAATAAACAACATTAAGTACATTTATATCTGTATTAATTTGTTACCTTTTTTATAACATGGCTAAATGTTTATGTCAAGCCTGATACCTTGGGAAGTAATATGGCTTATTCATTTAACAGTAGTATCGGATCGGTATCGGCTATGGGTGGGATCGGAGAAAATTGGATCGGTGCTTCTCTCATTTTTAACACCGACCAAAAGATTGCCTGCGCTCACAGGGACTTTAAGTTGTTCCCAGTCCCACGTGCCTTCACTGAATTTGGGAAGACTGTGTTTCATTATCATGCCGCTTGGTCTTGGAATCTGCTCCAAAAAACTCTGCAACCATCTTGACTGTTTTCTTGGGAGATTTTAACGTCTGTTACAGTCTGAAAGAAAAAAAAAAAAGTCTGTAGCTATTCTAACTGCGCTGTTCTGTACTGTTTGTATGCTATGTACCTGTATATTGTTGTGTTCTTATTCTACATAGTATATTTTTGTGTTTGATGTATTGTTTTAACTAATGCTGCTGCCTTCTTTGCCAGGAGGACTACATGTAAAAGAGATGTCAATGAAAGGGACTCGCCTGGTTGAATAAAAATTAAAGGGACTAGAGGCAAGATTTTGAAATGAGACTCGCGAGTGCAGAGACTGGCGCTCCGGGTAACTGCAGCCAGCAGTTACGGCACGGTAGCGTGCACAAACCGAAGCTATAACGTGGTTTACTACACAGATTAAGTCTTTTTCTTCATAGTGACACTTTTTTAGTGGTCTTTTTGTAGATCTGGATCTTGCTGACGGCAGAAGAATCCATAACTATCCCTTGCAGTGATTGAATTCATCACGACGTCTCCTTCCTGGATCAAAACTGTCGGTGACGCGGATGCAGCGTCAATTGACGTCTCATCCACAGGACCACGTGGGAAATTCGGCCACCGAATCGCAGCGTATTATACAGCACACAGCCTGTTCAATGCAACAAAGAGAGACGTGGGTGGGCTTGTTTTTTTGGTTTTAACGCTTCATCACCCATTAGCATTAAAAAAACTGGACATGCATGTTTATTCTTTCACAATTCCTGCCTCTAGTCCCTTTAATAATAATAAAATAATCAATACTATTAAATTTTGTAACTGTTTTGACTGAGACCTGATACTCATAAGGTTACAAGTAATGAGGAAGGGGAATTAAATAGAGATAATACATTAGCTGAGACAGTCCAACCAATGACAAACAAATATCCTGTGCTGTTGTGCAAAGCTTTAAGTCGTTTTCCATAATCAGCCTTCCTCAAGTCAACATTATATTACAAAGCTAAGAATATAGGAAATTATAAGCAAAGGCTAGCAACAGGTTTGAATAGATGAGCCCAAGAAAAAGGGGGAAAAAACAGGCCTTATGCTTCAAACTCAAGCTGGTGCGTAACTGGAAGTTTACAACTCACCAGAGTGCAGAGGCAACATCTTTGCACAGGCTGAGTTTGGACAAGGCCTGGGAAAAAAGGAAGTGAGGAAAGGAGGAAAAGAGGAAGTACCTTAGCCCCCACCCCCTCGGACAGTTGCCGGAGCGCTAGCACTTGCCTCTCTTCTGAACAGGCGGTAAAAGAACCCTCTCTTTGGCGGAGGGTTAGGCCGGTTCACATCCAGGTCTGAGCACAGCATCCCGTCCGTCTCATATACGTTGATTTCTTTGAAGCACTCCATCTCAATCATCTACACAGGAAAGCAGGATTGAGATAAATGCATGCAGCCATCTTTAACCAATCCATACATTGTTCTCTTTAAGCAAACTACAGGTTATTTGCACATATATATGCCAGTCTGCTGTATCCATCTACTGCAGGATAAACAATGATTTAATCCAAGTGGCCAATGCATGCAGTACCTCATTCTGCCACGGGATGGAGACACTGCCTGTAACAAACTTGTGATAGAAGTCGTCATCTGTGGGGTCAAGGTTCACGCCTTTGACGGTGGAGAACTGCTCAATGTCCAGGACGTCTTTACAGTACACAGCTCGAGGCTGAAAAAGAGACAACAAAGGAGGAAGGAGAAGAAAAAAAAGAGGAGTAAATAAGGAGGTAGATGGAAAAACTTGGTAGATCGTGAAATATTAAACTTGAAATTAGCCAGTTATTTGAATAACATGACCGCTGAGTCTTTGCAGCTCTGTTTTTCTTCAGCGTGGTAATACTTAACTGAATAAAAATAGAAACACAGATAACACTATCTGCTTTCAAGTATTGATTTAACCTCTCAGGCCACACTCTCTCACTCACACACCAATTATGACGAAGAAAATGCAACAACTCTCCATAAACAGCTTGGTTATCCCAGGAAAAGACCACATATGACAAAAAACAAACGGATGGCAGGGTCTGTCCACAGCTGCACATATGCATACTTACATGTGTACCCTGCATAACCGCATCATCCCATTGTCACTATTAAGAAGCCCTACAGGGTTGTTTGTTTTTTTGACTAATGATTAACACAAAACAGAACAGCTACACTCCGGCTGCTTAAATTACACTCCCACTTCACACCAGACTCGCTGGCTACCATGATAACAAGCTTGTAACATGCTTGTTTACTTGTGACAATGGTATTTCCTGTATACTGATCTGCCCCAGTCACGGTTCCAGGCAGTGAACCGAGCCTGTACGCGTGATTTTGTGGGTGGCGCTTACATCAGGGGTGAAGGGAGGGTCCAGCATGTTGGCCTCTAGCCGTTTGAAGTTGATGTTTCTGAAGATGGGGTGCTGCTTGACCTCTATGGCCCCACAACCTTGACAACCCAGCCTCTCCTTGGGGTCCTTGGCAAGGAGCTAGGACGCAGCAGGAGGAAGGAAAGAGAGATTTAAACATCCTAACTCTCTAAAGGTCTGCACGCTCAAGCTGCTCAGGCAGATAAATAACGGCTTAATCTGTTTCTCCAGAAAGAGAGCAGAAAACCAAACATCTGTTTAAGATATTACAACAGTACTTTCATTAATAAATCACACACACACACAAAATAATGGGATATTTAATAACTCCTGAGAATATTATGACTAATCCCTTTAGTCCAGTGTGTACACAACACACATGGAAATAGTTCACATGTAATCCTCTTTACTTTCAGTGTCTAACCCCACATAATCTAATAAAGACAATACAAATCCATACACTGACAGGCGGATGCATCACCATCATGGCAGAATTAGAGTCTCTTTCTCTGGCACACCTCCTGCAGTTTAGTGATTTGACTACTAACATTATTTCTGGCCTTGTTGTCACCCTGATGCTGATTGCTTTCACAAACAAGCTGGTAGCGTCTCACGTCTCCATTTCTTTTTTCCCTTCCCAAACTACAGATTTTATTTTATTTCATTTTATTTTTTGCCATAGATCACTCATATCATCGTCTATTTTGGGTTGTGGTAATAACCATCTCTCTGGCACAGAGGAGACTATTCCATCCTTCCCTGCAGCATTTTCTTCTTTTATTATCTTTCACCCATTTCTTGCCAGAGCCCGTCTTCTCCTGCTTCCCTGACTCCTATTCTCCCTGGGGAGTCTTTAAATCGCTGAACTACGGGTCAAAATATTCCACCACTCCACAAAAAAAGAAAAAGGAAAAAAACAAAAAAAGAAGAAAAACCAGTCATGCTGACTTCTGCTCTAATCACATATTGAGGAGCTCAGTTGCTCAGTCAGAGGAGTTGGAGGATGAACAAGGAAACTGGGAAAAAAGCAGATAACCTCCTGAAACTTAGCAATACTTCTGTATGAAATGCCTAATTATGGGTTTCTGTTCATTTGAAACTTCAGGAGTTTTTTTTTCCAGTTTAGTTTTTTTTTTTACACTTAATTTATTTCTGCTATTTTAATCACCATCATCTCTAGTAGTAGAGGGAAGCAGCTGCTTTTAGTAAATGAACATAAACTCACTTCCTCCTCAGTCCTTATAAAACAAAGTTAGTAAGAAGTTAGCAAGAATTGGTAAATGCCACATGTTAAAAAATGTGTGTATATATATATATATATATATATATATATATATGGTATATAGATGTATGTATGTATAATAAACTAAGTTATTTTTAGTGTAAGTTAGTGTATTGTCCAGAAACAGGATTTATGCATTTCATTTAATTATACACACACACTCAGATTTAGGGATGGGTGATATACCAAATATACTTTAAGTACCCAGAGTTGCTTGACCTGTGGTATGCACTACTGTCCCAAAAAAAAGTCACCTCCTGGATTAACTAAGAAAATGAGTTTCCCATTGGATAATTACTGCATGGATGATTAAGTTTAAGTTATCTAACCCGAACTGATGCCGTGAGAAGCTTCTCATTTTATGAACAGCCATGTGGGAAGAGACATCTTGTGGTTGTGGTTTAGATGTTAATCTGTTTCAGAAGGATCAAATTATTGGCATCAAGCAAGGAAAACATCTATAAAGATGCTGAAACGATTGAAACTGGGTTAAGTACTGTCCAACGCATTATTTAAGACTGGAAGGATAAAACAACAGTAGAACTCAGGGTTATGTTTGATAGTGAAAGTAAAAGCAGTTCCATTTAAAAGACTGGGACTAAACAGCGCGCCTTAAAAAAACACTTATCAGTAAGGATAATTGGAATAGAAAGACTTTAGTTCGCTAGGGAGCATAAAGACTGGATTCTGGAACAATGGAAGACGGTCATGTGGTCTGATGAGTCCAGATTTACCCTGTTACAGAGAGATGGGAGCATCAGGGTAAGAGGAGAGGCAGATGAGGGAATGCAGGGGGGCAGTCTGTGATCTGGAGTTGCTACAGTTGGCCAGGTTTAGGTTCAAGTCTAGGTTTAGCAACATTATGAGTCCGAAGAATGAGGTCAGGTGACTACCAGAATGAGCAGGTTATTCCATCAGTGTTTTTTTGTTTTTTTTCCCTGATGTCATGGACATATTCCAAGATGACAATTCCAGGATTAATGGGGCTTAGATTAGGGCTGGGCGATATGGACCAAATATCATATCACAATATATTTATTTTAGATGAAAATATATGGTATAAACCGGTATTTTTACCTTAATTTGTCTGAAAGTTTAATTTCATCTCAAACACCTGTTTTTTAGTATTGAAACATGTTTAGCGTGAAGGTATCGCTCCACTGCAGTGATGGAACTGACAAAACACTGGTTAGAAATGTTTGTTAAATTGAAGTAATTAAAATAGTTGGCTGGTTTTTAATGATTTCCTTGTAAAAGTTTTGGGGAGGATCGTCTTCCAGACAGTTTATATAATAGGGGTGGGAAAAAATATTGATATACTGAAATATCGCGATATTTTCATATGCAGATACCATATCTATATTTAAAAACGCGGTATCAATTTATTTTACTAATGAAATCTCACGAGATATCATTGTTTTGTTACGAAATCTCATGAGATTGCACGAAATTCCGCAAAATTTCATTGTTCTGTTACAAAATCTCGCGGTATTTTGTTAATTCTCATGAGATTTCATAACAAAACGATATCTGGCGAGATATTAGTAAAATAGCTTGATACTGCTTTTTCAAATATAGATATGGTATCGGGATATGAAAATATCGCAATATTTTAGTGTATCGATATTTTTTCCCAACCTTGTTAAATAATCAACATGATTTTCTTTGTAGTCTGGCTTGTCTCAGTCTCGGCAGACACACAGCAGCACACTCCCCCGCCTGTCCAAGACTCTCCCACCTGCATGCATGTTGTTTCACTCATTCTACTGGTGGCTTTTTATGTATGATAATGTTGAATTAAACATTTGTACACACATCTAGAGGAGATTTCATAACACTGAGTTATACAGGATATATGTGGTCTATTGTGATGTATTGCAATATTAGTTATAGGCCATGTTTTCCAGCCCTAACAGATGATGTCATGTTTCAGTAAAAACATCACTGGCCCAAAGACAGAAATAGTGAAGTGAGTTGATTCTCATATGTGTAACTTTAATCATTTAATGATATTTCCTGTTAATTCTCTGCCTCCATTAGAAAATAAACCCAACAAGAATGCTTTAATTAGTGGTGGGCACATGCGGCAAATATATCTGTGTGCAACAAGGCAAAATCAGTTCAGTTTAGAATTGTTCATCCCGTCCCCATTGTGTTGAAAATGTCAAATTGAGAATGGTGACAATGTGCATTGCCTCTGGTCATGTGTATGGTAACAACAGTACTGGTTAGAAATAGTGAGTGAACTATCCCTTATATTATGCAAGTCTTTTCTGATGGATCACCTGCATCTTAGTCTTGGCCTTCTTGACGCTTCCATTACAGACGGTATTAACAAGCGCTTGTATAAACTACTGACTTTTGCTGCAAGAAAGAAAAATATTGCTTCTCTGGGCAAAGGATGCTATTCCAATAAAGAAAGCGTGGCATAATCTTATAATGGATTTGGGTTGGAGGATTGTGGAAAAAATAATAATCCTGATTATTTTGACTGATATTGAAATCATGATTAATATACACGATTATTCAAATCGTGTATTCAAACCTCAAATATAACTTTAGAAAAAAATAAAACTGGAAATAAATTAGAAAGAGGTAAAGGAGTAAAATAAGAATAATATGTTAAAATAATAGCAATAAAAATGAATACCCAGTCTACATGCATTCCTGTTCTATACTCCCTGCAGTTTGCTTCCTTTTACTCCACCGGTCTGCTCACTTCAGGATTAATCACTCTTATTCGATTACAGTGTTTTTATGATCGTGAGAAGGAAAAATTGAAATCACGATCAAAATTTGATTAATTGTCCAGCCCTATAATGGACCCTTTTCCAAATGAATATATCACATGTACTGTATGCTTCAGTCAACAGTGGATACTTTCCATAAAGTATGAGTTTTGAGTTTGAGCTCTTTACTTAAATTATATTGGACCTTCACTGTCCTCACCTTTATTTATGGGCTTCCCCAAATGCTTATAATCAATTTGTGCATACATGCATTATCTACCCTGTTCTGATACAAGAATGTGTAGTTGTGAGTGTGTGGGTATATATTTCTTTTTCTTCCCCTCAGTCTGTGCCGTTTATGTTGCCATGGGGGACATTAGGAGATTTTCAAGGATAGGAAGCATTTATTCTCACTGTCCAGGGATTTTCTGAGTGTGTATATAGTATATATATATATTTTTTTACCTTTTGTTTTTTGTGTTTTTGTTTTCTCTCTTGGGTGTACGCTTTGTGTTTTTTTTTTCCTTGTTGTTCTTTGTGGTTTTTTTCCTGCAGTGTGAAGAAAACATCTAAATAAACATCTACTAAATATAATATTACAAAAAAATGAGTGGTTATTTGATTTTCTGCAAACCTATTTTTGCAAATCGTACAAATAATTTCCAAGTTGTTGAGCTTTTTTAGCTTTAAAAATAAGTGTTGGCATTTCGGTCTTTGCTACCAAACCAAAAAAAAAAAAAAAAAAGTTCCCAGAAAACTTCATAAAGTACCTCTTTTGTGGCAGCCACTGTCAAACTGACACCAACATGAGTCATTTCGTTAGTCTCCATTTACCACAGTGCATGCTTAGAATAATACAGGCGGTCTACACTGATGGCTTATCAGTCTGCAATGGCACCTCTAAAGCACTGCTAGGCTGCAAGGTTTTTTTTTTTTTTTTTTAACAAGTTTCTCTGCGTATTTTAGAGAACATCTTGGGTTTCTTACCTCTCCCTTGCACATTTTAATTATAATGAATTGTTTATTACTTTACAACATGGTTGTGAGAAATAAATGAACTAAAACAGTGACTTAAGGTAGCAACTTGAAGCCAAAAATTTTCATTTGGAGCCTAAAGAAGTTGAACAATCAGTCACAACATCACAAATGCAGAAAAGAAGTCAACCTTGGAGTAGACGTGTGCAACCACCGCAGCAAATGCATCTATCTGTGGGTTATTAGAGCTACGAAAACAGGAAAATGGTGCGTGGCAGCACTGACTGCTTATTGTATTTTGAACAAGTTTGATGCAATTACAGCTTAACTTTGTTTTGCAAATGTTGTAGCTGCACATATCTGAATGCTGTATAAACACTTAATGGATTCACTATTTGCATTCACTGCATGTGCCATAACACCCATAACGTGTCTCAGAAATTCTAAATTTACAACTAGCCCAACGAAAAAAAAAAAAAAGGGGGGGGGGGTTGAACCTTCAGCTCTTACACTTTTCTTCTGCAGGTGCTGTTTCTCCATCCTCACCTGTCTGCAGATGTCTTTCGCCTCCTCAGAGAACTTATCAGAGTACTCCTCCTGATCCTCACGCACTCGTCTGTCCACTTCCTCCCGCTTAACTCGCTCCTTGCGCTTACGAAAGGGCGACTGGCCCTGAATCATCTCGAAGATCAGACAGCCCAGCCCCCACCAGTCCGGGCTGAAGGTGTAGCTCTCGTTCTGGATCACCTCCGGAGCTGAGAGGAAGGGTGAAAAGTGAGAGAAACCAAGTGATTTAAGAGAAATGAATGGAGCACAGCGGGCCAGTGGAGCTCAATCATTACCCATGTATCCAACGGTGCCCACTCTCCCTCGTATCGTCTCCCCTTCTGGGATCTGAACGGCGAGGCCCAAGTCTGAAATCCGGATGTGTCCTTAACAACAAAACACACAGAAAAATTGTGTAACTGAGAAGACACTGGATGTAAAATATGTGTAAATATCAAAGCCAGTGCTCAGGCTACGTTCTTGTTTCAATAAATTATAAGAGAGGTAGAAAAAAAAGGAATGAGAGGAGGGGTTGATAAGATATGTCTACATTCCTGTACAAGATAAGAGATGCAAGTAAGTTAATGAGAGGGGAGTACGGTTGTCTTTCAGTGTATGAAAGATGAGGAGATGCTTTGAACTTCTGTGTTTAAACACCACAAAAATGGACTAGTTACAAACAGCTTGTTTGTTCTGGACACAGAGCCGAGAGCTCTGTAGATAAAACTGTGGGAATGCTTTCTCTACCTGTACCCACAAAGCAGCCAACTGAATGAGTAGAAAAACAAACTTTCTTTAAAAAAAAAAAAAAAAAGAGAGAGAGAGAGAGACGTACCGCGGTCATCCAGAAGGATGTTTTCAGGTTTTAAATCCCTGCAATAAAGAAAGAAAAGGAAACACATTAGCAAGTATTTCTGATAAAAGCAGAACTCATCACAGCCCATGACAGGAACAAAAATATCCAGGTGAACACTTATCAGATGTAACATTTAGCCATTCTGTTGTCTTTTATTACCATGTAAAACAGCAGATGGACTACCAGTAATAATTTTTCTATTTGCCTCGTGTTAACTTGTCCCACACCGAGGTAAACAAATCATAGCAGTCCTAAAATTTTAGCTTTGCAGAAAAAAAAAAAAGAAAAAGACCTTTCATCTAATACTCTTCACTATTTTAAACAAGACATTAAATTATTTAAACCTTTTAAAGTGAATTTCCTTGAATCTGTTTTTTCTGAAAAGTGCAACACAGCAAGTTCACATTTTAGAGTGAACAGCTGTAAAATCTGAGCCGACTGAAGCTGCAACGCCAGCTGACACATTATTGGTAACATAAAGAACATACTATTTGTTTTTAGCTGCATGGATCACGGAGATGCCGATGAATCAGCCTTTTTAGAACATCAGTGTTTATGTTAGACGACTGAGGCCTCACAGATTCTGACAGCTCCATTACAGCTACGCACCTTAATCCAATCATACTTCATCATCCAGGACATTGTTCTTATACTACTTATACTGAATAAAATCACTTAAAAACATCAGAGCAGGGACAAGTAATTAGATACTGTTAGTTTATGGTTTGTTAAATAGTTCTTTTTTTTTTTTTTCAAAATTTTCAAGCCAAGTTCATCTTCTCAAAGCTTTCTTTACACAGGCTATAAGATTATTTAGTTCAATATGTTTTCCCTTTCTTATTGTGCTTGCTGGAGTTACACACCACCGAGGTTAGAGTTGAACACCTACTTAAAAAACTGTAGTTTGACACAGGGAGCGCTCAGCCGGTTGGTTGATCCTCTGATTTTTTACCTGGAGATCTCACAAAGTGAGATGGGTTCCCTCAGCCAGATTCTCTCAGGATCAGAACAAGTCATCTTCAAATCACATTTTATATCACATGTAGAGCTTCTTGAGAAACAGCGAGTATATCTGATTGTTACAGGAATTTGGTTGGTTCTTGAGGTTTACTTTTCATGTAAAAAAAAACATTTCCGTTAACTGAAATGAAAATGGCAGTTTTTTAGAAAACGGTAACTGAAACTGTATTGTGTCTTTACAAAACTAACTAAAACTAAATACGATTATTGTGAAAACATCCTTGGTTTTAGTCTTTGTGAAAGTGTTTAATACATAAGCCTTTTTTGGGGGGAGGAAATGAAATCTATTTCTATTTAATATATTTACTTTGCTTTACCAGTTTTACTCTGAGTGACTTTCTGATGACTTTAAATGTCACACCACACAATGCCTACAATTTACGGAAAAAAACCCAAAACTAAAACTAACCCTGAAACTAATAAAAACTAAACTAAAACTAAGTATTTTCCAAAAAAAAAATGATTAAAAACTAGGAAACCTGCTCTAAAAACTGGCAAAACCTAACTGAATTGAAAACCAAAAAGTCAAGACTAAATAAAACTGAAACTAATTAAAAATCCCAAACTTTTATAACCTTGCTGTGGAGTGGTTAAGATTGTTTTTAATGATAGGCTAGCAGATTCCTATTGACTCACACTAGCATTAGCATCGGCGACCTCCTGGAACTAGAATAACGGGATGAAATATGTTGAAACTGTCCCCAGTGATAAGTAGTATCCTGGCTCACTCGAAAATGAGGCCCCATGTCAAAAACCCTGAACTTCCCCTTTAATATCCAACAGCTAAACTAACCATGTGGTTCTAGAGCAGTAAACCTCCAAGTGTCTCTGAATATCCCCAAGCAAGCTCACCTATAGACTATTCTCTCACGGTGCAGGTCCTCGAGGCCACAGCAGATCTCAGCAGCGTAGAAGATGGCTCGTTGCTCGTCAAAGCCCGAGTTTCCCATGTTGTAGATGTGGAACTTCAAGTCTCCGCCATTCATTATGGTCAGAACCAGGCACAGCGCATCCTTGGTCTCATAGGCATATGCTAGACTAACCTGGAGAAAAAGGTACGTTTGGGGGGGGGGGAGTGGTAACAAGGGTGGTGAGGGACCAGACAAGGGGAAGGGAGTTGTATGGAAGAGAGCACGAAGACAGATAGAGGGGAGGAGGAAGAAGAGAAAATAGAAGCTTGACTCCTTCATTTAGTTTCTTTAATACCCAAAATAATCATCCATGATCTCCGCTGGAATGTCAGGGATGTAAACAAGAGAGAAACATATCATAGATATGGAAACTCATCGTCTCAACTCTGATCCCACCATCAATCTGTCTCTTGTCCCTTCTTTCCCACCAGCCAGCACCCCCCCCCCCCCCCTCCCATCCCCTGTGGGTCAGTGACACACAGGGTGTAGTATGTGCGTAAGCTTTTGTGTACAAGCAGGATGTTGCTGCCATCAGGAGGAGTCCCATCTGCCACGGAGCGCGTAGTCAGAGAGACCACAAGAACGGATGGAAAATATTCTTATGGGCAAAGTGAACATGACACAAACACACACATGCAAACAGTACATTCGCTGCACTTAAACACACAAACGTGCAGCACTAACCCGGGCAAAATGACTTTCATTCATGCAACCATAGTTGTGTTTATGCTTTAGCAGAGGACAAATATATTTAAGGTGGCGAAATCTCTCACAATGGTCTTTGTGTGTGTGAATTTATTGGAATAAGATACGTTATAGAGAAATGTTTGTAAAACATTTAATCAGCACCATTCTGTCTCTTTGTTGATACTTAGTAGTTTTATTTCTGTTTTCTTTTTTAACACCTACGTGTATTGGTAGCATTTATGACATGTGAGTCTTTCCTCCATGAAGCTTAAAATTAAATAATAAAAACAAAAATATACATCTTTGCAGAAACAGAGAAAAAAAGTCTTATCAAATATTGAAACATTGTCATTTCTAATGAAATGAGCCATTAATAAGCAGCCTTAAGAAAAGTTACATTATTTCATCAAACATTATGTCAACCAGGCTGTAAATAAAAACAGGAAATAATTTTACCAATCTTGTCTAGCCCGGTCATTGATATACACTTAAAACAGATATTTAGGCTGCATTTAAGTTGGGACAGTAAAATAGTTTCTGAATAGACACATAAAAAAGTGAATGCATTTTAAGGAAAGGTGTAATCTTTTACAAACCTACAAATGGGAGCGTTTCAGTTCTGTAGAGAACGTCTATCATTTAAAAAAAAAAAAAAAAAAAAACACAGAAATGCTGACACACAAGAGATAAGATCAAAAACCAAAACTGAACAGTGGTGATTTATTTATTTTCTTTTTTTTGGCTTTCCAACAGAAACCTTTTTCTTGAACAGGGCAAATATTTTTCATGAATTGGCTGAAAGAACTCAGATATCAGAAACTGATCTGGATCACTGATGGATTGTTTTAACTGGATTATAATTGGACTATTATTAGCTGAAAGGAACGCCGGAGCTTCCCTACTTAAGCTGCTGCCGCCACAATCAGACTTCAGATAAGCAGTAGAAAATTGATGGATGGATACGATTGGATTACAATGAGTTGAACTTGCCTGGATTGGATTAGGAATGGACCTATCAATACTCTGGAGTAGATACTTTGATATCTGCCTGTCAAACTAACTGATACTTTTTAAATACAAAACATGATATTTGTTTTTACTTTCAGTTTTCAAACACCAGTTGTTTTATGGCCCCGGTGAATTCCTTCAGTGTCACATGATTACGGTAGCCTATCAGACGTCATGATGTTATGTTGCACTGCTTCTAGTGCTGGTGATGATGATGTGTTTAACATAGGGCTGTCAGCATTAATGCATTAATCACGATTAGTTAAAGAGAATCCATAACGCGATTAATTTTTTTTTTTTTTTTTTTTCAATCGCATTTAAAATTTAAGCCAGTTTATCCCTTTGACTAACCTGTAGTCAGCCCCTTTTGCCAAATTGTGAAGCGGTAAATTAGTGATGGATGAAAAAGTACGACCAAAGTTTTTAAACAGCCTGTTCAAAAAGATAAAAAAGAATATTAGACAGTTCCGTCGACACGACAAAGGCCAAACTTAGTTGCCACCTCCTGTTTTAGACTGTTCTGTTTGTCATAAGCGAGATAGAAATTTCGTACCAGTGATACATATCACTTTACTGCTGTTATTTCCAGCTAGAAATGTTATGATTGTTTTTCTAATGGTGCTATTGTTTATTTTAAAGTAGCTTAAAAGAGTGGCCTGATGTATTTAATCTCTCAAAGTTAGCACCGCATTACTTTATTCTTCCTAATATTGGAAGTTGGTCTACATGCACTTTTTAAAATAAAAAACAGGTCAACAAGAAAATTGTATGTGTTCATTTGACTCCCAATGAAGACTATGGTAAAATATACTACATTACGGGCTTAGAACTGCCTTGATATGCCAAATAACAGAATATTACACATACAATTGAAACCGCGATTAATTGCAGTTAACTATGAAGCTTCTATGATTAATCATGATTAAACAAATTAATCGTTTGACAGCTCTAGCTTAATATTTAACTGTTTTTAGCACTGTTTTTTCAATTTAAGAGATCTAAAATAAAGATTTATTTTCCTCTCATTTAATTTACCCGATAAATTCATTATAATTTTATAAGCATGTCTTTAAAGTACTCATGTTCATATTGCCCTTGCAGTAAAGACATAAATGCACACTTTGAGTTGCATTTTTCTCTTTATAGGGCATTAAGTTTCAGTATTGGTATCAATATTGGTGAAAAGTACTGGGATTGTATTGGAAGAATCATTTTTGGTATCCCCAGTACTTGGACTGAACTGGACTTGATCTGCAAAACTGTGTTGATATGATTTTTCAGTGAAATGGTCTTATATAAATGAAGATAAATTGAACAGAACTTAACTGGATGCAGACTGCACAGGCTTGTAATTCCTTCTGAAAACCACCATCAGTAAACGAGATTATTTCTGCATCCACAAATTCAAGAGAAAACTATACCAAACAAGAACATATAACAAACAAAGACTTTTATAAACAAGATAAAAAAAAAAAAATTATCTGCGAAAAAGTTAATATAGACTAAGCTTAAGTGGAATCCAGTGGTGCAGTCTAGTAATAAAGAAAATGTAATTTCTTCTTAAAACAGTTTACGCCTGGTCATCCAAACAAGAGACGATTTGGAACATTTTGGTTCCAATAAATTTCCTAATCAAAACACACCTTTCTTGATTTATGTTACACCAAGACACATGGCATCAGCAAGTTTTACATCTGCAAAAGCTCCAACAACACCAACTGGTTGTTCAAAGTTTGAATGATCCAATCCTTGTATCCACTCAATGTTTTTATGGGGGGAAAGCCTTGCCATTGTAGCAAGACATGCAAATTTAAAAACAGCCTGGTCAAGCTTGTAAAATCTGGTTCCATGCAATAAATTATTTTAAACCTTCATTAAGCAATAACAGAAAAATTGATGCAATACTGCTACTGGTCTCCTAGATTCCAAAAGTGCACACATTTTAGCTAAAGAAGCATTAAACACATGATCGCTTTCTGAAATAAATTAAAAACAAGCCTAAAATTAACTCGGGGTACTTCACTTTTTATGGAAAGTGGGATTTATTTTGAAAAAAGAGGCACCACTGTAAAAAAAAAAATCAAGTTTATAACTGGACAGATCTGCATCAGAATGAGGTAGCTTCCCCTCAATTTCACTCAGAGGTTTCAAAGCAGGGTCACCCCTTATCTCATATGCACATCTACACACCCACACAGACAGTGTGTTTGGATAATTTACTGCTTCAAACATACAGCAAGCTGATGGTATGCAGCGACTAATAGTTTGCACTGATCACAGAAAGGTAAAGAAGAATAGCGAGAGAGAGAAATGAGGGGTTTGAGAGAGCACTTGACTCTTATCCTTGCTACTGCTGTTTGGTCAGTGTTGCCTGGCAACAGAGCTGCTCTTGTAGGTAGAGAGGCACATGAAGAGTCATCAGTTGTGCCTGCAGCACGGAGAACCAACACACACATACACACATCGAATCATGTGAAAATCCCAGGTGACAAGAGCTGCAAGTCTGAGGTTCTGTAACAAAACTACTCCAGCCTGTGTGGGTTTGTGTGAACATGCATGCCCATACACATGCCGCTGCCATGACTCACTCATATCAAGGGCTCGCAACACAGCTCACGCTCAGAAATCAACTAATCCAACACACTATACAACTCAAACACAACCATTAGCTTCGAGTGGAGAACATGAAGAGGCTCAGTCCAGGTTACTGTACTGAAGATCAATATCACAGCTACGCCACCGTTGAACAGAGTTCTGCAGCATTTATATATATACAAAGTACAGAGCGCACACCAAGCTCGCATTTGTCTTGTAATTAATTTACGCATTACCCACTCCTCATCCTCCCAAAGACAGCGAAAATAACACAGCTCTCAAAGAACAAGAAACCACCTGTATTTAGTCGTCCTATCAGTCTGTTATCCTTGCTAAGTAGGGATGCACGATATTGGAATTTTGGCCGACATCCGATATTGTAAAACTCGTGGCCGATAAATATCGATACTGATATTAGGACTCAAAAAAATAAGCAGTCATTGCAAATAGCGGTTTTGATATCAGTTTCCAACACTTTAAAAAAAATAGGGAAAAATATTGATACCCTGAAATATCGTGATATTTTCATCTGCAGATATCAAATCGATATCTAAAAGCGCAGCACTGATCTATTTTACTTACAAAATATCACAAGATTTCATTGTTCTGTTACAAAATCTCACAATATTTTGGGAATTCCTGCGAGATTTCGAAACAGAACGATAAAATATCGCGAGATTTCATTAATAAAATAGATCGATAACGCGTTTTTAAATGTCAATATGATAACATATGAAAATATCACAAACTCGTGAATTCTCGTGAGATTTCTTAACAGAACAATGAAATATTGTGAGATTTCATTAGTAGAATAGATCGATACCGCGTTTTTAAATGTCAATATGATATCAGCAGATGAAAATATTGCGATATTTCAGTGTATCCATATTTGTTCCCACTTCTGGTCTTCAGCGTTTTAAAGTGTGTAAAAGGTTTAGAAGAAAAAGAAGGCTTTTTTTTTTTTTTTTTTGTTTTTTTAGAATTTAGAAACAGTGGCCTGATCAGTTAAATATCTGTAAATATCGGTTAAATATCGGTGGGGTGGCCAATGTCCGATACTCAATTTTAAGGCCGATAGCGATAGGGGACCGATTATATCGTGCATCCCTAATGCTAAGCAAGATTATGGGGAAACCTCATCTATGGACAGTTTGGATCATTACCCATCTACCAGCAATCTGACAACACATTTCCAACATGCTTACAGGAAAAAGCGCTACAGCCACAGCTCTGACACTCGTGCATGCATAACTGGTTTTAGACATTGATGGGAAAAAGATGATTGGAGCAGTAATACTTGACTTCTCAGCTGCTTTTGATATGATTAACTATTGCTAAAAAAAACTTCATTGGTATGGAGTTAAAGAATCTAGAGGCAGGATTAAGAAATGAGACTCACAAGTGACGCGACTGGCGCTGGGGGTAACTGCAGCCACCAGCCAAGCCGGCATGGGGGCGTGCACAAACTGATGCTATAAATTTATTTACTACGCTCAGTCTTTTTCTTCATAGTTCCACTTTTTAAGTGTCTTTCAGTTGATCTGGATCGTTCACTGACAGCAGAAGAATCCATAACTATGCCTTGCAGTGTTTAAATCTACTGCGACCGTCTCCTTCCTGTATTAAAATCACCGGGAACGCGTATACAGCGTCAATCAACGTCACATCCGCAAGACTGCGCTGGAAATTCAGCCACCAAATCACAGCGCATTATGCAGCACACAGCCTGTGCAAGGAAACAGAGAGACGTGGGTGGGCTCGTTCTTTTTGGTTTTAACACTTCATCACTCATTAGCATTAAAAAACTGGAAATGCATGTGTATTCTTTAAGAATTCCTGTCTCTAGTCCTTTTAAACAAAATTTGTATCAAATGTTCATGAAAAACAGACAGCATAAAACACACTATCAACAGGAACACCGCCAGCACAAACACTTTAGATTCTAAGTAGTTATTCTCTCAGATCTTTATTCTAATCTTTCAGTGCAAGTTTAACTTTTCCAGAGGAAAATCTTATTTTCAGCATGAATATAAGCCGTCAGTGTGCTAGCCTCATAGTTATGCCGTCCCCACTGGACATCAGGGGTGAGAAAATGTTGCTAAGATTCACTGTGATGTGTAGAATTCTTTATCCATGTACAAATGCTAAAAGATTAAATTTTCTAACTGTTAATCAATAACACAATGAGGAACGCAAAAAGCAGAATTCAGAAATGTGGAAGTGCAGCAGGCGGAGAATCTGTGGTGGGCACAAACAAGACAGCTGAGCAGGAAACCCAACCAGTGCCCTCCGCATTGTTTGCTTGGACAATTTGTATGTTTGGGGAGGTGTGGATGAATATATGAGGGGTCAAATATGAAGAATCAGTTGGTAATTTATGGCATGTTATTCAGGTGTGTTAATTTCAATTTTACGTGTTAAACATCATATTATTGGTTTAACCATTTGTGTAAGTGGAAGATTATATAAGATTTTCTTCTTTCTACTCCTTTTCATTCAAGTGTTTGAAATTTATGTTATATTGATTTTTTTGTTTGGGAAATAATAAAATAAATACTTTTAATGAAAAATAAAAATAAGTAAATAAATAAAAAAAAAACTGATGCAGTTCAAAGAGTGGAGCTCTGGTCCACCTATTAATGATGCTCCTGGTCCACTTCCACGGAAGCAAATATTAGGTAGTGGGTTGCAACACGAAGGTTATTGCATTTAAGCGTAACCAAAGCAATCACGCGTCTAACGAGAGGCACCTCTGACCTGGAGAAACGGCTCAAGGTCAGACCTGGAAAAACGCGGTAAAACTTCTAAAGTAAGACCGACCCAAGACGCTAGGATCTGATGCAGCTCCATGTTTTTCCTAACACAAGTTCTCTTTTTAGCTTCCATTAACGAATAGATGGAGTTTTCTCATTCATTGTCACAACAAATATGAGAAACCATGTTGCACATTATAGCGTGGAAGAAGTAGTAGTCCTGCAGTCACACATGGAGAAAAAGATGCTTTAAGATGCATTAATAATCGTTTTAGTATCACATCACAACCATCTGAATCATAGTAGAATCCAATCTTGAGGTGCCTGAGGACTCTCACCCTGACTAGACATGCAGCTAAGGGTGCATTCGGAAGACTCGGTCCGTTTGGGGACTTGGCTCGGCTGGGGGCGGGGATGGTCTTCCAGACCAAGATCGCGTTCATGTTGCACTATAGCCAAACGAGCCAAACCTTTTAAATAATGTTCCCAATCTCTCCAGAGGTGGCGCTGCATTCAGCTTCACCGTAGGAGAGTACCAGACATACAATGAACAAGAAGATTCTCACAACTTCCGTTTCCTTCACATGACATTAGTTTTGTGCGTACTTACGAGGGGCTGGGGTAAACCGAGTCAGTTTTCTTGTTCCAGATCAGAGTCCGTTTGCGCATTCACAACTCCCCCAAATGAAGTGGACTTTACGAGCAAACGGACACTGATTCGAATCAAAAAAGTTTTGTGAATGCGCCCTAAAAACAACTAATTAATCACACTTCTGAAAATTTTTTTTTTTTTTTAAACTGTAAAGGGGGTGATTTTTTATAGAGGAATGTTTGATTGGAATCATTTACCAAATTACATTTAAAAGCAAACAGCACAATTAAGTTTAACATAAAATTACAGCAGCATCGATTAAAGCATAAAATCTAGTTAAAACCTCACTTTTTTTCCAAAGGGGGTTTGTTTTGGCACGCCAGATTTCCCTCCTCAGAAAAGGGGTTTGCTAACAGTAATAATATGATCTGCCCAGAGACCAATTTGATTTCATTTTTGATTGGCTACAACCTTATTTGGCTATAACCTTTTTTTTTTAAAAAACTGGCCGGTAGCTAGCAGTCAGAGTTTAAAGGCTATCTGTTAGCATCATGGGCACTTCAGACCAGACAATGAACCATGTTTATCAGACCAGACAGCATTTGAAAAAAAAAACAAAAAACTTACAGGTAATGACAGGGTTGTAGTCGCCTCCTGTGTTGCTACAAAAGTTTTTTTTTTTTTTTTATGAAATCCCTTTGTTTAAAAACCCCAACGGGAATTCACTCATGTTCAGCAGTCAGACAATCTCGACTCGCGCAGTTAAATCAGCTGGGGGAGGAGGGGAGGGTGGAAAGAGAGGGGAGGGGGAGGCTGTTTGCTTGATAGTGTGTGCCCTAATTGGAGACAATGAATTATGTAGAATGATCAGCTGCTGCCTGATTCAACCGTTTTTGAAGAAACAAACAAAGCTAACCATCTATGAGACTTTGATGTTCATTTCCTGTAACTTGTTTCCCATTTAAACATATCTTTAAGATGCTTTTGCATGCATACCTGGACTAAATGGAAAGGAAACCAGACATGAGTTTTCCAGATACCTTTGAGTAATTAAGTTAGTCAACACACAGCTGTTAAGCGGGGAAAAAGTATTTCAGTTTCCTTAAACAAGAATTCCAGTGAATAATGTGTGCAGGTTAATGGCCTGCCAGCTGCATATTTCAGTCTTTGCTGCTTTGGTGTAGCATGGAAAAAAAATGAAAAGCTAAGCATCTCCCTAAAAAGAGAAATCACTCAAGGTTGGCAATAAGTTGCAAGTTTCAGCTTGATCATGACAACATCTCAATTTATAAGAATCTTCTGTGGGAAAAATCAGCCAAGAGCAACACCACCGTTACCAGCTGTGGTGCAGGGGTAGGGTAATGACCTAGTTTTCATGTGTTCGTGTTAGTTGCACCGATCTGTTAACATGTGCAGATACAATCTTTATGGAGAGTGACAATAAGAGAGAACCTTTATGATTCATTTATTTTGTTATTAATACCGCAGTTAAGTATTTATGATATCCCCACGACTATAAAACACCTGTTAATCACCATCACATAAAGTCTTCAAACATTGCATTCCAGAAAAACAGATTTAAGTTCATTTCTAGGATACATTGGCAGTTGATCGAAGGCTGACAGTACTCTGCAAATGTAATTAAATTAGGAATGTTTGCCACTTTGTTCTCAAAGGTAAACAGTAGATTTGGCTTTGATTCAGTACATTCAAGCCAGATGGCTTAACCTGTCAAAATGTTAGCACATCCTTATTTAGATTTCTACTTGAGATTTTGTCCTCCATCTGAAGTTTTATCTCAGTCTCTCTTTCCACGGTGGCTCACAAGCTCTTTAAACAAACAACTCGAGCTGCTGCGTCTACCATTTAACAGCTGATTGACAGGCTTTGCAAACATGCCACTCAATTTCCTTTGCAGGATCCTGCAGCCAGAGCCAACAATTGTCTCTCTTTCACACACACACACACAAACACAAATACACAGTACACGCATGCATGCAAAACACGTACAATTGTGTTGAAAGGTTGAATAAGAAAAAGGTAGTACTTACTACAAAACTACTGTTAACTTTTTCTAAAATGCGTTTTTCGTTTAGTGCCATTGCTTCACCTTTTCTTTTCTTCACTCGTTTCTTTTCCAGCTTTTTACAGGCGTACATCTTACCGGTGGCACGTACTTGGCAGGCACAAACCTGGAAAGCAAGCAGCGAGAAAGCGTGTTCACACACTGCGGCACATTTTAATAAATATGAGAAAAAACACTCTGAAATCCTTAACTAATGGAAGTTAATGCTTAACATGACAGATTTCTCCACCCAGCATGACTTGGGTGGGAACGTAAACATTGTCGGATTACCTACATGTTAAATGTTTTAATGAGCTCCTACAAGCTCCAAATGAAAGCTGTTCCTGTAGCATAACGTTTAAGTTTACCTCTTGGTTGCACGCAGACTTACCTCGCCAAATCCACCTTTTCCTAGTACTCTATAATGTCTGAAGGTATTTTTGGTTACTGGTTGCCTGCAGGGATGGAAAAAGGAAAAAGGAGGAGATAAAGATGGAAAGGGGAGAATAATGGGAGACAAAATAAAGACGAATTTTAATTTAATATAGTTGATGTCATTCTTACAGAGCCATGTGATGTTGCAGACAGAGTAATGGTCTAATATATTATTAATCCACCCTGATGACTGCCGTTTCCACCCTGCTCTGGTTTCCCAACCATTATGCAAAGCATCATCAATTATTAACCACTCATACGGACACACTGATTGGCAGCACCACCTTTGTGTTTTAGAGCAAACACTGCTGCAGCTGCAACTTGTCTGTATCGCACATTGGCGTTTCTGATGTTGTTTACATTTATATAGAAAAAGGTACACCTTTTTCACATAAGAATACATAGTTTTGGGGGGATTTGGTTGTTTGCTGTAAAAAAAAAGTAGCTTCTGCAGTAACTACCCACCTTTCCAACCATTTCCACTGGAGGAAGCGAGAGAAGTACATGGACTCATGGTAGGAGGAAAATGGAGCTCCACTCAGATAATCACGAACTATTCTGGAGAGAGGAGGAAGAGGGGGAGGTGATCATTTTAATAACAAGAAAAGAACAATGTACTGGTCACCAGCATGTGTTTCCTCCATGTCTTAACCGTTGCACCAACACACAGCTTGATTAAAGTAAGCCACCTTCCACTGGAGAGCATGTTTGCGTCCATGCTTGTGCAGGTCTGTGGTTTTCCTGTTTGTGTGCTTGGATATTGCTGGCAGTTACTTTTCAAACCTCAAAGGTAAAAGCAAAAGTGGTTTTCTCCGGGGATGTGCAGGACTAGTCGACTAATTGACTAGTCGAAACAGAGCACAAAGTCACTCCGGACGTCATTTGGTGGCCCACTTCTGCTGAAGTTTTCACAGACAGTGGAAGAAACAGACTGAAGCAGCAGAAATATTGTGCTTCAGGAGCAAGAAGACCAGAGAAGAGGGAAACTGACTGGTTTTGTTGTAGCTGAATGTCCTGTGGGCATGTTTTCAGTTCACATAGCATAGCAGGTGCCCCCTAGAGGAAGGCTACAGCCAGACATTCAGAGTTGTCTGTGGACTCATGAAAGCTCTCAGTCTCATCGTCTCCTGGCCAAAAGTCAACTATCACTCTGCTGAGAGTTGTTGGAACATGACCCTGACATGAGTGTGCCAGCCTCAGATATTAGCGTCCTTTTTAACAAGATTCACCACAAATGTTTAACTTGCACACCATGACCTCCTTAACACTTCTGTACCAACAGCTGTAAGCTGAACTGTACAGAGACAAGTTTATAGTTAATCCAAGGTTTGTGATCACGGGAAATCATGCCTGGGAGTTTGACTGCCTCACTCCTGAACAAAAACAGGAAAAAACTAAAACAAGTCACATTGTCACCGCTTGAACTGCAGCCGACGGGTGTGATCGCAGCCTCCACTGCCTGCCAGCAGCACATGACTGGAAACCAGTCGAGAGCAAATATTCCTCTTCTGCCACCCAAATGTTGAAATGATGCTCATATCTGGTCAGGAGATTTTCCTTGACCATATTTCAAAATGACTTCATCACTCTGGAGGACAAGTAAGGCTGCCTGTGGTTACCACCAGTGCTGAAGTAGCTGCTCCTGGCAAGTCTTGAGAGTAGAGAGTTTCCACAAGGGAAGCACCCTCTGCTATGTAATAGAGCAGTTATGTCATCATGGGGCCCAGTTCCTCTGCAACTGAGATGAATGTCCATTTATACTGATTTTGTTTGAGTTTATTCAAGAAGCACTGTGTTATTGGGGTTTAAATTAACCTGCTCTTTGTCCTCTCTGAGCCTGAACGGGTTGACTACAATATCACAGAATAGTATACCGTATTTTCTGGGCTATAAGTCTCTCCTAAGTATAAGTCGCATCAGTCAAAAAATACATCATGAACAGGAAAAAAACATATATAAGTCGCACCGGACTGTAAGTCGTATTTATTTATTTAAGATAGGGTGATTTTTGGATTTTTCATATCCTGCTTGTTACTGCTAAAATAACCCAATCAGTTCAATTCCAAAGTAAATGGCTGTAAATGACCATAAACATCATAACTAAGAAGGATAAACATGTTTTTTGAGGATTTGTTCTACCGCACAGCCTGATGTCCAAAATGAACTCCTCTCACTGAGATTTTTGCCCTAGGAGCAGAATATAGTTGTCACCAGCCTAGAGTGTCCTCTTTTGATATTAGACAGTAATATTTTCTCCCTGGCTCATGTCAGTCAATATGAATTGACTGATATGAGCCAAAATATGCAAAGTTGTATATATTTTTATATACAAGTCGCACTGAAAAATAAGTCGCACAAGCCGCCAAACTATGAAAAAGTGTGACTTATAGTCCGGAAAATACGGTAGTATTGATCCTTTTTTTTTTTACAAGTGGCATAACATGTTCGGTAAATTTTTATTTAAATCTTCAGCAAAGATTACGCTCCATCACAGCTTTTTATCAAACTCCATTTACCCTCATGAAACACTTCCTGAAAATCAAAAACAGGCAATGAAAATAAAGTTTCTTATTTAACCATCACCCGTCTTCACCAAACAGATTAATGGATTTGAAAGGGAGTCCATGGAGTCATCACATGCAGCGTCTGGATTAGAGCAGACCGTACTGTACAAAATGTTTGAAAAACCTGATTCATTTGTGTTTTGATACCAAACAGGAGCTGGAATTTCTAGAAATATTTTAAGTGGCACTTAAATGCTGAAGTATATATCACTGGAGGATATAAAAATAAGCACCTAAAACAAGGGATGGACTCGTGACATGTATATGCTTAACAAAAAAAACATAAAATACCTACTCCAAATAATATTATATGCACTTTGTTACTTGCATAATTTTTCTATTATATTTGTGTCAACAAAAAAAGAAAAGGAAAAAAAAATTAAGGAGCCATCTTTAAAACTGAAAAGTATTTTTGCATTTTAAGAAAAGTCATTTTCCAAAGAGTTATAAACTAAAATTTATTTTATCATGGTTCCCAAAGTGTCCTTAGTAGCAGGTCTTTTAAAAATTTTTTTAATAAACTATCTATAGTAACAGTCCAGTTTCCACCAAGGGTCAGGTTTCGTTGGGTAAATCCTGATCTCCGTTGCATTTCCACAATCAAATGAATCATTACCTGCTGGGCAGCATTTAAACCTGATTGCAATACATGTTTCAGCTGTGTAAAAGAGCAAGGATCCTCAGTCCTGGTTCTCGAGAATTGCTGTCCAGCAGGTTTTACAAGTCAACTTTGTCAGCCACAGACACCTCACCCTGATACACATGGACTGAAGGGCTGTGTTCCTCTCTCGCTATTATGTAACAGTATGCTCCACAGCTGCACAAAAATATCCACGAGTGAGCTAATACTTGCTAATATTGTTAGTGGGAATGCAGCTCTGCCAAAAAGTCACATTTCTATGTACAGTTCTAGTATTTCCTACAGGCTTTTAGTCTGACTACGTTAATTAAAAAAACAGAAAATCTGGAAAAATGATCGTGGAGGGAAGAAGTGATGATCAACCCTGGACAGGACTTCTATTTAAAAACATCTGCACAGCTGTGCAAGGCTGCAACACGTGCCTGTGTTCCCCTGTTTGCAGACTTTGCCATTTTCCTCTGTGCTCCTAAACACTCTTTCCGTTTTACCTCACTTTTCCCAAAATCGCCTTTTTCTATTTCTTTAAAAGGGTAGTTCGGAATTTTTCAGCAGTGCTGAGATTGAAAAATGACAACAGCCAATCACTCCAAGATGGCGGTATACACCATTTCTGCAGTGGCAGTTGCCTTTGTCTGAACAGTCAGTGGCTGCAGTAAAACGGCCAAAACCACTTCCCACCAGAGGCTAATGAAGCTGACATGTTCAGGTTAGTTAAAAAAAACAAAAAAACAACATTAAGTAGCTGATAACTGTAAACAAAAGCTTCAAACAACTATAACAACTATATATATATATATATATATATATATATATATATATATATTTTTTATATATATATACACACACACACACACACACACACACACACACACACACGAGTTCTCCTAGGCCCTCAGGTAACATGGCAAATTTTTCCCTTTTGCATTACCACACAATACTTTTGTGTGCCCCACAATAGGGTGTGCAGATAAGTTGTAAGGTGTACAGTGAGCTCTGTACTAACAGCTGCTGTCATAACAGCCACACAATGGCGGCTAACACTGTAAGAATAGTAAATAACAGATTTGACCACTTTGAAATAATAAATATACATAGCTGCGTCTTTGAGGATGGTTTGTAAAGCAGCTACCATGCAGGATGTTTACATCCTGAACGTGCAAACATACCTGGGATCCAAAGTTTTCTCCATTATCTGGAAGCAGTCTTTCTCTGCGTTATCTAGGAACCATATCCTTGTCACGGTGAAATATGCTTGTAATCCGACCGCTTTTTGCCCTGCTCTTTTTCTCATTCAGCATATAGTCCCGTATCAAGACGTTGTTGGTACTGTAAAACGTGTAGTCAGCTAGCTGCTTGTGTTACCGCTGCCAGCTGCCGCTTTTGCTCGACAGCATTTGTAAACAGTTGTTTGGTCCACGTCCGATCTTTTAAAGGCAAAAAACTTCCAAATCATAGACATGGCTCCTCTTTAGGGAATTAGTTGTTGGTGTGTTTCACTTTGACACTTTAACCGGCTTTTCACTAGCTGTGGCGTTTGTGTCCAGCAGTGAAATCTGTCCCCGCTGAAACACTATCCCACTGCACAAGTTCTGCATATTGTCTGGGCTATTCACCGGTATAGTGGTACATGAAAAATACATATCATAATGAAAATAAACACGGGTCATCAGTATGAACCGGTATACCGCACAGCCCTAGTAAACACTACTCAAGCTGAGAACCCCTCCCCTCCGGCTAATGGTCACATCGCTCTTCGGCCCCAAGCTTCTCCTTCAAAGCTAGACAGTGGGTGAAAGCCAAAACAAAATTAACCCATGGTTTGAGTGGGCACTATATAAAGCTCTTTTCACCGCAAAATACTTCCTTTTCTTCACTGCATCCGCCATTTTTATCGAGAATTCAAGTGAATCTGGTGTCTGCTCCAGTTGACGTTCGGAAAAAGAAAAACAAGTTTATCCCAACAGAACGCTACGCCCTCAGCTCTGTCATTGGCTGGAGACAACACGCAAATCTCCACCCAGAAACGTCCCGAATACACCAAAACAAAGGGAAAAATACAGTCAGGGGAGGGGGAGTTGCAAACAAAACTCGCTGCCACACAAAAGCAGAGGCCCAAAGGTGCGGATTAAGACGGATTTCACTCACACAAGTCTAGCGTTTATTGTCAAGGGGAAAACTTCAGACTCTACCTCTAAAGGAATAGCTTAAATTTCCCATCAGTTAGCTACCTTTATTCTCCAAACAAACAAACAGCTAATCATTCATGTGCTCTGTCTTATAAATGAGTTTCCACCTTCTCAATTGTGCATTAACTCTTCTTTGAAAAAGAAAAAAAACTTAATAAATAAATAAAATAAACAAAAACATTACTGTTCACAGCAAGATATTCATCACTGGAGATGTACGTTTGCTACTAGAAATGCTCCAGAGTGAATCACACTTTGTCTGCAGTGACTGTTTTTGTGTGAATATCAATGCTACATGTATTAGGACTGGTGTACGTGACTGGAAATAAACAAACAGGTCCGGTTGAGAGAGGATGAAACACTAATTCATATCAGCATGCACGCTGGGTTGGCATAAATCCTCTGGAGGTTTACCTGCTGTATTCCAGTCTCTGTGGGGGTAATCTGAGCAAATGTAGGGTAAGTTTGAGTTCTCATATGCAGAGCCTCCAGAGCATGTATCAAAAGTTTTCAGGGTTGCAGTGCGTGAGTTAAAAAAAAGCCTCAACTAATTTCTAAGAAATTCCTCTTTGATACCCCCAGGCCAATATTATTATGGGAACTGTCATTCCCAAACCGATGAGATTAAACCCAAAAATTAGTAACAAAGAAAATAGAAAAATAGACCAATGTTTACAGTCAGACTTCTGGGTCCATTAAGGCAACACACTTCCAAGTAATTGATGCAATCTGGGAGCATCTTTTTTGTTTGTTTTCCTTCTCATTAAATTCTCAATGTTCTTAACAATATTTCAAAGGGATCACTCCCCCTCACCAAGAACAGAAGAGTATGGATCCAGGCCAGTGGAAGAGCAGATTGGGGTCTTTTGAATCCCAAAGGAAGCATTTTGTACTGCTCGTTTCTTGTCTCAGCATACAAAACTCAAAAGCGCCCTCACTCTATTTAGTACACGGAGAACATGATCATAAGCATCCAAGGATTCATTGTGTGCAGATTTTGTTTGTGTAGACACTGGTTTTCTCTGAGACAAGTATATGATTACTCAATGAATGTTTAACCACCATCTGTCAAGAATTATGTTCGAAACTTTTCATTTTCACTTCATCGCATGAAAATAAATTCACTCATATAATCAGGGCTGCAAACCAACAACGTAATCAGTTGCCGTCTGTCCCAGACTAAGATAGGTGTCACCCCTATCTCCTGGAGGTGGTTTCCAGGTGGTGTAATTTGGTTAAACGAGGCAGATTACACAGCAGTCTCACTGAACCAATCAGCTCACAGAAAGCCAGAATAATACAAAGCTGAAACTGTAACATACAAATGATGTCAGACCACAGGAGAGGAAACTGGTTTTACAGTTGTTCTCAAAATTATACATACCATCCAACCAAAAAAAAAAAACAAACAAACAAACTAAATTAACAAGAGTAATTCAAATAACCAAAAAAAAAAAAAAAAAAAACTAAATAAAAATTTACAAAATTCAAATTTAGTGAACAAACTGTTGATTTTGAACTGTAGTTGGAAAAAAATAATCAAAAAAGACAAAACTGTCCCAGATAAATTAGAGCATCCTCCTCATGAACAGTTGACCAAATTACCTGTCGACAAATGCAGAAGTCTGATTGGACGTTACAGAAAACACTTTATTACAGTGATTGCCTTAAAGAGTTGCTCAACAAAACTTTAGTTCAAAAGCCCCATCATGTTTGTTTACTTGTTTTATTTTTTGTTTGTTTGTATTTAAAGGGACATTGTGTAACTGCGAGCAGCTCCCTCGTACTTTTCATGCTGCATTCGCGTGAAACCGGGCAGACCGACGACAGCCGATGCATGTAAAGTTATCACCAGCCTCTATGTGAAGACGTGGTCCGTCAGTTACAGTGACATCAGTCCACATCTGATTTGTTGTCATGGCGATGTCGTATTGTTTTCCCTGACCCATGTTTTACCGTCTTTTGCTCGGCTTCATTGATTAAAATGACATCTGGTTTGTTACCAATGGCCGTCTGGCCGTCTGCCCGACTGCACGTGAACCCAGCATCAGCGAGACGCTAGTTTCTCCCCACTGCAGCGCGGTGACTTTTCAAAGGCATTACCTCGATCTGAGCTAAAAAAATTCCGGTGTGTCCGGTGAGCTTCTGTGTTTTCCTACCGTCACGCTTCTCCTGAACGCAAAAACATGGCGATACGACATGGCAGCCACCACCGAGCCGACCCGCTCGATGTGTAAATGAATGATACGGACGGCAAATTTAGAACTTAGAGGACCACTTCAGTTTGTTAATGGGAGTGATTACTGATTAATGAAAAAACACTTTTGAACCAAATAATCAGTTTTTGTGAATAAATAACAGGAGAACTTACACAATATCCCTTTAAAATTTCTGTTAAACTACAATTCAAAATCAATGTCATGATTTTTATACAATTTTTATGTATTATTACTTTTTTTTAATTTCAATTTATTTCAGTGAAAGCTGATTTCTTATCAAATGGAAGGGTATGAATGATTGAGGACGACTGTATATATTTATATCAATTCAAGTCCTGGTCAGATACAGTTGTTGGGGTGAAACAAAGTTACACTGATACACACCAGCGTGCGAGTGTGTGTGAGCGCACGCATGTGTGTGTGTGTGTAGGTGAAATGCCAGGTAAATTTGGAGTAATAATCCCCAGTCTGTTTGCCTCTCCTGGCTCTCAGAGCAGGAAGCAGAAACACCTGCATGAGTGTGTGTTTGTAAACCTGTGTGTATGGGAAATAACTGAGGTGGCTGTTGTTTTCATGCCAGCCAGCCGGATGCTCTCTCTGCTTACTGCTCTTTTTCATTTGACTCCTCCATGTGTGCATATTTGCAAGTATGCGTGTGTGTATGTATGCATTTGTAATACGGCACTCTGTGTGCCAGCTGTCTTGTCGGCGGTAGTGACAGAGCACACACAAACACGCTGAAGAAAGTGGTGGCACTGCACGCCGATGGCCAGACTCCGCGGAAGAAGTGTAAGAGTGTAGATCACAGCTAAGGGAAGATAGTTGGTGTCAAAGACTTACTTGGTGCAGTCATCAAACAGCTCCTTACACGGACTCTGCTCCAACCTCTCCCGGCATCCAGCGACAACGTCCTGGGGTATGTCGGGCAGATGAGCTGCCGACTAAGGGGTGAAGAGACAAAGAGGAGAAAAAAGGGACAAACACAAATGTAGGATGGTGGTTTACCAGAGCAGAAGACTGGCAATGAAAAAAAAAAGGTACCAGGGTTCCTACATGTTTTAACAAGTTCAATTTAAGACTTTTTAAGGCCACTTGGAACAGAATTTAATCATTTCACGGCCCCACTGGCAAAAAACACAGATCCCTCAACATTTACAAAGATATTGTCAAAAAAAGATGGATTGAACAACACCTTTTGGTCATCATTACTTACTGTACGTCTATCACTGATACCCACACTGCAAAGACTCAAATCTTAGCAAGAATATTTTTCTAATTTCTAGTCAAAATATCTCATCACACTCAAAATAAGACTAAATTACTGGCAGAATGTTTTTGCTTATTACAAGCAAAAAAAAAAAAAAACTCTTTTACTTATTCTAAGAGTGGCCAAGATGTTTTTTTGCTTGTAATAAGCCAAAAAATTCTGCCAATGGCATAAAATTTTCTTGATAAGATTTCTTTAAATAAGATGCATTGCCTTAAAACAAGATCTTACATCTTACTGAAATGTTTCTCTTCAAGTAATTTTGTCTTATTTTGAGTGTGATGAGATATTTTGACGAGAAATTAGAAAAATATACTTGCTAAGATTTGAGTTTTTGCAATGCATGCCTGCCCTGATCTCTTCCTGATTGGCTAAAATAAAGGCTCTGTGAAGACTTACTGGCTGGGAAAAACATGTGGATCCATTTTTCTTTGTTTGTTTGGGGGGGGGGGTTTTTGCTGTCATTTTTCTAAGTGACAGATATCTGTTGGAGTGTAAGACGATTTAAGACCTATCATATGAAATTTAAGACCACAACTGTCAAATTTAAGGACTTTTCAAGGCAGATTTGTAAATTTAAGCCTTTTTTAGGCTTTTTAAGACCCCGCGGGAACCCTGAGTAAACTAAACTCCTGTACTTGCAGTTTAACCTGTACAGTAGGGCTGGCAAAAAATATTTATATACTGAAATATCGTGATATTTTCATATGCTGATATATCAATATTTAATGTGGGTTTTCGATCGGGTTTTCTGACGAAATCTCACGAGAATCGTTGTTCAGAGATGTATTCTCACGGGTTTTTGAAATCTTGTGAGATTTTGTTGGTAAAATAGATGAATATCACATTTTTAAATATCTATATGAGATCTGCACATGAGAATATCGCGATATTTCAGTGTATCGATATTTTTTTCCAGCCCTACTGTACAGATAGAGCATGATGTGAGGGCTGAGGTCATGCTCACCTGCTGTGTTCAATTTGGCAAACTTTGGCACAACTCTTTCAGGTGGTGAAAATATTAGCTAAACCAAGTTCTTAGTGAAATTGTACTTGATTATAATTTCTATTTATTTTTTCAACCTTATGTTAAAGTTTTTGTTTTACTCTGGAAAACATCTTACAGTTAAATGCTGTAAATAAAGCTGAAGCAAAGCAAACTGTGAGGCAAACAGAAGGATAACTGGTGGTGTGGAATACAACAATGTGATGTGTTTATACATAAACTTTACACATGAACCTGTTCAGCCTGTCAGTCAGAAATCCTAATCACACACACATTTGTTTCCACTCATTAAGCCCGAGGCAACGCATACAATCTTTCATCTTCCAACCCTAATGCAATGGCCAACATGAATGGTTATTATTATCATCATTACCCTTATTATCTATATACCGCTTTCCTTCAGAGTTGTCCAACAAAAAGCAACTCATACAGCAAAAGCTGAAAATTGAACCTCTCAGATCTTTTTTATTTGTGTTTCAGTTTAGAAAATAAAAGGTTTTTGAGAACTTTCAAACCCACTGGATTTAAAAGCTTTTCTTGTGATCAATTCTTAGTTTTAAGAAGTTGTCTTTAAGAAAAAAACCTGAAGACTTTTCTATGAAAAATTAAGCAAAAAACTTAAATTACTGAGACTCTGAAGACATGAAAAACATAAAATGAAAACTGTTTTAAAGATTAATCCTAAAACTTTACTATGAATGATAACTATTTCTTCACCTTGTGTTTGATGCTAAAAAAAAAAATGCCAGTGTAATAACAAGTGTATTCTATATAATTGTACTGTACACAAAACAAATTGTGGTGCCACTTATGAAAATATGTCTCTGTCTAGTTCTTTATTCAAAAAAAGCTCAGTAGAAATGATTCAAAAGATTATTCAAACTAGTTTTTGCCAGCTAAAACAAACAATTAATGGTTAAAATATAACAGTGCAGTACTCATTCAAAATACAAGCAGAAAAGAAAGTCCCATAAAAGTCTCAAATAAGCCCAAAAGCCAGTAACAAAAGTGCATTTAATGTGTTTTTAATCAAAGCTGCAAATAAGGGACAAAGTGTACCTGACAGCATTTACATATTAATAGTTCCCTGCTAATGTGGTGAAGTCAAACAGTCGAGTAATGGAGTTGGAGGTGGGCGATTATACCCGGTAAGAGGAAGAGATGGGTGGAGCCCATTTACATTTTCAGTCTAATGGGGGGAAAAAAATCTATTTAAAGACACATTACTTAACTTTCTGGCTTTAAAATTGTGTTCCTGTCTTGTTTGATGGCATGGTGACATTTATTATGGACATTTCTGCAGCCGTCGCTGTTCTGCTGCATCCTAAAGCTGAAAGACCGCTTCACCACTTTTCCTCGCAGTACACCGTGTTATGCGGCAGCTGAGATATGTTTTACACACCGGGTCACATGCTAGCAAGTGGATATCAACATGCTAGTCGTTTTTAACATGCAAAGTGGTGGATTCAGCAAAAAAATGCAAGAAGACATTTAAGGAACACAGTAAAAGGAAGAGAGAAGGACAGAGCGAGAGATAAGATTTTTACTGGCTGGAGTGCAAATAGGACGCAAGATGGATGCAGGATTAGACGTCGATACGGGTCTTAATGTATCATTTGGCTAACTATAGATGACATTTTAAAGGATAACTTCCTTTTTTTTCAACCTGGATCTTAGTTTATACGTGTATTTACTCACCAGTAAAATTTCTGCATCACTGAATCCTTCGGAAGATATTACGTTGTCGTCTTTCAGAGTACATCTATATAATGGAAGAAACACGACAGCCTCTATGTAAGGCATTATCTGCAGCAAAACTCCTTTATTTTCACCAGTACTTTCAGGAGAATGAACGAACGAATGAGTACTATTGTCCCGTGAGTCCATATTTAGCTTTCCGTTAGGTCTCAGGGTGTTCTACGCACTTTTCGGGGCCACGCGTCCACGATGTGTGCTTCAGTAGTACAGCAGCTCGCTACCCAAACAACAACAACAAAAAACACTATAGATGGCTTTCCCATTTACAAACATTGGCAGTTGCGCGCGCAACCAGGGGGGCAAAAAGCCTGTGTTTTGTACTGCAGGCTATGGCTAAACACGCACTCATATCATTCATAAAAATGTAAAGTAACCTAACGAAACAGAGATTGTTGTGTTTTAAATTATGTTGTATAAATCTGTTTTTTCATGACAAATAAAAAAAAAACATACCAACGCAGCGTTGACGTTCTGTGTTTCTATTACCATTATACGAACTTGGCGAGTCATCACCCGGAAACGGCATTTTTCTTGTTAAAACATTGATATTATTGGTGTTGGACCTCATTTGAAATTTGCCTAAATTTACCTGGACCATACGGCTTATACTTTAGTTTAGACTCTTTGTTAAAACCAAAATAGGCCACAATAGTCTGCTGTCTGCAGCAGGTTCAGCTCCGGTGTCGTCTTCACCACCTCCACACAGGAGCAACTTTCACTAGTTTGGGATTAAACCAGGCAAAGACGACACCATCACTACGTTTGGAAAGGAGGTGATTCCAGCTGTTAAGGACTCACCTGCATTGCTGTCGGTAAGTCTCGCTGCTTGTGGAACGTTCTGCTTTATTGTGTATGAAATCCTAAGAGACAGTAGACAGACTAGCTAACTGCTAACAAGCTAACGGTACACCATCTGATTTACGACCCCCATACTTCGTATTAAATCTCTGAGATGTGTTGTTATGCAGCGTGAATGTTCATAGGACGGCTGTCACACACAGCTACAGTGTTTACAGCTCACAGTGTTGTGATGCAGCCGTGAGCTAATAAATAACTGGTCGCGGCTGTGATACTGGTATTGTTACAGTACCAGTCTCCCGAATACAACACGGGAATAATTTTCTGCCACCGCGGTGGTTTAATCTGACATGGTGACAGACTAAATAAATCATGTAGTCAGAACTTGCACAAGTTATCCGAGAGGGTTTTCTGAAGACAGCCACTCCTACTGTCCTGTTATCACCATTTTAACTGTTTACATGCATTAACGTTTGGATTTTTGCAACCAAACAAATGCCAAGACTCAAACATTATATTTCCCCGACACTTTCACGTCATATCTTGACCTCATCTGCATTAAAAGTCGAGTCTTACATAGAAACAAACGTCTTCTCATACTTCAATAATGCTTTTCCTGTGTTTTCTTGCCCCCTGGTTGCGTGTGCATCCCATCTGCGACGTTGCTCAGAAACCCATCTATTTGCAAAACTCTGAACTCACAGGACAATAGTACTCGTTCATTCGTTCATTCTACTTAAAGTGTTGGTCAAATGAAGGAGTTTTGCTGCAGATAATGCCTCATGGAGAAGCTGCCCCGTCTCTCCCATTGTATAGATGTAAGCTGAAGGCCGACTCAACGTAATAACTTCCAAAGGAGTCAAAGTGATGCAGAAATTTTACCAATGAGTAAATGCATGTATAAATTCCTAGAAATAAGGTCCAGGTTGGAATAAAGAAAGTTATCCTTTAAATGATGATGCCTGGAGGGTAGATTTATTGTTTTGTTTAAAGGGTCAGCTTTTGAAGCACCCCCAGCCTTCAACCAAACATTGGATTTGGCTTTTCTGGGCTTCCGTAGTGCGATGAAGTGGAGCAACACAGCGGACAGTATGTTGCATCTTTTATAGAAACTGCTTCTTTAAAAAGTGATGAAAATAATTTTATCCTCACGTGACTACCTGAAAAAAGCACTTATATCATTTTTCATTTCTGCCAATAGGTTATTCTAGTTGTTGCACGCTAACATGTTTCCTGCACAGCATTTTTTTTTTCTTTTTTGACACTATCACCCAGTTCTGTAAGCAAGTGAACATGTTTGTGTGTCTTACCCCGTTATTAAAGTAAGTATCTAAAACATTCAGTCCACAGTCCCTCCTCTTCTCATCAGGAGCTAGCTGGTACATGGCCTGTCAGAGAAAAATAGACGTGTGAACAACCATGGCAGACCATACTCATTCAGCCATCTTTGATACTTCTCCAAATAAGGGGGAGAGAGAAAAAAAAAAAAAAAAAAAAGAAAGAAAGAAAGAAAGAAAGAAAGAAAGAAAGAAAGAAAGAAAGAAAGAAAGAAAGAAAGAAAGAAAGAAAGAAAGAAAGAAAGAAAGAAAGAAAGAAAGAAAGAGAAAGAGAGAGAGAGAGAGAGAGAGAGAGAAAGAAAGAAAGAGAGAAAGAAAGAAAGAAAGAAAGAAAGAAAGAAAGAAAGAAAGAAAGAGAGAGAGAGAGAGAGAGAGAAGGGCAGAAGGGAAAGCATACATGGAGATGGATGGTGAGTTAAAAAGAGACAAAAGAAATATAAATAGAAATGAGCGTGGGATTATAATGAGATGTTAGCAGTGCCAAACATCTCATCTTAATCAAGACATTTAACTGGGAAGTAAATTATGTTCAGCTTCACACTTTCCTCATTACATCCATCGCCTACTAGGATGATGCCTCAGTTTTCACTCCATCGTTGACTATTTTTTTGGTCAAATATGGCTTTACATGGCCTGTAGTTTCACTGTCTAAACTTGTGTTTTGTTTGAAAGCAAGCTCTGCAGAGGGGAATGGGAACAGGCCAAGCTATGCATCACAGCCAACACATAAAGAGCCCCGAAGGGGGGGAGGAGGAGGGGGGGGGGCTAACAGGACATGGTTAGCACTGACAATTTGCATCTCAAATTTTGACCGTTTTTGTAATTGTGAGTATCTGCAGCTTGCAAATTGTGCGCGTCCATGCCCACCTGTCTATCTTGAAATACACCAACATAGGTTCTCATTAAATAGGCATGACCCCCCCCCCCCCCCCTCCTGTTTTTCTTTCTCGCATACCACCAGGGGCCTAGACACAAGCTTGGGCCTGTGTTTGCCTGCTCACCCAGGGGACCTGCCTCTGACGTGGGCTTGACCTCATGGAGGAGTACACAGAGGAAGGGGAGGGGTCCGCTCTGACAGCCTGTCTAGGTTACTAATCACCCCCCACCCTTATGCCTACCCCACCCACCACCCCACACTGCTGCCAAAAGCAGTGCTCACTTTGAGCTCTACAGGGCCCAGTCCAGGCTGGTCTCACCAGAGACCACCAACAGATGGAGAATATGAGAAAAACAGAAAGCGAGGCTCAGCCAGGCAAGAGAAAAGGCCTTGTGAGAAAGAGGGACAGCTAGAAAAATCCCAGAATATGCAGAGTAATGGCAAAAGGCTCATATTCGAAGTCTTACCACAGCATCCATAAACTCGATGCAGCGCTTCAGCTCTGGCCGTGTGTCACAGTACTGACGGAATAACAGCCGACCGATGGGCTGCTTCTCACATAGACTGGTGTAGTCCCTCTCTGGAAAGGAGACAGTGATAGAAGAGGGGGAAAGACATAAAGGTTAAGACTTTAAAACTCAAGTAAAGGCTTTAAAATGCACTTTAAAAGCGTGATGTCGCCCTCTGATGAACAGTATGGTAAACAGTTCTGATGCCAAGCTAACAGCACCTCATGTCATATAATGTAAAGAATATCAAACGTTTTCATTTATGCAAACATAACTTACTGAAAACAATAAATACTGGTAGCTCATTGAACTTATTGACTAAGGCCACCAGTGAGGAATAACTCACAGCTCTTAACAGAGGTTAAATGTGAATTTGTCATATGGATTTTCAAATTTCCAGAGCAACCTATGATTTTAAGAATGTGAATCCCTCACAATCTATAAACCTCTCTTTAAATTTGCAAAAATAAAATAAAATAAAATAAAATAAAAAGATAAATAATGGACTATAAAGAACTTCCTCACTTGTTTAGTACAAATCATCCCACAATTTTAAAGAGCAACTAAATTTATGGCATCCTGCAACTTTTGTACACAGCATTTTGCAGTAAACATGTCAACAAGCCAAGAGCATCAAAAATCCCTGATGAGCCGATATGGGGCCTAATCTGATTTAAATAATTAATAACAGTTTCATCCATTGATTTAATGCTTTGATCTGAGACCCGTGGTCAAACTACTGTACCAGCAGCCAGCAAGAGTCGCAGATGTGAGGCCGAGGTGGCTTTTTCTGCCCGTTAGTCTGAAGAAAATGTGATAAAGCATATGTGTGGGTGCTAACAAACCCTATTAACCCCTTGGGTCCTAATCTGCTCCATCTACTGTGTAAAAAAGTTTTGTGGTTAAATCTACAGTAATAAATACTGCTAATACATCAAGGTTGTCATTTCTGGATGTTATTGTCCCGTCCCTAAAGTTACCACTCATATTAAAACTACTTTGTTAATTCCAACCTCTTATGTTACCTCAGAGTAAATAATACAGTTCAGCTGTATAACACTTATTTCTGAAATTGAACTTTTATTGATTTTAAAAACCGATTCAATCCAATTCAATTTATTTATACAGCAATTTATAACTGAAGTAATCTCAAGATATAGCAGGAATAAATTAAACAAGTCCAATCTAAACATATTTCAGTTTAATTTAATTTGCTATAAATAATTCTCTAAACTTACCAGGTTGTCTTCTACCCCAATATACCTCAAAATAAATTAAAGTTCTTTATATTGAGTTTTTTGATTAAAGACTAAACAGTCCGATGTTATTTATGTGGTCTACATGACAGTAGCTGCTTTCTATGAGTTTCTCCATGATGCAACGAGACACATGCATGTTTTCACAGGCAAGAGCATTTCTGCCAGCGCAGCTGACGGAGCGTGCAAGAGCGCCGCCAGGATTTTGGGGATCTGTTAAAGACAATGAAATTGGGCCCCCTTACAAGCTGCAATTAAGATGTTCTGAAGAGCATATTTACCATTTTAATGTAATTTTTTGTTGTAATATTCCAATATTGTAAAAAAATTTTAATATTAAACAAAGTTAAATATACACTCCCGGTACAAAGTTTTACAAAAATATATTTTTTCTATTTTACCGTGTTGTTGGAATTAAAGACATGATGTCCAATAATGATACAAAGGTAAATGATGAGCAGCCTGAGGTTAAAAAAAGGACGAGGTCTCCCTGCACTGAAAAATAATGTACTCCTCAGAATAGGCCTTTTTCAGGCAGCAAAAATCCGTAAAGTTCAATCTATTCTACAACAACAGAAGCTGATCAAGCCTTGAAAAGCAGTGGTTCAAAAGTTTAAAGCAACCTTTTTTGTTGTTGTTGTTGGAATTCAAGCAGTGCAGCCCAATAATGATTAAAAGGTAAACGATGAGCAGCCAGAGGTTTAAAAAGGACAAGGTCTCCTTGCACTAAAAAAGTAACGCACTTTTCAGAATTATATAAAAGGCCTTTTGAGGCAGCAAGAAATTCGTAAACAATTTAAATGTGTTCCGTAACAACAGAAGTTGAACAAGCCTTGAAAAGTGGAGCTACCATTTCCCAGCACTATCCCAACTTTTCTTAATGACTTACAATCTCATCATTCTTTTCATTAAGAACTGGAAAAACAGGGACTTGCTCAAACTTTTGACCTGCAGTGTACATTAACTTTTAACTCAAAAAGGTTAATGTATATTCATCTTCTCATAATTACTATAACAGCTGATTTTTAAAGACTTAGCAGCATCTATGCAAAAAATAAAGTGACTTTAAATCAACAGGTTTGGGGGTTTAAAACATCCTCCACTTCCACACTTCTTCCTGACCAAACCTGAGAGGGCCCTAGCTCTGTAGGATGTACATGATGCATGTGGCGTGTTATATTTAAATATCACAAACAAATGGTAACAAATGACACCATTAAATTACCAACAGTTCAGTGAAGGCCCCACCACTGGATTGGAAACATCACAGTAGATATACATCTCTGGTGCAGCTGCTTCAAGCTATTCAAACAATTTCATCCATTCAACATCATTTATTGTTTATGTTTAAATAAACATTGTGTAGCCAAAATATTTAATTCTGACATGAACAAAGGAAACAGAAAGAAGATTAACCTTATTTATACTAGGGATGCACGATATTGTAATTTTGATATCCGATATGCTGATGTTTTAAAACTCATATGGCTGATATCAACACCGATATCAAAGCTGAAAAAAAATAAGCATTCATTGCAAATAGCAGTTGTGTTATCCGTTTGCAACACTTTGAAAAATAGGGGTGGGAAAAAATGTCGATACACTGAAATATTGTGATATTTTCATATGCCGATATCAAATCAAAATTTAAAAACGCGGCATTGAACCGTTTTACTTATCAAATCTCGCAAGATTTCATCGCTGTTACACAATTTCGTCAGTAAAATAGGTTGATACCGCATTTTTAAATGTCAATATATCAGCATATGAAAATATAGCAAAACTTTTGTGAATTCTCATGAGATTTCGGAACAGAATGATGAAATATCGCAAAATTTCATTAGTAAAATAGATGGATACCGCATTTTAAAATGTCAATATAATGTCAACATATGAAGATATCGCAATATTTCAGTGAATCGATATTTTTTCCCATCCCTAGTCTTTAGAAGTTTTAAAGTCTGTAAAAATGGAGTTTTTGAAGAAGTTAGGGTTTTTTTTTTAGACTTTAGAAACAGTTGGCTGATCGGTTAAATACCGGTAGTGTGGCTAAGGGGCAGATTATGTCATGCATCCCTAATTTATACCATGGTCTGGGTGAATACTCTATTCTGATTCGCTGCAGAGTGTCCGTTAAAAAGTGATATAGGACACCTAGAAAAGAAGTTCCTCTGCTTCACGTCTGACGTTTCACACCTCTGCGTCATTCATTAATCTCTGATAATGGACAGCTCGTCTAAACTATGACCCATGCCATATTAAAAATCTAAATTTGGCATCGCATTGAAAGAAGCTGATTTGGGATTAGAAGGTGGTTTAATACAGTGGTGAAAAAATCCACTAAAAATACTTTATCCTACTTATTTTTAAGTTTGTGGTGTCTCCAAAGCCTAATATTTGGTATTTTTTTGACAACCAGGTGCCCAGAAACAAAGCTATTACAGGTGCCATTTTCAAAATACCAAATATGGCATTATTTCAGTGGGAAAAGTTGTTATTCAGCATGCTTTCTTGTAGCTGTGAACATGATCCACCACTTTATCCTCCTAATTTATGAAGATTCCGACAGTTTTCCAGCCAAGATGACAGCTGCAGGAATGCCCATCTGAAAGATCATGGGTTGGGGCGGGCAAGATCATTTTATATATGTGGAACTGCTGATCAGAAAAAAAATTACCGGCGTCACTAGGATACCCCGCATCATTATGACATCCTCTGGCCTCAGAGATTAAAGAGGATTAAGGTAGGTTAGGAGTAGCCTTTAGATAGCTAGCTTGTTTCACGGAACAACAGGTTCAGTTCAATCACTCAAACTACGGTGGCAACACATCTTTCGTGGAGAAAAACTGGGTCACAGATAGTGACCCCCTTGTCTCCATCTCTCTCCCACTAAAGATTTTCCTTTCATGCCTTGCTGCATTTCTAGTGACCGACAGGTTTACTAAGAATTGAGATCAACAGCTCTGGGTTTCAAAACTGCTCCGGTTTTTGCAAACCATTGTGGATGAGCCATTTCATACGGAGCCCCCCCGGGTGCTACGGCAAAAAAAAAGAAAAAGCCGGTGAATATCCGTGCGCACAGATTGCAAAACCAAGCGCACATTTGATCAATCAGTGCCCACAGATTTCCACCGGCTTTTTCTGGTTTTTGTTTTTGTTTTTGTTTCTTGCCCTGGCAGCCGGGGGGCTCCGTAATTTCATGCACTTTCAGGGCTGGTTGGTCAACATGATATTTATGTTTTGCTTTGCTGTTTACTGCTGAAAAACAAGTGAGAAAACAAAGGTAATTCATTTTACTGCTGTATTTTTTTATCTTTGAAATATAGATATTATCTCTAGGGGTGGGATTTGATTTAAAAAAATTAATCTAATTAATTAGAGGCTTCGTAATTAATTAAGATGATTAATTGCATTACAAAAATTGCTACAAAAAGTAAAAAAATTTTCATTTAAATAGATTTTCGGGGACAACGGAATCAAATAATAGACAGACATTAAGACGAGGGATGTAACGATATGAAAATTTCATATCACGGTTAATGTGACCAAAATGATCATGGTTATCAATTTTATCGCAGTATTATAGAAATACCCACCAGCATCTTTACAAATATCCAAAATGGGTCTAAATGTCTACTTTGTCCTTTTTATAGGGGGGGAAAATCTCCAGAGAACTGTCCACATGGGTGCCTTAGTTGCCTTCCGCCATGTTTTCATGAATTAACCATTGTAAACTGGGACTGCTGCTGCTTTTCCAGCCTCTGAGCAGCATCAGTGTGAGTTTTTCAAACTGCAGTAATCAGTCACGGTTTTAATGATAACTAGAATTTGAAACGGTACGCTACAGTGCTTTTAAAAATGTTTCTGACCACACTTTTCAATAAGCGGCATTAATATCTGACGAAGGTAATATTTTCTTATATTTTGCATATCTCTTGGTGTCCCTATCATATTGTGGGCCCTTTTAAACTAACCACAGATAAATCAGAGGCAGGGGAATATACAGTAGGGTAAAACCTCTTCTTTCCATGTAGCAGGTTGCACCTTTAATGAAGGTAAAATCCATGTGCATGTTATTAAAAAAAATTAAAGGTTAAATTTAGCTTCAACACCAGCAGCCACCAACTCATTTTACATTCAGTAACAATTAACACATACTTGAAAGCTAAAAAGATCTATGATCCTATGACATTTTTTTTTCCTTTTTTGAAAAAGGAAAATAAAATTCAAGTTTGCTAATGCCAGATGTGGTGTGTGAGGAACAACATCAACTGTCAGCATGTTTTGTTTTTCTGTGCAGCTGCTCCCATCTTATTAGCTCTAATGGTGTCCATTTGACTCATATTTCCTCTTTCACCAAATGAGGAAGAAGACCCAGGACGCTTTCCATCGCTGCTCGACAGCAACGACAGACATGCACGCACACACAAGACAAACATGCAAACACAAACAGGACACACATAAACATGTGCACAGAGGAGGAGGGGGGAGGAGGAGGAAGGATGCTGGGGATGAAAATTTCTGAGTGGTGACAGCAACAGGACAACCTCCAGCAGCAAATCAAATCCTCAACAGTCCTCCCAGCTGCACAGTTTATTACAGAGCATTCCCCTCTGCTTCGGAGCTCAAGGCTCATTCAAACTCATTCAAAATAACTCAATGCTCCACCAAATGTAAAATATCACTTTGATTTGTAAACAGAAGAGTGCATGGATAGTGTGTGGCATTTTCATTTACTTTCTCTGAAGAGCAAAAATCTCAGATGTTCAGCTTTGATCACAAACTTTTTGGAGGCTTGCTTTGGCGTTTTCTCCTCAGCTGTGTTCAGCAGCCTGCAGGACTGGGGAAACCTCCTTGCACCCATCACTGCCTGGCCACCAAAAGTATTTGGTGTGATCGGGCCATGTAGGAAAAATTGAGATGTGTGTAACATAATAATTATCTGAAATATCTCTATTTCAGAGGAGAAAAATGAAATAAAACGAATGAAAATTTGGGATTGAAATTAACATCCACAATGTCAAGACATGGTTAGACATCAGCAGAAGTGAATTTAGTCTATTTGAAGATGCTGCAGTGATCAACACCCCCCCCCCCAAAAAAAAACCCATTGGGTCAATTTTTGCCATTTAACTAATTATATATAGTCTACAAATGTTCCAAGACTGCGTGGTGGCGTAGTGGTTAGAATCAAACCTCTGCAGCCTTTCTGTGTGGCATTGCATGTTCTTGTGATCATAGATGGACACAAATGGCACCACAACTACGAGCAGCAATGGCGCTGAAATGGTACGGCTCCTCTCCTTCTCATTTATGTGTCCGATTCCTGCATATCGGCTGCCGATCTCTCGGTACGTGGGGCTACGGCTGCTGGACAATGATCCATCACACAGGTCAGATAGCTGAGCCCCGAGTGCTGCATTTCCAATTTTGTTGAAAGCTACAGATTACATGTGAGTTTAGTATTAGCAAACTTGTGTAATCAGCTCTTCTGCTGATGACCATGAATCATTTTTTTGGCAGTAAAAACTTTTGAGGAACACAGAAGTGCTTGAATAATCGCTGGAGTGTGAAAGAAGAAAAAAAACTGATAATCTAAAATAGAGATTCAATTACAAAAGCTCAGCGATGTTTACCTGTTTTTTTTCCTATTCTTACATTTGTTTGTCAGATTTAATAACCATAAACTGTGCCATATTACCATGACAAAACATATTTGCAGTCATTATATTGAGCTTTTACTACAAAGCTAAAGTCACACAACCCGCAATGAGTTTTCAGAGGTCATTGACATCATTACCCTACTCGTCGTCCACACAGTCACTGCAAGACACCACACGCCTCCTTCTGTGGTGCTTTTTGACTTTTTTCTAAATGTTTTTGAGTATTTAGCAACTCTTATGAAATTGTCTCCCTTTGGGGATTATTAAAGTTATAAAGTCCTAAATCTTGTTTGTTTCCATTTTTATGGTACACTGAGAACTGGAACTTGGCAACAAATATATCCGAGGACACATGAATAATTTCAGTATCTATGTTTTCATAACTTGCTCTGTAAACAAGTAATTTTTCTTTTAAGAAAGAAAAAAAAGCATAACTTTATTTTTCCCAAACAAGTGCCAACTGTCACAGATTCAAGTTGACCCAGAGAATAAGACCATTTTTTAAATTAAACAAGCTGTAAACAGCTGAGTAAATTCTTTAGTTAATACTTGTGTGTTTACACTGAAGTAACACTAAATCTTTATGATTTTCTGGATGGAAATCCAAACACTGGTCTCATTGTGTTCACCATCTACATTTTGCATCACAGTTTTCCAGGTGTGTGAAGACCTTAAAGGAAACCACAGTTTCTTCAGCCCAGCTCTCAGTCGGTGTGTCCCTGCACTGATTCCAGACTCTAAATCATTTGAATAATAGACACAGGCCAGCATTCCACCAATGAAATATTTCCGCCTTGCGTAAGGGAAACCTCTCCTGGGTCCTGAATAAGAACTGTGGGAGAAAGAGTGTGCAAGACGGCGAGGTGTCAAGAGAAAAATGGGCCAGGAAAATGAAAAAGGAAGCAATGTAAAGTTGGAAAAGCATGGGCTAGTAACTGTCTGTGCCTGTGAAGTAAGCTGCAACTACAACGTAATTAAAACTTTGATTTAAGCCAAGACGGAGCGATTAGTTAGACGGTGAGTGGCTAGCTAAATGTCAACATGCGATTTCTGCATGACTGTGTTTATGTGCATGTACAGAGCTGAGCATTGGCCAAATGCAGCAAGAGCTTTTAGTCTCCACTAAAAAAAACAGTAGTGAGTTAACCCTTTAAACTCCTAGCAATGTTTTACTATTTTTGGCCTGGATTTTTTTTTTTAATGCATGTAGAAGCTGAACCCTTTGAAGCACTGCCAACATAAAGAATTTTTTGTTTTAGAACAGCCTCAGTTGTCAGATTATCAGGTTGACATGATGTGAAATCAATCTATCAATAGATATAGCATCATAAAGGCCAACCAAAAAAAACAGTACTTTGTAAAAATGACAGTGACCAAGCCTTTTTCTTATCATCTTGAGTATTATTGGGTTTGAAACAAATGAACAACAGCAACTATTCACATATGTTTCACTTCAGGGTGCATGATCATTATCGGGGCGATAGCAGGAAATTATTATGACATTTAGGGCTGAACAATATGGACAAAATTTCATATCTCGATATTCATACATCTAAATATTGATACGATATAACTACATGGTCGTTGAAAACCAAGCACTTTTGTGTAAAGTGCAGTTTTGTTTGTGACTTCCAGAGCTTTACATGCAGGACAAGCGCAGGGGAAATCTATATCTTTTAAATAGTTGCTTTTTCGATATTAATATCTTGAATGTTCATACCTCGATATAGATACGATAACGGTATATCTTTCAGCCCTAATGTCATTCCAATAAGTCTGATATCGTGACGACTTCTCCCAATAACATATTGTTATTAGGGATGCATGATATAATCGGCCACCTATCAGTATCGGCCTATATCAGCCTTAAAACTAAGAAACGGACATCATTTAATAGATATTTAACCAATCAGGCCGCTGTTTCTAAAGTCTAAAAAAAAAAAAAAAAAAAAAAAAACTCCTTCTTCAAAACCTTCTTTTTTACAGACTTTAAAACTTATCAAGACAGTTTCTTTTAGGATATTCTGTGTGAACAGTTTATACACGGTCATATGAGTAAATAACCAAATATCCTTTGTTTTTGGGTATTGTTTTTCTTTTTTCTCAGGGAGAAGAGAATCCAGGTGGTTCTATTACCTGGTTCTACTACCTACTAGGATATGATGCACATATCCTAGTAGTTTTGTTTGAACAACTGTCATTAAGTTTGACTTGTTATACATAACACAAGAAAGGTATTTCTCTAATTTTACACAAAGAATGAATATTACACAATTCATTTTTCAGCTTTAATAATCGGTATTGAGAATGGTTGTCAGCCACGTGAGTTTTAAAATATGGGCATATCGGATAATTGTCCCTCATTGTTATAGAGATATTGTGATTGGGGAAAGAAAGCTGCTACTTCAAAGGGAGCTGCTTCCAATCCACTTTCCCTTCTTATTTGAGACACTAGCAACCCCTTAGAGTTGGAATATTTAAGATCGGACATGCAGAAGTTGAAAATCCCAGTTTTAAGCTTGAAAAGTCTTTTTGGTTTTGTTGTTAATAGTTTTGATGTCATGAGTAGGTATGCATGTGTGTTATCAGTTATTGGTATCGACCTTTAGGAGCTGAAATTTATCGGTTATCGGTTTTAAAAGAAAGCTATCGTGCATCCCTATTTTCACTTTTCCTTCTGTTTTTTTCTTTGACATTTACAGCTATTTATGCTACTATTTACCTAAAAACCTCACAAAACCAACTCCAGCTCAGCTCATTTTGGCGCCACCATGCATCAAAAACAACGTCTTTGCTTTATTCCAGCCACAGAGGACCATTATTTTGTTCTTTCCAGACAAGCATAACTTTCTTGTCACTATCTTTGGCTACACCCAAATGAAGATAACCATTAATTTAAGCTATCTAACTGGTCAAAAGTTTGATGGGAAATGGCTTCATCATAATTTTCAGGTCAAAAAAAGAGGTCCATTAGCAACATACTCGCAATGGTGATCTTTATTATGAAAATGTGATAAATAATCATGGAGAACTTATTTTTTGACTTGCCATATAGTCTCAGTAAACACTGCATTAGTCGGTCAGATTGTGAACCTCATGGATGGAATACAAATGCCTGGAAAACCTCTGTAGATCACTTAAAAGGGTAAGATAGCAAACACAATTCACCCCTCAGAGTTACATACCATCATTCCAGAGAAATTGTTGACAACAACATAAGTGATAGGGGGGCTGGCGATCTTACACAGTTTTAAGGGTTAAACTAGGGCTGGACGATATAGAAAAAAAGATTATCGATAAAACAAAATCTGTATCGATCGATATTTATCAAAAAAAAAAAAAAAGCCATTATCAAATTAAAAGCCATTTAAAGGGGAAGTTCGGTTTTTTTCAACATGGACCCATTTTCTATCATGAAATCTGTTCATTTCCTCACCCAGACAGTTTTGGTGTATCTTGAATTCCTTCAGGAGATATTTAGATCCACTCAAGATCAGCGTATGTCCAATATAATGGAAGTGATGGGGCAACCTTTGCGCAGCCTCTAAATGAGGCATTATCTACCACAAACTCCTTCATTTCACCAGTTTTGTTACGTAACATTAGTCAGACCCTCTGTGAGCTCGAAGCGGCTTTTTTGTGGTGATTTGTCATTATATCGGACATACACTGATCTGGAGTGAATCTAAATATCTCCTGAAGGAATTCAAGTTGCACCAAAACAGTCTGGGTGAGGCAATGAACGTATTTCATGCTAGAAAATAGGTCCAGATTGAAAGAAACCTAACTTCCCCTTTAAGCTTTTGCTGAATGACAATACTTATAATAAAGATCACACTAACACTGAATTCCAATTCAGCCTTTGTCTGGGTCTGTGTTTGTCATTGGTTTGGCAGAAGGAGAGACTGTAGTATCATGCTACCCGATAGGCTACCGCGGAAAACAGTGTTTCTATATTGAACTTTTATTGACCCTCTTTTTTTTTCTATTGAAAAAACCTCTATCGATCGATATATATCAATATTGAATTATCGTCCAGCCCTAGGTTAAACAAGCTAACATGGCTACACAGATGAAAAGTAATACGAGCACACGTGTGCTAAACACTGGCTGGATACAGGAGCAGAAGAAAATGAGAGGTTGGGGTTAGCAGACAAAGTGGCTGCAGCCCACATAATGTAATCTGCACTTCCTAGAGCCACTGCTCACTTGTCAAGGCTAAGGTCAAATGCCTGACTTTATCAAGACACAACAAAGTCACTGCTATCAGTTGCTATACTGTATCCTTTTGTGCACGTCTGTGTGTGCGTGTATGTGTGTGCATGCACATAACTGCTTGTCTGCCTGTTTAATTACACAGGGAGGATTTGTTTCATCTTGCACTTCATGTGATAAGGAAATTACGCAATAGCATGCATGCAATTCTGACGTATATAAACCTTAACAGCTGGTGTCTGCACATGCACACACACACTAGCATCTATAACTCAATTTTTGGGATTCCTAGCACAGTTGAAATCCTAATGGAAGTAAACATGCCGAGTAAGAAAATTAGAAAGCTTGTTGAGGGAAGCATTTATGTGCTGTTTGCAAGTAGATAATCACTGCTGATGCCAGATTCATGTTTAGGATAATTAGATCTCTAAATGATGATTTAGGACATGAAGACATGATGACAAGAATACAATCAGAGCTCAGTAAGAGCCAACGTTGAGTATGTGTAGCTACAATCCCTATAATTCTCTCCTGTTCTTAAAAGATCTTTACTCTTAGAGTAGAACGCCTCTTTCTCTCGCTCTTTTCTCTCTGTTGGCGTTTCACTTGCTCTCTCCATAACTCTACTCTTCAACCACTCTCTAAAGCAGTTGAAAGATGGAAGGAGACAGAGAGAAATACACAGATAGTGGAAGGGGGATGCATGGAGATACAGTAGAGGGAGGGTATGTGAGTGTGTGGGGGAGGGTAGCACTGCAATCTTTGCCTGAGATAGCTCTGACGCACTATTACACACACACTTGTGCTGTGGCATTCAGCAAACCATGGCGGGTGAGAAACTAATGTAGCCCAAGAGTGAGGGCGCTTGTCTGGGCCACCAAGAGAATCCTGCCAGCCCTTTCAAGCTGAACCTGAATGTTAAAAACAGTGAGTAAGCTGAGGTGAACATGTTTAAATTTGATGTTCAAGCAAACACACGTGCAATGTTAAACTTTTAACTTTGATATTAAGACACAACTGTGCTTGCTGTTTCCTTGTCTCAGTCAGACACACATACACACACATCGTTTCCTGTCCCCTGCCTGTAACCACGGGTGGAGACGGGTAGAAAAAGGAAGGAAGTCCAATCTGAACTTCCTCCCAGAGTCAGACCCACCCAAACGACACATCATGGCAAATCATCTTTTAGGCTCCTTCTTTATCACACACTCCTTTTTTCATACCAATGGTGCGGCGGAGCTCCTCACACTGGCTGATGTGTGGGAGTTTCAGCATCTCCTTCCATTTCTTGCTGCGACCATTCCTCTTTCCTCCTCCACCTGAGAAACACAAGAAGAAATAAGGTTTGAATCCAACAAAAAAATAAAAGATGTCCGTCTCCAGCAACATCCACCAAGTGGTATTTTTACAGCAAGAATAAGAAGGCATTCAATTAAGTGTTGGTGAGCACTCTTGCATGTTGACCTTGGTGTTTCACACAGTCTACCATAACATCCTATTGGACTGACTGGAAGAATTGGATAAGAATCTTCAGCCCAGTTCTAAATTGGTTTGAATCATATCTGAAAGGATGGACTACTTCATATCAAGCAGTAATTATGGATCAATAGCTACAACTCTGATGTGTGGAGTTCCTCAAGGCTCTACTTTGGGCCCCCTGTTGTCCAGCATCTACATGCTTCCACTAGCTCAGATCTTGGAAACAATTCAAACATGTAAGCCTAATTATGCTGATGACACTCAGCTCTACATTACTGTCTCAACACGGGACTTGGATTCCATACAAAGCTTCAGTGCATGCTTAGGTCAAATCAGTGGAGGTGCTTAAATTATCTTCAATTAAAGATTACACTGAACTATTGTGTTTGGGAACAAAATGACAGCCCAAAGATGAGAACCCTGCTTCAGTCGGCAACATTAAAAACGGATTAAGCCAGAAATTTTGGCGTTCTTTTGGACTCTGAGCTAAATTTCAAAGGCTATATTAAAGCAGTAACCAAGTTAATTAGCCTTTTACCATCTGAAGAAAATCTAAAATAAGGGGACTGATGGCTGAGCATGATTAAGGGCCCATTCACAGCAGGATAATCCAAGGGACTCTGTTCAACTGAGAGAAGAATTTAAGAAAATTTCTCCTTTCTTTGGTTTGTTTTCACACTGCACTTTACTCAAGTGGACCAAACCATCTGGTGTAACTGCAAGATATTTCCCAAAACAACTGCTGACTAGCATAAAAGAAGAAAATCTAGCTCATCAATTGGCCAGGACCAAAAAACATTTCATTCAATGCACTTTTCATCAAAATCTGCAGGACTACAGTATGAGCTGCAGGAGAGGCAGCAAGCTAGCCGCCATGTTCGCTACGATGCATCCCAAGTCACATCCTGCTTTTTCTTTATGGTTAGTTTGCTTTCACACCGCAGGTGGACTGCACCAAGGCTCACTTCCAAATGAACAGAGACCTATGGATGTCAAGGGTTCATTTAAACAGTGCCAATGTGAATGCACCCTTAGAAAACCTCTTATCTATTTTCATAGTCTTCTTGGTGACAGTAATGGTATTTTGACAGGTCTCTAAAATAATTTACAAAGACAGCTGCAATTAATCCAAAATGCTGCTGCTTATGTACTTATAAGAACGAAAAAAAAAAGAAAAAGAAGGGAAAAACATCTTCCTGGCTTCTTGTGTGACAAAAAAAAAGAAAAAAAAAAGGAAACGTTGCAGCTGGTGTACAAGGTTCTGAATGGTTCTGGTCCAAAATACATATGCAATTTACTGACGCCATGTTACCGCCAAGACTTCTAAGGTCTAGGATAAAGGGTAAAGTTTGCTTTCCATCCCCATCCGATGCTATCACGATATTTTGCCTGTGATAACACTGATATTACGATACAGGGATTCTGCAATACATCAATATATTGCAATAAATTTAATCCACGATACACCACAATGTGAGTCACTAAAGATATTCCAAACTTATTGATCAAACTAAATCCATTTGAAATTAATAACAAAATACAGTAAACAAAGTGCACAGTGGCTCTTCTTAAAGGATCATTTGAAAACACAAATCAGTGGATATGAAAAATAAACATTTCACTCAGTGCATTATAATCTCAAACAACTGGGTGGCCTATGAAAACCTGGACACACGTTTTAACTTGTACTTTCCACTGTGTGTAAAATTTAGCCTGAACCTGCAGACTGCGTGGTAAAATCAGCCCGAAAGCAGAGACTTTTCTACTTGCTGGTGCTACTAATCAAACAAAATCTCACAAGGTTTCGAAATACAACTATGAAATCTCATGAGATTTCATTGGTAAAAAAATCTATACAGTATTTTTCAGTATCGATATATCACAGCATAAAAATACTGCTATATTTCAGTGCATCAATATTTTGTCACACCCCTAATATCTTAAAACAGAGGGAGACATATTTTATGTACACCAACAGTGTTGTTGTGTTGTTGATTATGCATTTCCCGTTGACATGTATACCTCACTGTATCAATTCCACTGTCTGTTTCTCTCTATTGTAGCCTGCTCTGTTTCATTTCCTTTCTTCTTTCTGTTTATTGGTTCCTCTATTCCTAACGTACTTTTGAAGGTCTCTTTTGCACCTTGCTTTCAATGTTTGATGTATATCACAGTCATCTTGTCTATGAAAATCAGCTATACAAATAAACCTGCCTTGCCGTACCTTTGCCTTGGTGTGACCAGAGACTGGGGCTGCTGGCTCATCTCACCAGTCACCTCCACCCATTATGAGAGCATGTGATGAAGAATGCTGACAGCTTCAAAGATCACGGGGCACACACACCTCATCCCACACATACACACACAAAGTAGAGCTCGGTCAAATATTAGCTAAACATAATTATCATTTACAGATTATCTCTCTGTCACACATACAAAGATCGGTGCTGGGCAGTCATCACTCAGATTAGAGGTGAATGACTTCGATGCACCACTGCACTCTTCAACACACTTCGAAGGGGCTTTTGAGGGAAATTTAACAGCTGCATTGCATAGTTTTAATGTAAGCAGGAGTGGAATGAGGTATTTGCTCCTTGTAGCATACAGAACAGAAGCTAAAGAAAGCTTTTCTAATGAGAACCTATCAGGATTTATATATATTACATACATGCATACATACATATATATATATACATATATATATATATATATATATATATATATATATATATATATATATATACCTACTGTATACATATATATATATACACACACACACACACACACGTATATATATATATATATATATATATATATATATATATATATATATATATATATATAAATAAATATAAGTAATAAAAATAATCAAATAATCAAAAAAGTCACACAGTAATATTTGCTGAACCGTGTTTAGCTCCGATTACGAAACGTATTCACTGTGGCATTGTTTCAAAAAGCTTCTGCAACATCACAACACTTGTTTCTGTCAACAGTTGCATTCATTTTTTCTAAGATCTTGTATTAATGATGGGAGAGTCAGACCACTGTACAACAGATTCTCCTGAACAACACAAAGATTTTCAAAGTCTAAACTCTGTGGCTGCCAGTAGGGCTGGGCAATTAATCAAAAATTAATCAAAACCGACGTTCAGAACAATTGATCGATGTAATCTTGCTCATGTCAGTTATTAAAATAATTTCTCTTGCAATATTTAGAAATAAAGAGTTAATTTGCAAAAACAGACAAACACCACTGTGGAAAAAAGGAGTTAACTGCTTTTGCAAAATTCTCTTCAAATATTCATTAGATGATCATATATAGTTAAACTGGGTGTCTTTCCTTTACTCATTTTAAAATCAATATTAGCTCCTCTTATAATATGAAAATATTTGCAACAAATACTTTCAGTAAGCTATGAGGACTAAAAACAATACTGAAATAATTGCCAATTAATCATAGCAACATGTTCAATTAATTGTGATTTTGATTTGAGGACATATTGCCCAGCCCTAGTGCCCAGTCCATGTGTCTCATGGTGTCTCATGTTCCCTGGACCACTCATTCACAATCTGGCCCCCTTGAATCCTGAAACTGACCCGTAGTATGGGATAACCTACTCATTCAGTATTGTCAGGTAGTCAGATGACCTCATTAATTGGACACACAACATTGCTGAACCTAGACTTGAATCTAAATCTGAACCTAGACATGGCTAACTGATACAACCCAAGATCATAGACTGCCCCACAGTAGGCACTAGGCATGGCCACCCACCCTCCCTGCGTGCGCTCTCAACGCGCCGTGAGCGTCTCACAGTGCACTCGAACGTGGCTGCTTGCTGCTCTTATGTAGCTGTTTGCTCTTAAAATCCACCAAAAAGAAAAAAAAAAAAAAACGGATGTGGATCAAGTCATGGAGGACTTTGCAGGGAGGATGTTTTACACCGCAAAAGGAATTGGAGGTGAGAAAATTTTCACTTTTAGAAACGCGGTTCCTCTACTAGCAAGCAAACAAGCTATCCACTCGGCTGTTCTCGGTTATGTTCGCCGACAACCACCGGCGCACACATTCCTGTGCTCGTGGCATGGTTTCGGGTGGGTGTATTTTTTAAAATGTAGCTTGCTCCAACAGTTTTCCCAGGATCCCCTACCCTGCCTTTAAACTCACGAATAAAAAGGTTTTCTTTAAACTACCCAGCTGTTCAGTCCCAATCCACTTAGATCCCTTTACATCATGCATGTGGAAATGCTCTTACTTTTACAATTAAAGATAGCTGAGAATTTGCCATTTGTTGTTTCTTTTATTTATTTTTTTTAATGATTTGATTTCACCAAATGTTTAAAGGCCCCCCTTCCAGGGAAAACCGTTTAAATTTTTCCTTTTTAAAAAAGGGGGGTTTCCCATTGTTTATTTACCAATGTTAGTTGGTTAGGTTGGGGTTCCCCCAGTGGGGGGAATTCCTTCACAACAAAAAAAAACCAAAAAAAGGGGGAGGGGGGGGAACCGGGCCCTCCCTAGAAAAAAACAAAAAAAGGAAATCACCGGGGGGGTTTTTATTTTTCTATGGGAGGGAGGGAAGCCCTCCAATACAATAGAAGAAAAAAAGGGAAGGGGGGGGTAGGGGGGGGGAGGGAGGTTGGAAAATTAATTGTAAGAAGGAGGGGAGAAAAAGAATGTTTGTTCTTTTTTTTTTCTGGTTAAAAGAGAAAGGAGGGGGGGGGGGGGGATACATAAAAGGGAGGCAAAGAGGAGGGAGAAAAGAGGAAGGGAGAAAAGAAGGGGGGAGGAATCCTCTTCTATAAAAAAAAAGAGGATAGAAAGAAAAAGAAGAAAAAGAAAAAAAAATGAAGAAAGGAAAAAAAAAAAGGGGAAAAAAAAAAAAAAAGAAAATGGGGGACCGATTTAAGCGATGAATGATCACAATTATTCAATTTTTCCAAACCATATTTCTTCCTAGAAGATGATGGTTCCCCACTATTCTTCCACTTTTGTTAATGCATTGGTGAGTTCTTAACCCAAGTTTAGTAATTTTTTTAGAAACCATCCAAGAGGTTTTCTTTGCTTAATGCCAATAGTTTGACTCTTCAGAAACAGATCCACATCTTTTCCACAACCACAGGATGCATCTAATCTCTATCTGTAAGCTTCTTTTGTTTTTCTTTTACTGTAAAAAAAGGAAAAATTAATTAACAGAATCCTCTGTGGCGCATCTGGATGGCTGAGTGTGGCAACTGCGTCTACATTCTCACCCCTGTCGGATCCCATAATCTAGCTCCATTCAATTTCCATTCGGCACTCTACTATTAAAAGGTACACATCTAATGAGCAAATACCACATTATAATGTTAAAATTTACTATATATTGCAAATCCTTTTTGTCACATCATTTAATAGATTATTGTGAGCAGTCAACTTTATCTCAACCGAAGCTCTCCAAAGAGTATTTTAACTGATTACGTTATCAGGGTGTTCTCACACCAACAGTTCATTTACAAGTTTGTGAACTCTGAAGCATTTCCCCAGAGAGGAATCCAGCTGCAGACCCCCCTCTCTCTCTGGCCCACTGCTGTGTGAGCGAGTGTTGTTTTAGCATAAGCAGGAGTATGAAGTAGGCTTCATAAGTCTTCACTTATTTAACCTCAGCTGTGCAGCAAAATCTGCCTCCAAACAAGTGTGAAGGGAAAAGTAAAAATTAGCAATTGAGCAAACAAAATGTTCATGTTTCGCATGAGATCATAGCACCTTGTTTAGTTTGTGGACATCAGCCCAGCACACCTGGATGTTAAAGCCTCCATATGGGATGAGGCTGGAGAGACATTTCCAGTTTTCTTTTTTGGGGCCACAATACAGATTAGCACCACCTGCAGTTGTGGCGACATATTTTGCGCACACACACAGATGGTACACCCAAGTCTGGAGTCTGTTCGATATGTTCACTCCATTTTTCTGGCGACGATCGTAATTGTAGGGAGTCTGTCCGGTGAGTCTCTGCCTTAAAGGTACAGTATGTTAAAAAAAAAAAAAATCAAAGGTCAGTGGCCGAAAAATGTGATATATGATCAAAAATGCGTTTCTGTTGATGTGTAATCGCTGCACTAGAACAGCTGTTATGTGTATTTTCTTAGAATGAGTCATTTATATCTACTTGCTGGGCGATGCACATACATGGAGGCTGCCATATTTGTTTCACCATTTTACTACGGTGTCCTTGAATGGACAAAACAATGCGTGGGAAGTGAAAACCTTCTGAACTTTAAAACTGCTGTACCAGCTTTGTTTAATGGGAGTTAGAGCACTGCTTGGGATAAATAATGCCTCAAAAGACCAGAGCTTGAAATTCACTTCTCAAAATGGGGGGGAATTCCCCCCTTACATGTTTCACCAAGGGGGGTATTAACAGGGAGCTTCAGCACAGGTCTTACAGTTTCCTACCAGTACCTTAGATTAATAAGGAGCATTAGTCTTTTTCGTCTTTCTTAGTTGCATCTTCAACAGCTCTCTTGTCCCGTCTCCATTCTCTATATTAGCTATCATCAGTTTTTACCAACTTGGTATAAAAAGTATATATTGCAGTAATCTGTTGCATCTTTCAACTGCATAATTGACCTATGGCTAAACCACGCCCCAAACGCGATGAGCCAATCACAGTGCGCACAGCTTTCCCATACACTCGGACATTCTCAGCTTGAACGTCCATTGAAATGCATTGAAGTTAGTCCGTTTTTGTTCGTTTTTATGTGTTCTTTTTAGTTTAAAATGGTCAAACGTGTGCATGGGGTACATGCAACTCTGACACTAGGTATCCTGAGAGGCTGGGTGACAGGGCGTATTTTTTTTGCCTTTTACCAAGTCACATCAAGCCAAAGTTATGCGGCAGACCACAACATCAACTGAACGTGGATAAAATGAACAAGGATGTCTACATCTGTTCTAAGGTAAGGCAACATCGTATTTGAGGAAACATGTTGTCACTTTGCTTGAAAAAAATATGAAGTTACCTTCCCTAACGTTAGTTTAAGTTGGCTAACGCTAGCTAAACATGCTAGTTTTGGTACGTGGTAACGTTACATAAGACGCCGTCGTGTAGTACAGGTGTCGTGTAATAACGTCGATAACGACACGCCTCTGGCTTCAGCCAGACTGCTCCGCTTCCGTGGCTGTTTGATCAGTTTGTGTCAGATGATCACTTTTTGGCACAACAACAGCAGCCGTGCGGTAGTTTGGGCAAGAAACTGAGGGAGCGACACGAGTCACATCCAGAGGCTCACAGGCTGATTTCTACTCCCAGTTTAAGACTTCTGAACAATTTCTTTTTGTTTGTTTGTATTGTTTTTATGTTTTTTAATTTATCTCTTCATGATCTCTCTGTCTGATCACGCGTCTGTTGTCCGTGTTGACAGCTGTCATCTCCCGAAATGTCACATAGCGCCTGTCACCGAATGTTGTTTGTCCGAGTGAGTGGAGGGGGCGGGGCTTAGCCATAGGTCAATTATAATAAGTGGTTCTGGTGTTTCTTTCTTCTAGGTCTGTTCTGTTATCTCTCCTCTACGTGATCTCTTGCATTTGATAAAAGTTCTGTTAAAATCAAACTGGTCTTGGGGAGGACAGAGCTCTGAAATGAGCATCAGACTGAGCTTTGTGTTGTTTAAGACACGATTCTAAAAATTCACCAATCACAACCCAAGATGTTAAATGGATCAGTGTGACATCAAATGGAATATCCTTTGGTCATCTTCTACATGCAAGGCTAGAAAACTGTCAGAAACTTAATGAATATAATAATAATACATTTAATAACACCTTTCAGAACACTCAAAGATACTTAATAGGAAAGACAATAAAAACACAGAAAATACAATAAAGAAGCTAAGATAAACAAGAACAAGTTAAGAGCAATGGGAATGTGAGAAAATGATGAGGAAACATTCCCAAAATCAGCTTCTTTCTCCAAAAGAATACCAAATTTAGATTTTTAATATGACATATGTAATGCTGTTTAGCCTATGTGTCAAAATATAAAAATGTATTCATCAAACTTCTATTTATCAATATTATCTATCTATGAATCAACCTCACATTTTCTCTTCAGCTGCTGTGTGAGAAACGGTGGTGACGCAGCGCCGATGTTGGTCTCATCAGCTGTTCATATCAACATTAAACTGAGCAGCTAGTGTCTCCACTGTTATGATCAAGCCACAGATATATTCTGAGCCAGTTAGGCTAAAACTTTTCTTTGGGCTGCTTGGTAACTTAACCAGCACAGGCACTACCTGAGGATCCGGAGGATTTGGGTCATAAACGAAACCAGCGCCGCCACAGCGCAGATCTTTACTGGTGTTTGTCCAGAGCAGGTTCTCTTCAGGTGACCTGAAGCTACATTAGCCCCGTTTCCACCAGCGGGTCTGGGTCGGGTCGGGCCGGATCAGTACTCATTTCTTTGCGTCTCCACAGATAAAAACTGGGACGGTACCCTTATATCCGACCCGACCCGGCCTACTTTTTTGGCACCCTTCGGTAGGGGTACTGATCTAACCGATCCGGACCAAAGAGGTGGAGCTAACACAAAGCAATACATTAATTTGTTGAAAAATCCCACTTCCCGCGTAACCAAGCGTAAAAACAAAGCTGGGGTGACTCCTTTTGTTTCTGTCATGTGTGGCGCGGTGTTTTGGTTAAACAGCGTTGCACAGCGATGATGTCACGCGATCACGTAGCAGCGCTGTCCAGCTAATTCTCCGCCTCCAGAGTAAGGGTACAGGTTGCTGTGGGGACGCAGCGTGAAACCAACACATCCGTACCAAAACCCACCCGATCCGGCCTGGCCCGACCTGACCCGACCCAGACCCGCGGGTGGAAACGGGGCTATTTACGTTATAAGACTCCGTGAAAGCATCATCTTACCGGTGGGAAATCCGCCAACAATGATTGGTTTATCAACAAGAGGGAAACTGTGACATCTGACAGGTCAGAGGGAGAAGGGGAGCGCGCTATACCAAAGGGCCGACGCGGGAGGCGATGTCACTCCCTCTGAATGAATGGAGAAGGAAGCGTCCCTCAAGTGTGTCGAGCCCTTTATTCTACGTTATTTTATGGCTCCGATGCAAAAGTTCACTGCAAATTACGTCGCTACAATTGCAAGCGAGAATTTCACGCATTATAAGAGTGAGGTTTGCGGGAGTTGATGGTATTATGCGCGATTCCCGCAATCCCGCAGTGAATTTCAGGCCCTGAAGACATTAAAATAGTTACTCATCGTACAGTTATAGCTACGCCTGAGACCACTGGATCCACTCACAGATGAAAACATATTTATGAATGGGAGAATTTTGGCCACTCATAGCCATCATACATTCACGACAGTGCTCAGAATATATGAAATCGTTTGAAAGATTTGAAAAATCATTTGAGTCATTTGAAAGAATACATCTTTTCTTGCAATACCCATCTTTACCACTAGATGTCAGTAATTCTTACATAGTGTACCTTTAAGAGTATGACAGTGGAATATGGGTAAATTTGAAGATGATGCATATCTGAGCCAGCAGCAGTGGTAACCAAGAGAAAAATCAACATGTGTTGTCACTCAGCTGATTGCAAGACATTGACAATGCACAATGATGCCATATTAAACCATCATCATGTGAAATGAAAGGAGCCTTTTAGCTCAAATACAGTGTGTACACTTGGTGCTTGGATCAGATCAAGACCACCACAAACAACCACTTCATAGTCTGGCCAGAGCTTACTGGAGACTACCTCCTAACAAAGATCTGTGTTCATCTGTACACAAAGGAATTAAACCAAAAGCTTAATGCTCTGCAGTTCAATTCAGACTCCCAAAATTTTGGTTTATTCACAAAGCAAAATCATACAGTACTGAATAAATAAAAAGAGAAATGTACATTAAATCGATCGCTGCCCCAAAATTATGGAATGACCTGCCGCTCCTGGTTAAGCAAGCCCCATCCTTGGTCATTATTAAATCTCGTCTAAAAACTTACTTTTATTCTTTGGCTTTTATAGGAATAGTACACCCAAAGAATGATGTGCGTTCATTTTCTACTCACCCTCATGCTGAGCAAGACTCTGGGGCACTTTTTTAATATCTCAAATGCAACCGGAGATCGGACAGGTTTTCATTTTCCCTCAACTTTCATATAACAGAGTTCACCGGCGACTGAACCAAAAAAGTCTATAAACGTCCACAAAAACTAGGCAATATTCCTCCATACTGCTCATCCAATATAATCCAAGCGTCCTGAGTGGGTAGCGTCCATCATTTACTTGAAATGACATCATTTAGTATATTCTTATAGCTTAAACAGTACTACATCTAGCTGCCGCGAAGCGCACCCTTAAAAATTCACAACACTATGGAAGCCGCATCAGACGAGATTGCGCGCTCTTTTTTCTTTCTTTCTTTGTTTTATATCAATAGCCAACCCCTCTTGTGTTTGTCCCGGATTGTCCGCAGCTCGTTCGCTCTTGGCACAATGTAAACAGTGAATTTCTTCTTCTACGCTTGCATTATCGGCAGAGTTTGCGCTGTAGTCAGCGGCTTTCATAGTGTCATGAACAGGCACAAATGCGCAAATAGAAACGACAATGTAGGACTGTTTAGGGTATAAAAATATACTTAATGATGTTGTTTTGAGTAAATTATGGACGCTACCCTTTCAGGACACTTGGACTACATTGGATGAGCAGTATGGAGGAATATTGCCTAGTTTTTGTGGACGTTTATGGACTTTTTTGGTTCAGTCGTTGGTGAACTCCATTATATGAAAGTTGAGGGAAAACGTAAACCTCTCCGATCTCCGGCTGCATTTGAGATATTAAAAAAGTGCCCCAGAGTCTTGCTCAGCATGAGGGTGAGTAGAAAATGAATGCACATCATTCTTTGGGTGTACTATTCCTTTAATGCCCACCAAGATTACTGGCTTATCTTTACTTTCTCGGCCTTTATGTTTTATTTTCATTGTTCTGTGTTTTATATTCATATTCTGTTTGTGTATTCAATGTGTTTTTTATTCTTTTTTTCTGTTTAGCACTTAGGTCAGCCTTGATGCTGTTTTCATACGTGCTCTATAAATAAATGGTATTAATCTTAACAGTCAGGATGGATAGACTCAAAAAAGTGTCACTCTTTTTCTATTGGATCTCTGATAATAAATACTGATGCCAAATTATTAAGTCATCTTACCTCACAGTGACGAATACAAAGCCTTCTTTTAAACTGAGATGCATAAGTGCTCCCTTAATACTGAATAAATAACAAAAATCATTAGCTAAAAAACAATAAAAGTACATTTACAATCGTCAACTGGTATAAAACTGTGTGCCCAAAAACATGGAAAAATGTATTGATTGCAACTAGTGAAATATTATATAACATGGCAATATGACTGAAAGAAAGCAAAGATGCACATCTGACTTCAAAGTCAGCAGATTCACACCGTTTTTGAGCAGATGTACTGCTGTTTGACCCATCACTTCATAACACAGAGCTGACGTAAACCATGCAGTCTGACAGTTTGACGACAACTGAGGGGGAAATCCTCTTGCCCTGAAGTTCAAGAGACACCAGCTGTCCCAACATGTGACAGCTTTAACGCGTACAGGAGGGTCATAATGGTCAAACACCTGCAAAACAACATCTTACAAGCATCCGAAAGTATTTATATCTACTGCGCATATTCTAGCCTCTACAAAAACCTCCCCATCCTTCGTTTTCTGCAACAAGTCATAAGGTTTTTGTTTTTATTCCAAATGATGTTGAAGCCAACAACCATCAGTACTCGATCACTTTAAATACCACCAAGTCTGATTATTTGTGCTGTCCATGATCATTCTGCACAGTTATAGCTGAGCTCCATCAATGAGTGTAAAAACGGATGCATGAAATTAATAAAAAATACCCCCCTCCCCCATTTCTGCTCATTTTCACCGTTTCAGTTTTAACTGCCACCCTTTTGGTGACATCATCTTGATGCCTCTGCAATGGTTTAATGGTACCGAAGTGGAGTGAAGTGCCATCCACTGTTTATCTCTGGGCACTTACCTACTTATACTGGACCAACTGGGAATCGACAAGCATTTATTGACATTAACATCATGCATTCATTTGCACAACCAGACATCACAGCACGAGTGTAGGCATATTTTTACCAAAACACAGAAAGAGAGGCTAATAACTCAGAGGCCATTGGTCATAGAAGCAACACAAACATAAGGTGGTCATTAAAGGCCCTGTACCTGATTTTGTTTTAATCTCTCTGAGAAAAATGCTTTCTACATGGTATAATGTGTGTTAAAAGAGGTAATTTCATGAAAATAAATCACTCATTGATTGCGTATAAGCATGAATCCAGGCCTTTTTAGTTTAGGTTTCTAATACTGGCGCAACGCTCTTCTCATGCCAATGCGGTTCATTCTACATAAGTTTCGGTTTCCAATCAGCCACTCGGTGTTTTCTAACGAGGAGCGCCCTCTCCTCGCGCGTGCACGGCAGCACTTGTAAACAGAACCGCATGGCGTCTACCGAAGGGAAAGTCGCGATACCTCAGCAAAACAGCCTGAAAGCATCAAAACTGAGGAGGAGAGAGAGTTAAAACACAGGAGAGACCAAAGAGGAAATAAAGTTTATGTTCTCGGTGGATTGTACTGAAGGTAGAGAGCAGCTGGACTAGGGCTGTGTTAAACGATTATTTTTTAAACGATTAATCTATCGATTATTTTTTCGATGCATCGATTAATCTAACGATTCACTTTTTAGTTCGATTCGACTCGATTCGATTATCGATTATCTCCTCATAAATTGACAGACAGCAATTTATATATGCTGATATAGATATCTAAAATGTAAAAAAGAGCATGAATAAAAAGGCAGTGGGAGCAGCAGCCTGTCATGGACTTTTTCATGAACCAACAGAATGTAAAATTTATGTTGAAAACACAGCAAACTGAAAAACAGGCTTTTAATTCTTTCATTTACATGAAAATAATAATAAAAAAGTCATTATTGAAATAATATGATCATGTATACTTGGAGGATTTAAGCTGAGACAGATATTATTTTCCAACAAAAGATAATGAAGATAAGTAAGCATTCAGAGTTGAACATCTATATTGAACATGGGTCTAGATTCCAGAAAAAGTGCATTATAATCTTTATTCTGTTAATGCTTAATACGGGTACCAATCACTTAAGAAATGAAATTAAAAATGCTTCATTTATCCCAGAAGTGACTACACAATACTATAACCAACAGATGAAACACTAACATGAGGTTGAGAACGTGACTTTATATTCAGTCAGAGACGAGACAGCTCCTGACATCAGCTGTAGTTCACACCCACGGCCAGCAGATGGAGCTCGTATCAAACAGGCCTAACGTGTCTGAAGACATGGCGTCCATCTCACGGAAGTCGCTCATGTCTCATTAGGCTTCGGATTCGCCATCCCTAATATATAGTTATACCTTCGATAAACGAGTGTGGGCCTTCACTGCCTTACACTTTGGAAACTTGGAAGAGCCACTCGCGGAGATCGCGCCGCCATCTTTGTTTTAGTCTGAAGTCGCATGGCGCCGCCATCTTTGTTTTGGTCTGACGACGCATCGGTACGCATATTTTGCGTCGACGTATTTTTTGCGTCGACGTAATCGGTTACGTCGACGAATCGTCCCAGCCCTAAGCTGGACGCCTCGGACTGAATATGGACTGAAAGTTTGCCTGGACAGGTATTTTTTTCAATAACTTTCTTCTTAGTAACATGTTATGTCCTCGGGTGCTGGCGCTGCCTCTGCTGGTCTACCATATATAATACATAGTGATATTTACACCGTAATGCCACAAAGCTTTACATCACTTCTTCTCGAAGTGGCTGGTTAGAAACTTTAAGGTTGTCATGTCGTAATGTCGCCTATAACATCATAACTCGTCATAATTGTGCATTTGTGTACATAACTGTAGTTACGGTAAACTACCGGTTATGACAGAAGATGTCATTTAGCTGATCCGCAGCCATTTACTGCAACCAGAACAGGAAATTCACGGGAAGATGCAAGTTTTCTCTGAAGAGTTTCTTTGTGCACAAGTATGATGTTGTGCACGTTATTTCAGAGAAAAAGAAGGGAAGGAGCGTTTCTCACTGGGAGAAACAGTTAGGCCAGTTAGATGTGCTCTGTAGTTGGCTCGTAGTTGGACCCCCTGAAAACGAGATGTTACATCTCAAGGGGCTATCCTTTCAATAAATTTCAATAGTTTGGCTTACAGTTCAAACTACAGTATTCACCTCGCTCGCGGTTCGAAAATGTGCAAAATGAGGTACAGCACCTTTAAAAGCACTAATGCCACAAATATTTTTGGACTTAGACCAACTTAAGAACAGAAAATAACATTTTTTTAAATCATTTTATGAAAACAAGTTATTCTTTACATTTTTTTTTATCATGAAATCATTTGATTTAAAACAATGGCATTAAACAAACTGAAAAAGATGATTTAATCATTTTTTAAAGTGACAGCAAACATCAAGTTGTCAGAATCTATTTTCACATAAAAGAAATGGCAGGGGAAAAAAAAAAGGGAGCAAAGAGGAGGTTTAAAAGATCCAACTGCTCTCACGTTGGGGAGGACAGGTATGCAGAAAGACCAGTTCTGAGACTGCCGGGCATGCACGCTTACAAAGGCAAACAAGCAAGCACACACAGAAAAATTTTACTCTTGTTGCAATAAAAGGGAACCCGCCATTGGCCGAGGTGCATGGTATGTGAAGATGACTGACTACACCTGGCCGCTCATTTCAAAGGAGCAAGCTGGACAAAAACCGGCTTTGCAAGAAATAAATAGTCAAAGCTGGAAGGAGCATGACATCTGCATCTGAGGTTTAAAAAAAAAAAAAAGAGAAGGCATGAACTAACCAAGGAAAATGGCAAAAGAGTGATAAAGAGGAGAAAAGATAGACTTTAATAGCAAGCTGTGGAAGGGTGAGTTTGCATGAACATATGTGCCTGTCAAAGTCGGCTGGGCCACCCCACCCTGTTTAATGTCACTCTGACGTCAAAGCCATGTGTGCAGGCCCTTAATGCAGACAGGACGAAGCAAGTATTTATTTAACTTTGGTTCTCCCCTCCAAGAGATTGGGGCCCTCCATAAACACCGGCTTCAGAGCAGTTTCGCTCGTTCGGCCAGCGCTGACATCATCACCTCAGATCTTGGGACAGGCTGCTGCACGTGTGCTGGTGACAAGACTCAAAAAGCTGAAAGCTGATGCCAAAATATGAGGCAGCAAGGATACCATTCCCTACCTTGAAAGATTTATAGATACTGTAGCAGAGTCATGTCAGTCACACAGAAATAAGACGAGTGACACATCATCAGCGTCTCTGGTTTGAGTCAGACTGGCCACAACTGCCTCACATCACCCATTCCACCTTTTTCTAATTCCATGTTTCCTGTCACTCGCCACTGTCAACCGTCCAACAACAGCAATATGGCACAAGCGGCCTGCTCTGGCCATGGACAAACAGATGATCTAACTAAATCCTCACTGACACAAGCCAACATTGTGTCAGTTTTTTAAGGGGACACAAATGCATCTGATGGAGAAAGTTTTTTTTTTTTAACTATGTGATAAACTTTTGTCACAAGACAACAATTTTCCATCACAGCAATCTAATTCTCGGCACTTTTTAGACCAGACACAGGCCATCAGCGCTCTTTCCTTTCCGCTTCGTGTGTGTTTTCTTACATTTCCACCATGTTCAAGTCTAGCCATTTGCATGGATAAAAAAAAAGAAAAAAGAAAGCCAACTATGGAAAACACAAACAGAAATTTTACTGCGTGCATTTTTTAGGAAGGTTGTGTTTGTTTGCATCTCACTGTCTGAAGTGAATTATGACTCCATTAGCGAATGTACAGTCACGGTGTCCTCTGTCTCTGCTTTGTCTCCGACCCTGAGATCAGCGGCTGCTTTCACAAACTTGTGGCTTCAACACCATCCAAAATATCTTCGCAGACTCCCCCCTCTGCTCTCTTTCATCTGAAGTGGAAGCCAGGCTTGATCCAATAAAATGATTTACTAAAACATATCTAAAAGCTCATTTCTCATCCCAAACTTACAGTTGAAGTGCAAAAGGAGGACATTAACTAATAAGAACAATATGCTGAAGTTCTTTACAACTTTCAAATTCAAGTCTTCAAACAGCCAAACCACATGTGGATCGATAAAATTTCAGGCATCAGTTCAAGAAGAAAAAAATTAAAATCTTGATCGGATTGTGTAAATAAGCTGAAGCTCAGAGATGTTTTAGTTCTTTTTCAGAGGTCATTTACAGGGTTTACACGAAAAAGTGTATATGGAAATAAAAATCTAAAATGTATTTGTATTTCTTTTCTTCACTTTTGAATTTCAACAACATGTCCTTTAAAAAGAAATGTGTAAAAAAAAAAAAAAACACCCACATAATATTTGGGCTCTCACCCCAACCCAATCACTGCCCCAGTCCAATTTAGAACACGGCAACCCGGACGGATTTATGAGGGATGTTTGTTTGCAATTAAAATCGGGGGGCTGCAACCACACAGCACTGGTTGCGACAATGCACAGACAGTACCGCCTCCACGAACAGCCCCGCCAGACACCGTGTGGTCCAACCTCCAAGAAAACATGTTCACATGTTCACAACACCCACTGTGTTGATATCTAGTTGCTGGCGAGCAATATGGTGGCCTAAACTGAAACACAGCAGCAGGGCTTTTGAACCTCAAAGTTCTTTGCACTCAACATGAGCACATCATCAAGCAAAAGTCTTGAAACCAAATTCTGCAGCTGAGTTATAAAACTTGGGGAAAAAAAATACTTTTTTTTCTACCAAAAAAAAAAAAAAAAAAACTGAAATAAGGTGGAGGTCAAAGGACTGTGTTGCTCTAAGGTCCAGTAGCTTCTGGTCTAAATTCTGCAACTAGGGCTGTGCATTTAACCAAAACTTGATTGCCATTTCAATTTTCATGTAAAAAAATTCTCCAAACTCATAAAATCAAGTTTACACAAAATCTGAAAGAGATTCGCAATACAGTCCCTTCCACATGGCTCTGCTACAACCTACACTCACACAGCTGAAGAGCAAAGGAGGTATATATAATGGGTTTTTTCCATAATCGAGGAGCCCAACCAGCAACACAAAAATATTTCAGCATATAAAAATTGAATCAATCAAAACAGGAATAACAGAAAATTAAATTATTGAAACAGAAAATGGCTACAACAGCTTTACTGCAGAGCTCCAGGATGGGGAAAAGAAAAAAAAATGTTGAGACAACTCAGGACACTACGGCACAACGACGGGTCCAAGAGTGTACACAAATCAAAACGAGTCAGAAGCACAGAGTTTTAGGTCAGAAACTTGAACAAAAAAAGCCCAGTCACATCTGATTAGTTAGATTTTATGGCCCAAAAAAGCCACATCCACCACTCTGCATTTGCACCGATGAAACTTAATAAAAGTATTTCACTGGAAACAATAACTGAGAAAAGATGTTAACACAATATATTGACTTGTACCCATGTTCAAAGCATATTTTGTAATTCTGATGAAAAATAAAAACCAAAGAACGCTAATAAAAGACATAACTTCTCATGAACTTTGAGCAGAGCAGCGCCATCATTTTTTCAACTCGCCTTTATTTTCGATCACCATATGGGAGACGCTGCTCATCCATCTGATGAACACATGTCACACACTGACACTGAGAATAACAGCCACAAGGCCAGAAAATCTGGCTCGCCTGTGACAGTGACAGACCAGCCACAGCAGTAAGTGGCAAGTTTTTACATCTTTACACAATATGCTGCGGGGCCATCAGGTTACACACTTACATGGAGTTTAATTCCTTCAATCCTGCCAAAACAAGCTGTGGGGCGGATAAGTATTGCAGACAGTGTCAAAGTCCTGAGAATGAAAGCTAGAAAGAGGGACTCAAAAAAAGGAAAGAAGACCAGAGGAACAAACATGTTTTATAACAACATTAACCACATACAGCAAATTTTATAATTTAGAAAAAAGGATAGTAGTAACAGACTAGTGTTTACTGACATTTTCTCCAAAGGTAATCAAACTTGCACCATCTCGTACCAGCCTATGCTTACTCTGATTTGACCTCCACCTTGTAGCATCAACGTAAGCGGGGGCTCAAATCGGAGGCACTCTCCCAAAAACATGACTTAAATGGTAGGAAATGAGAGAGGGTCACCCATAGTTTAAACCCATTGTAATGTGAGCATGTACACGCACATAGGCACAATGGAGCCGAGCCATGATAAATGAATGGCCTTCTGCTTTTCCAGTCACTCTCCCACACAGCATACGACTGAACCAGGTAGCCACCAGTAAGATAAATTAGCTGCAAATATCCACAGTGTGTTATTAAATTAAAGCAAAGATGCAGTGTGTTTGCATCAGGTGCTGAATCTGTGTATTTTCAGAGACATGAAGAGAAAATGTGAATATCAGGCAGCTTTGCTCTCTTCTAATCCTCACCTCGCTCTTACTGCCCTTCCCTACATAAAAACGGTTTTCCTCTCGTCATGCCTTCATTAATTCTTTATAGCCAGACTTTCCCTTTCCCGCCATATGGCAGAGAGCGAGACAGGGAGAGAAAGAGAAAGCGATAGACAGGGAGAGAGAGAGAGAGAGCAAGAGACAGACAGGAATAGAGAGAGGGATAGAAAGAGTAAAATACCTTTAACACACCAACCAAACTCCCTCAAATGGAAGAACCAAAAATGAAATAAAAAGAAAATACACAAAAACAAAGCAGATGGAGACAGAGCAACAGACAGACAGACAGAGAGCGAGGGAGAGAAAGAAAGAGAGACAAAGCGAGAGATAAAGAGAGAGAGAGAGAAACTGGGTCACGTGCAAAACTGAGAACATTTCGACATCTGAGTGAATACCAGGACACGACAACAAACGAACGAGGCGGTGGGTCTCACATGAGGTAGGACATGCAGTTTTTCACATGAGCAGAAAAGACAACCCCACACACACACACACACACACACACACCCAACACATAAACATGCACACTTGCTCATTCCAGCAGCATGCTGTGGTGTTTTGCAAGACCTTTCCTTCCTCTGCCCCATCTCTCTGTGCTCGGCATATTCCATTAAACAGAGCTGAAATGTGCTTGAAAACTGACCCTTGTTTTCACAGCGTCTTCGGGGAGACGGGGGGGGAGGCCAGGAAGGGAACATGGTGAGACTAAACTTGAGCAAGACGCTGCGTGACTCCATGTGTCTAGGAGGGCAAACCAAAAGGTTGATCAACTTTAAGTTATTTCCAGATGAAGAGCCCGCTGGTTAATTTCACGGTCAACCAAATCAGCCTCAGCAGCACTCAGCCTTGAGAGTGGAACGTACAGCACTTATTTCACCTTGACGCTATCTTTGATAAGACATCAGGTCACACTGAAGGCAGGACTCACTTATCAAGGGCAGATGCCAGCTTAACATTTAAAACACTTGCCACAAGACTCGGAGAGGTTTTATTTTAACTCTCTTGTGGGAAGAATTGAAAAAAAAAGTGTCTCTTCATGTTTAACCAACTTGCCAAGAAACTGCTAATGAACATCCCAGTAGCCGCTCAGCTGCACGTTGCTGCTGCTGCCATGCAGCAGAGCCAAGCATGCAACACACTGCATCTCACACTGCATGGCCCATTTGCGGGTGTCATAAATGTAAAATGAGTCCCACATCAAGGGACAGTCACAAAGCGATGTGTTTTATGAGCTTCAGCTGAAGGAAACACCCCAGAGTGATGACAACAAGTGTTTGCCCAGCTACAACCACAAAGCTAATAAAGCTACACTGGCTGACGTCACAGAAGAACACTCACAAGTGGTCTGAAAGACCTGCTAGCCTGCAATTTGAAGACTGGTGGTGAGGAGACAGAGAATACACAGGAGGTTAGTAACACCAACAGCAGAGGTGTGTCCGCTTAAACCTGCACTGTGCATCTATAAACATCAAAGCTTTCAATTACGAAGGAGAAATTTGTTGGAGAAGGATTACAGGATTAAAGTTGCTCTGGTTTATGAAAGGAATGTGCACATTCCCTCGTTTTTATAAAGAAGGAATACGCAGAGCAGAGAGAGAGATCTAGTGACTGCAATTCATCCTACAAGGTACAAAAATTAAAAACAGGACCACTTCTCATTAAGCCACGCTTCGCAGTGCACCATTAACACATGTTCACGTCAGAGGACTCATGTCTGTATTAAAGAGTAATAACTGCTGCATGTCATCCAATCCTTTGCTGCCCTTTGTACGATTTCATTGCCTCTTAGCACCAACAAGTTCAAGATAAAGCTCCAGTGTTTAAAGCGGAGGACAAAGTAACTGATGACATCCATTTTATATTAGATCTGAATTCAAATTTTCTTCTTTTAGCCCAGAGGACTTCTGTGGTTGTGGTGTACAAGTGTAGCAAATTTCTAATAAAAAAAAAAAATTCCCATTTTATAACGTGGAGCGAATGTAGATGCTAGGGATGCACGATACTGGAATTTTGGCCGATAACCGATATCGATACCGATATTAAAGCTGAAAAAAATAAGCAGTCATTGCAAATAGCAGTTTTGTAATCCGTTTCCAACACTTTGAAAAATAGGGGTGGGAAAAAATACTGATGCATTGAAATATTGCAATATTTTCATATGCCGATATAAAATTGATATTCAAAAACGAGGGGGGGGGGGGGGGGACATGTGGCAGTTTTAGACATATCACCATTTAAATCGTCCTAAAAGGGCTTTTCAAGATGATTGGAGAAGAAGGCTAGTCAGAGTACAGCTGCTCCGCCTGATCTCATTGGAAAAAAAGGAAGGCACGATATTGGAATTTTGGACGATATCCCATATGTTGACATTTTAAAACTCGTGTGGATAACCGAACTGATACCGATATTAAAGCTGAAAAATAAATTATGAAATATTCATTCCTGTTATGTATAACAAGTCAAACTTAATGATAGTTATTCAAGCAAAACTAATAGGATATGTGCATTTTTTCCTAGAACAACCTGGATTGTATTCTCCCTGAGAGAGAGAGAGAAAAAAAAAGCAATATCCAAAAACGGGGGATATTTGGTTATCTACACAAATGACCGTGTATAAACTCTGTTCAAACTGAACATTCTAAAATAAACTGTCTTTAGAAGTTTTAAGTCTGTAAAAAAGAAGTTTTTAAAGAAGTTTTTGTTTTTTTAGACTTTAGAAACAGCGGCCTGATTAGTTAAATATCGGCTGAATATCGGTGCGGTCCGATACTCTGTTTAAGGGCTGATATAGGCCGATATCGATAGGGGGCCGATAATATTGTGCATCCCTAGATGGAAGTGTTTCCTCTACATTCATTTCGGAGTAGCGGGCCACCATTCATAAACCCCAACCACCAGCCCATGTGTGCCACTTTCTGGTTGCACAGCAGTTTCGTTCCGACCTCCATGGCACATCAACCCACACCTGGAGCAGGACAGACGTCCATATCTCTGCATGCCGAGGGAGCACAAGCCACGGAGGTTGAAACAAAACTGTGGTCCAGCCAGAATGCAGCGAGCATGGGCCTGATGGGAACAGGGTGACCCATCACTATCATGCCCATGAACCAAAACGATGTAGCCTATACTGCTTTTACTCCAAGTGGATGTGCTGCACGCCTGAGCCGTTATCTTTTGTCCTATAATTTCCTGTTACGTGCTGAAACTTTGTTCATTATATATCAAAAAATGTTCAGATCTCTGGCTGCTGGCATTTTCATGTTGATGAAAAGCATTGAGCACTAAGTTTGTTTCTTTCAAACATTTGAAGGCTTCATGTCATTACAGACCTGTGTTTATATTTTCTTATTTGTTTACGATTGTTGAAACTTTGATCATTATAGTAAAAAAGTACAATGTTTGTTTTAAATACATGAAGGCAAAACGCCACTGCAGCCACACTTTATTCATTTATCTGTTCAGGTTTTATACGTTGTAAAGAGATGAATATTTTAATTAAGGATGGATATGTTGAAAAAATGTGTTTGTTTTTTTCCACCATGGAATCCAATCTGGTATGGATTGGAATACCCTGGAAATTTACAGGCATTGACTACCAAATTTCTGGAATCATGACAACCTCTGCTCTGAAACTCCGGTCCATTTGGGAAGGCACAACTGTACGTTGATGAGGACCACAGCAGTGAACTCTGGTCCAACTATAAACATAGGCTGTGTCCAAAGTTGGGGGCTACGTCCTTTTGAAGGACGTGTTCTACTCGGTCTACGTAGGCTGGGTTCTTCTTAGAGCGCACAAAGGCCCATTCAGACCCTACGGTAAATACGGATGCTTTCATCCGTATCTGGAGGTCGTTTAGTCTATCAGTATGTCCGTTATGAGAGGGCTTACAAATCTGGAGTGCTCCAGACGAAATGGAGCAATATCACCGGAAACCGTGGCAGCAGTATAGTCAGAAGCTGTGTTCTAAATCATTCCCTATCACGGATGTAGTGCACTATATAGTGAGCAGGCCATTTTGTAGTGTTGTTCTAATTCTGTTCGCTACTTTTCATCCACTACATCGTCCACTACAAAATACCCACAGTGCACTGCGAATGTTAGTGTACAAGCAATGTACCCCACATTTTACTCCAGTATACCACAATGCAATGCAGCCGTGTTTTGTGATTGTAGAAGAAGAAAAATGGCCAACAGCTGCGGGAACTGGGAAAGGAGTGCGACCGCTCTTTTGAGTATAAATGTTTTAGTGGCGTTGTTGTGTAGCTTTTAACAATAATGGTATTTCTTCATAGCAGGAAAGCTGTCTATCGTTCATAACTGTTAGCTACCGCTACTTCACATCGTGACAACACCTGGCACATCTGCTGACGTCACCCCATGTAGTGTCCAAAATCTCCTCTTGTCGTTCCCTACATAGTGTACATGATATAGTGGACTACATCATATACACTATGTAGGGAATAGGGAAAGAGTGGATGATTTTGAACACAGCTGGAGTTTACAGTTTACCCATTTGTGAAAATCGAAGAAGAGTAGGAAGCGGGCATTTAAAAATGTCAAAAGTTTAAATTACTTTGACAACTTTTAAGTTGTCAGACATGCCACCGCTGCATACACTTATCTTTTTTCCGCCTTTTCTGAAGTAGACGTAGCAAAACTACCACCTCTACCGACGCCATGTTCGCGATGGTGGTAAATTTCAATGCAACACTGCCCCCTAGAGGGTGTACGGAGCAAAATTCATAACACTGAAACTGGACGGAGGTATGTAGGCCAGTAACGAAGACAACGTTTGGTACGGACGAGCCAATTTCGTCTGTATTCAGAGGTATGAAGCAAGCTTAAGGCGGAAGTGACAGGCTGTGAATTCAAACGATCTCCTCGGCATATCGCCTAGCAACTGTGATGGCGCTGAACTGAAGCAAGAATGCCCCCCCCCCCCCCCCTCCCCTTTCAGTTTTCTCATTGTTTTGCTGATTTTAGAGGTACAGCAGTTTTCTTGGTCGTCACCGGCAGGTTTTATTTCTCCAGCTGAGAGAAAATCAAATGCAGGTAAATTTATTTTGTAAAGTTTACAAGATTTCAAGAGTCTCATGTTATCCATGAAATTAGCTGAAGATAACAGCAGCAAATGAAAGACCGCAATATCTTATCTTAGTATTATAATAAAATCATTTTTAAAAATTTAAAAATCCATATAAAATTTAGAATTCAGTAGAACATTTTCTTCTATTTGATCTTTTTTTATTTCAGAAAAAAAAAAGACATTAAATTGTTTTCACTGTGCATCAGTATTTATTTTTTCCCATTAAACAAATGTTTTTGTTGTTCTCCCCTTTTACTCAGATCATTAAATGCATACTTGCTCGATCTGCCCGCAATGCTTCTTGGGATAGGCTTACCCACTGAGAATATATCGGACTGTCTTTAAAATCTGGGGAAAATAAGGCCGCATTTGAATGAGCCTTCGAATTTGGACAGCCTAGGATGCATCGTTGTGACCTTCAAATTCGGCCTTTTGAAGAACGTAGCCCCCGGATTTGAACATAGCCATATTTCTCAGTTTGCTTCAAGTCAAGCAAATGCAGGATCAGAATACGACACAAAGAGAATTGTGGGTAAACAAAACTAAAACATACATTCCTGTAAACAATAGCTGCGAAAAGTGACTTGCAGATGAACAACAGCTTAAAAGTTATGAAAAAAATATTATCAAGCAAAGTAGGGATGTACAATATTGAATTTTGGCCAATATCCGATATGCTATTTTAAAACTCATGTGGCTGATAACCAATATTGATACCGATATTAAAGCTGAAAAAAAAAAGTCATGCGAACAGCAGTTTTGTTATTCATTTCCGACACTTTGAAAAATAGGGGTGGGAAAAAATATCTATACACTGAAATATTGTGACATTTTCATATGCCAATATGAAATCGATATTTAAAAATGCAGTATCGATCTATTTTACTTACAAAATCTCGTGAGATTTCATCGCCATTAAAAAATCTCACAAGATTTTGTGAATCCCTGCAAGATTTTGTAACAGAACAACAAAATATCGTCAGATTTTGTTAGTAAAATAGATAGATACCGCGTTTTTATATGTCAATATGATGTCAGGATGTGAAAATATCGCGATTTTCAGTGTATCGATATTTGTTCCCACCCCTAGTCTTTAGAAGTTTTAAAGTCTGTAAAATAGAAGTTTTTGAAAAAGAAGTTTGTTTTGTTTTTTTGTTTTTTAGACTCAAGAAACAGCAGGCTGATCGGTTAAATATCTGTTAAATATCTGTTAAATATCGGTGGGGTGGCCGATGTCCGATACTCAGTTTTAAGGCCAATATAGGCCGATACAGATAGGGGGCCGATTATATTGTGCATCCCTAAAGCAAAGAGCACTGGGATCTGATGCAGCTCCATGTTTCACTCTGATATGATGGAAACAGAAGTTGTCCCACATTAAACAATGGATGAGCTTGTTCTCCTGTTTGCTGTTCATCTTGTCGTCTCCTCTAGTAATTCTTGATGCAGCCGTGCCTCGGGCAAGAAGGGGATGTTTTAAAACAAAGTCCCCAATCGTACAGTCTAGTGGAGCATTAGGTGTGAATGCGCCCTCAAACTCAGCCAGTTGCAACGTGTGAACATCATCTCTCAAAGGGCTATTAAAGGAAATTTATTATAGAAAAAGAGGGGTTAATATAAAATCGCCCGTTTGTGAGACCACAAGTCAGTGTGTTCAGTTTCAACTTTACCGAGAAGGCTCAGATTCAGTTCCTTATACTAGAATTTTTAAAGGAATCACTATTTGCAAAAATGCTTTTTGTAGTTTTGGTCAAAATCGAATGCTCTTCGTGTAAAAAGGCAGCAAAATATGCTTCATGTCAAACTGCAGGTGTTATTAGAGCTTTACAAGGTTGGATTTTTCCCTTATCAGTTCCTCTTTGCTTCTTCATTTATATTAGGGTTGGCATCTGTTTACTTTTCCAGGCTTGGGAAAAAAAAAAAAAAAAAAAATCAAGCTTGCTAATTTCCTTACCAACGAACAAGTGCAATTTTCTACAAAAGCAACACAATCACGAGTAGCTATAAAATCTTATTCCTGTTTTTTTATAAACTGCTAATCTAAATAAATAAAACCAGTTCGCAGACGGTCCTCCCAAAGGGATTATTGGGGCACTATCGTTTTGCAGCTGAAGAGTAAACATGTTTTTAAAAAACACTTCCCACAACCACCTGCTCCACAATGGCACTTTGACCGGGTACTTTGCCATCTCAGGTACTACAAAGTGTTATGAACAATTGAGTCTGCAGGATAAATTATGTAAACAACACATTCAAAAGATCATATGATTTTAAATGAGCCTCTCACAAATTTTCAGTGAGTTTTAGCCGATTAATGCTCCAGTTTTGCCCGTCTTCTCAGATGTCACATTGTTTTTGATATTTACAGGTAAATTTTAAATGTGGGCAGTTAAACAAGTGACAGCAGACGATACAGTTTGTGAAGAAATTATATTAAACCGTGTGGAAGTCACAGCGAAGACTGCAAACAAATCTCGAAATCCACAAAACTAAGATCATACAAAAAAAAAACACCACAAAACTTTTGCTGTTGCAGAAACTTCCTGCAAAACTGGAAGACTGGCATGTCATGCAACTAGCTATGAAATACTCCACTGACTCTACTCCATATCTAAATGCTGCAACTGTAGCGCTCTCTTCCCTTTTTATGCTTCATACAAAAGGCGTGTGCGAAATTCAGAGGCCGGGAGAGGGAACATCGAGAGCGGTGTCATCTCCAACCACTTCCTTTGACGTGTGTCATTTCAGCTGTGGCAGGCTGGGCACACCCATAGCTTCTCACTCCGACCACCCAGTTTCACATGAACAGGTGACAAACCGTTTTCTAGGTGCTGCCGGACACGCAGTTCTGATTGTGTGAAGGAGACCATCAATAAAATGTGTGTTTTGTGTGCAAAATCTTACAACTAGCAGTCAATCTGTTATCCTCTCCTGTGAAGTCTGGGACTTCCAGAAAGCCTGCTATGTCAAAAAGCGGAGTTTGCTCTGTAACTGGTGGCAGGAAACAATGTGACAAACCTGCAGCCGACACACACCTCCGGTAACTGATTTAAGATGTAATTACTGTCTTGTGCAACTTAAAAGATGGAACACCTAAGAAGTCAGTTTACAAGTAATAATTCCAATAAAACACTGATTGTATTCAACACACAGCTATACACAAGTCTTCTTTTGGTTTCAAAGTTGCCAGACTTTGTTACCTTTTAAAGTGCTTTTTTCGCAACAGTTTTCCAGGCTTTTAGAGGGTCCTTGATAATTTTCCTTTTGGATACTAGCTGCTTTTATTTACTCATTTTAGTGCTTCTACCAGACCATTTCAAAGGGAATGTGTTCTTTGTTTGTTGCACAACGTTGGTTCGTCCAAAACTGGTTCAGATTTAAATATCTTTAGCCCCTTTGTGACTGACTGTCTGGCAGCAAGACAGACACATTTGTTCCAATCAAAAAAAGGTCAAAGACACCACAGCATGACAGAAATAAATAGTATTTTTGCACCTAAAAAGGTGATTTCCAAAGAGTTAGCAGCAAAAACATGGCATACCTCAGCATGTACTGTATGTGCTTAAAAACTGGAAGACTAATAAGTGTGACAGTATCTTAAAGTGGTGTTCTAAAAGAGGAGTGGAAGTCAAGAAGCAATATCTAAAATAAAAGAAGGAAAACTGAGAGAAAAGGCTGAGGTATAGACACAAGAACTGGAGTGAAATCCAGTGAAAACAGATCTGATGGACGAATGGATCCTCCCCAGAGCCTGTACCTCAACATTACTGAACCAGTGTTGGATCATCTGGACAGAAAACGAAACAAAAAAAAGCAAAAACATCCAAAGAAGAGCTTTAAAAAGCCCTTCAAGAAGTCTGGAGAACTGTTCCTGAAGCTCTCTAATAGCAAAAGAGACTAGAAAGTTCAGGATGTGTTGAAGAATAAAGGGTGCACTATCAAACTTGTTAGAATACACTGTTTTTTCCTCATATACTCTGTTTCCATTTATACTTGCATATCTGTCAAATCACTGCACCCAGTTCCCATTTTCCAGGCAATAAATAAATAAATAGTGGGTGACTGAAGACGTATGCACAGCATTGAATTGGATATATGAAGCAGGCTTCATTTCTGTTGCCTCAAACTTTTAAATCTAGAAAAATTCAGTTAACTAAAACAGTCAACTGTAAAGAAATTAAATACTTTTTTTTTTTAACTTTTACGCACTAAAACATGGTTTGCACACATGGCTGATATATTGGATCACATACTTAGACTGGGATTTTTTTAAACGTCTGTTTATATTCATTTCATAAAAGGCCTGGTGGAGCCTCTGGTGATAAAAGGACTGTGCCTGTGTACAAATAACCTGATGTTTAAAAGGTAGGCCTAAGTAAAATTAAATAAATAAATAAAATATATAGAGATTTTTTTTTTTAAAATGATTCCATGGTGTTGCGAGAATATTTCAAAGCAATACCTGGTCTCAAAATAAAACAGGCCCCTGATTAGAATGTGCAGCATGAGCATTTTAAGCCCCCTGCACACCCAGCCTGTCCAGTAAAATGAATCAAATGGCAAAACATTCTCTGCTTAGTCCAATCGGTAAAACGAGACGGAAGAATCGTGCATTAATTCCATATTTTTCTTCTCTTCGCGGTTGATACCGCACACCCACCCTGCGCCCACTCACCGACTACAGAGGTAGCCACTCTGCTCTGCCACCTCCTGGAAAAACAGACTGATAACTCGCCTCCAGGTGAGCTGCAGCGGGATCACCGGCCCATCTCTGGGCTGCAGCACCAGGGCCGCCGGGGTACCCCCTCCACCTCACGAAAGCCCCTCACTATATCATTCCTTCCTTGTCATCAGCAGCCAAAACAGCAATGCAGCGGCATACTTCTGCGTCAAACACCTCCCGTTCACTTCTCCCTCATAATTAGCATTTAAAAGCCGATGACAGGTAGCCTAAATAAGGCACAATCCTATCCCCCCGAGCAAATAGATTTCTAGTCAGCTTAATGTGAGCACCATTAAATATCTGTTATGTCATCGTAAATACACACTGAACCACTGGCGCTTGTGTGGAGGGGGGCAAAAAGGGAAAAAATTGCTCGACAGCCTTTAATGCAAAGCTGCCATCTAAGAGCGATGCTGCAAACACTCCCTGCGTTGTTCATCTCAGCCTTCTTGGATCTTATGTTAACCTGTCTGGGAAATGTCGTCAGTGCACAAACAATTTCATCTGATGATGTTTGGTGTTTGCCTGGAGACAGACTACTGCGCAGTGATGAGAGACAGAGAAGGCATAAATCCCAAGGAGGACAACCCAAAGCTCTGGCTCGACTGAAGCCATGTCGATGAGGTGGGGGGACGGAGGGGTGGAAAATGAAAATGCGGTGTAATTCTTTTCTCTGGGGGGGTGTTTAAAGAACTTACCTTCCCTTGCCTTCAGGAGAACCGTGTTGGCCACGATATTTTCAATCTCCATTGTCAGAATGTGAATCTCGAGCAGTCGCGATACATTTCACTTAGCGGAAAAAAAGACGGTTTTTATGATCGAACGTGCCGACGACGGTTTGGCTGCTGCACGCGCACTGGCTGAAGGCGGCACTGGCGCATAGTAGGTCTTCAATAGTGGTCGTCGTTTCTCTCCATTGCAAGATGTTTTGTCAAACCTAACCAACGGAGCTATACGATTACGACGGAGCTTGTTAGCATTTACAGCCTCCCTCCCTTCCCTCTCCGCCTGCTTTCCTTCCTGCTTCGCTTCCCTCCTCCTCCTCTTCTTCCTCGTCCTCGTCCTCCCCCTCGCCCCTCCTCTGCACAGTGAACCAGGGAGAGTAGGAGGGATCAATTTACAACCTCTGCGACCACACATTCACTCACAAGTGCATTCATATATGTAGGCTAAGCTTGCATATCAGAGACTCAGCTCTGTGGAGGTAGGACAGGGACATAGTTTTGTAACTTTATCTCATTATTTGTAAGCATAACAAGTAAAATTCAAACCTACAAGTATGGATTGATTCTACAAGTCTTACCATATAAATCAGAAAAAGTACAAGTTGGAAGATACGTGTCAATTTTTCATGTAGCCTACAAAACATTTAAGATATCCCACATTTTACACACGTACGCAACAACCAACTCGATTTCTCTAATCCCTTACCAATTACAGCTGGCCAAGACCAGCACAATCATCATTGTTCTCTAAAAGTAAGTCGGTTTATGTATAAATATATATTTTGAAAACCCCTAAATTAATTGTAGTAGAGTCATGGTTTTCCATCTCCAGAAAAAAGCTTTGATTATCCAAGCCACAGAGGACAGAGCCTACAAATACAGAAGAATCTGTACTTGTAGGCTCTATCTATATATCTATCTATCTATAGACAGAACTTCTGTCCCTATCTTGCTCTCTCCTGAAATTATTAATGATTGAATCTGTTTGTGTGTGATTTATTAGGCTATATGTTTTTTCACCACACATCTAATGCTGAATGAGAATGTAATGGAAACATTTAGTAGAGTGAAACACTTTCCTAACCTAATCAACTTAAATGGCTTTTTATCCCGGCATGAATCTATATTCTTTCAAGTAAACTTTTCCTGTCGTTTCCTGCAGTCAAAACAATGTTCTGTCAGGAGACACTCGCTGCAGAGGTCTGATACACACCTCTTTGTCTTGTTACTAATGGTTTGAGGGTTTAAGTTACGCAACTACAAGAGAGAAATGAGATAGCACGCTGGTTTTCTCCTCATCACAGCTCAGCATCCCCCCTGGGCTTTCACATTTGCCTCTTCTTAACCTGCAGTAATTCAGACGGAGTTCTGTGGGAATACACAGGGATGGTGGGGTATGGTGATTCATTTTGAATAAAAAAGAAAAGAAAATCAAGCTCTTGAAATGGTGTCGGGTTTCACAAGTTGGATGACAGAAATGCTTTCAACTTTCATTTTGTTACAAGGGTCGTAAAACTATTAGAGAGGGTTGGCAGATATCTCTGGACCTGAAACCCAAGGAGATTATGTCAGAGCTCCTGATTCGCATATTTACCTCCTCTTGCTTGCCAGTGCACAGTGTCTTAAGTTACTGCATCAATCAGATGTTTTCTAATATGGGAAAATGGTATTATGTACAAAAAGCTAAGATTTTAATGAATGGATTTGTGTGGTTACACACTAAACCTGTCAACAAAAAATATGCTCTTCAACAGATAATATCCCAGATGGCCTACATAGATTCAATGCCTCCACCTTGTGGTGATGGTGCATAAACACATGAAGTGTCACACAGTAGTCATGAGGAGTCTCCTGATGATGTAACAGCTTTGGAAAACTTACAAGGAGGGGATGATGAGATTATATGCATATATATAGAATAGTTAAGATATTTTTCTGATGAATGCATCTTATCTGCACAATGTGATGTGCAAGCTTTTCTTATGTCTGTAGCACAGACTATAAAGACAGCCTGCAGGGGGAAAGCTCAAATTCTAAATAATTTAGCATTATCTCATCAGAATTGACTACACTACCTAAAATTTCCCTTCTACCCCAATGCAATATAAATAATTGCCCCCCCCCCCCCCCCCCCCCCCTGCCTAATTCATAACCAAGTTTTTATGCATAGGCATAATTAATAACTGAGCTACTGTAGGTGCAATGTTAAGAAAAACTGCATGGCATCTAGTCTGAAAAATGATCAGAAAATTTTTGACGCCAAGCATTTCATATTTATATGTGAATAGTTGGGGCTTTTGCTCTTTTTGTCTGTCTGGGTTTCTGAAAATCTGTGTAATCAATGATAAACAACATCCGACTTATTAGTTCTGAAAGCAAGGTAGACATTTGAACAATTGGCGACACCAGTTTATTTTGAGAAAGAATGAAAAGACTATTTGAGATTTATAAATATAAAAAAGACAATATTGTTTGACAGATTTATTTCAAAGCATTTTTTGCCCATCTTTTTGGTTTATTTGTCCTCTTTGTTGTGATGTGAGCTACATTCTGGACAGCAGGTGGTGCTGTTGACATACGGTAAACGTGTCTGACATCTTTGCCAAATTGCTAAAATTTATTTTTGTAATTTATCTCTGTCTTCAGTAACTGGTTGTCATGTAGTTGTAAACATTAAAAACATCCCTTAGTTTCATGTCATGTCATTCATGTCATTGCATCGCGACACTGCTGCATCTGCAGGAGCTGTTATCTCACATAAGAATTGTTTTATTGTAATCTTTGACCACAGGAAGTACAGTAAAAAACAAAACGAATTGTCACTTAAATCATGTGATTCAAGCTACAGTCTTACAACGTCATCATTAAGAAAAGTTCATTTAGAAAACATAGCAATTAAAGAAGGTAGTATTCCAGTATCGACTTATACACTGGTGGGAGCTTTGTTTTGACCAAACACAAATTCTCTTAAACAGCTGAAAAATAAATTGGTTTCAGCATCTGCAGATGCTGACTCTCTCAGAGTCAGAAAAACAAGCATACTGTGTACCCTTCCAAATATTTCTATATTGCAGGAGGTTTTGATTATAAATCTACATCTGAATGATTCATGCATCAGTTATTGTTAAACATTTACCAGAATCTGTTCAGCTATTCCCGTTAAATTTAAAGTTTCTGGTACTAACTGTTATTGCAAATGATTCATCATGTGACACTTTTTCATGTTTTCATGATGTTTTCACATTTTTTGAGTAATTTTGCTCCAAAAGTAGGTAGAGACTAGACGGAGATAGCAGATAATTACTGTAACGGGCTCTATGCACGACTCCATTACTTCCTGAACTTAAGGTAGCTCCTTTGTTTCCTGTCTTTCATTTCTGGACAAACTGATTAATCCAGGTGTGTCTGGCCAGTTACTGAGGTCAGACACACCTGGGTTAATCAGTTTGTCCAGTAATGAAAGACAGGAAACAAAGGAGCTACCTTAAGTTCAGGAAGTAGTGGATCTTTGCATAGAGCCCATAATCCTATCTACCAGAAGTTACCTGCTGTCTTCTGCTATCTACATAGTACTATGAAGAGGTGTAAATCACACCCTAAATCACACCCTCCCCTACACCTAATAGGGTGTAGGATGTGATTTTCCTGATGTTGTAAAGAACAATCAGCAAGATCGGGAAACCAAGGCAAGGCAAAGTTTCCTAGCAGAAGACGTAGGCACAAGTGTTATAGAGGCCAACTACATGCTTATCTGAGGAGGTAAGGAATGACTGGCTGGATAGACAATGACCTCAGTCTTGGAAATATTTAGTTGAAGGTGGTGATCTTGCGTCCATGCAGAGATATCAGAAACACATGCTGATATTCCATTGAGACGGTAGTGTTGCCAGGTGAGAAGGAAATGAAAAGCATGGTGTTGTCACCATAGCAGTGGTAGGAGAAGCCATGAGAGCTGATGATTTCACCCAGTGGCACGGTGTACAATAGAAAGAGAAGAGGACCAAACACCAATCCCTGTGGCACCCCTGTTGCCAGCTCATAGGATCTGGACACCTGTCCTTACCATGATACTCTGAAGGATCTTCCTGTGAGGTAAGACATGAACCACCAGAGGACAGATGCCAAGCCTGGAGAGTGTGGAGAGGAGGATGTGGTGGTTGACTGTGTCAAAGGAAGTGGACAGGTCAAGCAGTATGAGGACTGGTACCTGGTATCTACTATCTATCTACCATCTACAATCTACTTGCTACTATCTACTGTACCTACCATCTACCTGCTTTCTACCTACTATCTACCTGTTATCTACTATCTACCTGCTATTTACTTTATACCCACTGTTATCTACTGCTATCTACAGGGGTTAGACAATGAAACTGAAACACCTGTCATTTTAGTGTGGGAGGTTTCATGGCTAAATTAGACCAGCCTGGTGGCAAATATTCATTAATTGCACATTGCACCAGTAAGAGCAGAGTGTGAAGGTTCAATTAGCAGGGTAAAAAGCACGGTTTTGCTCAAAACATTGCAATGCATACAACATTGTATCAGAGTTCAAAAGAGGACAAATTGTTGGTGCATGTCTTGCTGGCGCATCTGTGACCAAGACAAGTCTTTGTGATGTATCAAGAGCCACAGTATCCAGGGTAATGTCAGCATACCACCAAGAAGGATGAACCACATCCAACAGGATTAACTGTGGACGCAAGAGGAAGCTGTCTGAACGTGATGTTCGGGTGCTAACCCGGATTGTATCCAAAAAACATAAAACCACAGCTGCCCAAATCACGGCATTCGCTTGGCCCAGGACTTGTGCTAGATGGGCCAAGGACTACTGAACCATTCTGGAGGACCATGTGCATCCAAAGGTTCAAACATTGTATCCTGAAGGCGGTGCAGTGTATCAGGATGACAATGCACAAATACACACAGCAAGACTGATGAAAGATTGGTTTGATGAACATGAAAGTGAAGTTGAACATCTCCCATGGCCTGCAAAGTCACCAGATCTAAATATTATTGAGCCACTTTGGGGAGTTTTGGAGGAGCGAATCAAGAAACGTTTTCCTCCACCCGCATCACGTAGTGACCTGGCCACTATCCTGCAAGAAGTATGGCTTAAAATCCCTCTGACCACTGTTAAGGACTTGTATATGTCATTTCCAAGACGAATTGTCGCTGTATTGGCCGCAAAAGGAGGGCCCACACCATACTAATAAATTATTGTGGTCTAAAACCAAGTGTTTCAGTTTCATTGTCTAACCCCTGTACCTTCTATGTAGTCTTTATCTACTGTTGGAGCAAAATTAGGCTACATCCAAAAATGTGATTAGTTGAAAACATCATGAAAACATAAAACAGTGTCATACGATGAATCATGAGCAATAACAGTAAGGATTGGAAATGAATGGGAACAGCTGAACAGATTCTGGTAAATGTTTAACAATAACTGACGAATGAATCATTCAGACGTAGAATTGTAATCAAAACCTCCTGCAGTATAGAAATATTTGGAAGGGTAAACAGTATACTTGTTTTTCTGACTCTGAGGAGTTGATCTGCAGATGCTGAAGCCAATTAGTTTTTCAGCGTTTAAAGAGAATTTCTGTTGCGTCAAAACAAAGCTCCACCGGTGCATAAATCCATACTAGATTATTCCTGGACCGAATTAACAAAGATTATTTTCCTTAATTGCTATATGTTTTCTAAATGAACTCTTCTCATTGATAAAGTTAAGACTGTAGCGTAAAACTTATGAGGGTGACAATTAATGCCTACTATCGACCTGCAGTAGATCATAGCAGGTAGATAGATTGTAGATAGTAGGTAGATAGTAGATAGCATGTAGACAGAGGGTAGATAGCAGGTTGATAATAGATAGTAGATAGAAGGTAGATAGTGGATAGCAGATGGATAGACAGATAGCAGGTAGATAGATAGCAAGTAGACAGAGGGTAGATACAGTAGGTTGATAATAGATAGTAGGTAGATAGTACATAGAAGGGAGTGGATAGCAGATGGATAGATAGTAGATAACAAATAGACAGAGGGTAGATAGCAGGTTGATAATAGATAGAACGTAGATAGATAGAAGGTAGATAGTGGATAGCAGGTGGGTAGATAGTAGCAAGTAGACAGCAGATGGGAGCTAGATACCAGTGTGACACCAGATGCTGTCACATCCAGGATGAAATCTACTTAAAAGCCATGATGAAAAAACAAATTCTTTGTTATATTAAAACTGCTTAATAAACTATGTGGCAGGATGACGAAGGGCCCAGGAGGGATTCAGTTCCCAGACTCTCAGGAAGAGTCATTCAGCCAAAAGGACATCTGGGTGGCCAAGTAGCCTAGCCTGGTGAGACCATCCTGATCTCACGAGCTTCAGGTTTTCACTCGCAGATCAGTCTGGCTACTTTCCGTTGAAGAGAATTTGGAGCAGTTCACCAAACGAACGTCCAATCAGCGTTGGCTTTGAGGTGGGTTGAGGTGTGACGCAACAAGAAGCAACAGTTCAGTCTAAACAACATGGCGGTTTCAGCGGATGAAACTAGTGTCAGCGTGGCTATCGCTCAAGTTTTATCGGAATTACAGCTGACATGTCTCTTTTTTGCTGAGCTAACAAGCCATTGTCGGCAGCAGCAAGAGTAGCCTAGCTTGTGGTTGTGTTTTTGTCGTCGCTCTGTTAGTACGTCATGTGCTTCGTTGATCTGATTGGTTGATTTGGCCCATCTATCACCGACATCGGTAGTGATAGATAGATGCCTTATCCAATCAGCTAACCAGTATTTTTGCCCCTTCCCAAAACTACTCTAACGGATGATTCCCAGATGGATATGCGGGAGCAAATTCATCTGGCGGAGTCAGGTTACAAGTAGCCAAGGCGCATGATCAATTGGCGGCATAGTTACAGGACTGTCAACTGTCACACATATACAAGAGACCAAATAATATTGGGTCATCAGTTTCCTTTTTTTTCAGATCTGCCCTTACCTGGTAACTCAACCAACAGGTATGGTCCAAAATCTTTGTTTTCTTAGGGATATGCCTGCCCCTCACAATGTTTGCCACAACCCACATTAGCCCAGATCACAATCCTTGGGCCACATCTGACTTACAAAACTCTTGTGAGTGTCATAACTGAGTCATAAGTGCCAAAAGTAGCCCAGATTAGGGGGAGTTTCTCTACTATCTGTAGGTTTATGTACTAGGAGAAACAAGACAGAAGCAACCTCTGTTCTCCAGCCATGCAAGTGAAGAACCTGCATGGGAAGATGTTGCAGTTATTGGGTTGCTGCAAAGTTACTGAAAATCAAAGTAACTGTGTACACACAAAGATAGAAAGTGCACATATTTTCATTCACTAGGCAGAAAATAAAGAGCTGGCTCCAACCAGACTTGCTCCAGGTGTATTTGATGTATTTCGCAACAGGAGAGCAGATCAGATTCAGCTTTGTAAAACTAAATGACCCGGTTTTCCTCAGGGCTCTGTACAACCTGTGAAACCAGACACCACACAGAATTTACAACATATCCACACAGTTTAGGACGGAGCTCAAAGAAATAAATCGTGTCCAAGTGTGCTTTGAACAAAAGTGGCCAAAGCTTCTTCTGCATACGTGCATTTTAGATGTTACAAAATAGTTCCACTGACAGACAGCAAAGCATTTGATGAGTTTTAAGCTTTTTATTTGCTTGCATTTTAATCCACTTTGCTACTGTTAATAATCTAAACTGAAATCAAGCTTTAGTGACATACTAGTTTAGTGTGTGTCATAGCTACTGCGTGTCTCATGTTAAAGCAACCTTTACCGATGTTGCATTCTTACACTATTTTTCTAACAGGGTAAAATGCTATGAATGAGGTAATGGAACTCTGAAATACAAGACAGACCCACCATTAATCAAAATAAAATATTATTCCAATCTCTAAATATTCAATGAAAACTCCAACCAATCCTTGAAGTGGGGTGCACCTCTAGGATTGTCCAACGGACCTGCCTGTCAGACCTTTGATTCTGCATTGGGAGGTGGAGGGAATGAAGGGGTGTGTCTTAGGAGTGAGGCGGGACTGTTTATATTCAAATACTTTTGCTGTGCTTTCTGAAATGCAAGATCGGTAAAGGTTGCTTTAACTTTCACACAATTTCAGTTATTTCAGAATGTTTGACACCAGACCAAATTTGACTGTTTTTTTTTACTAATTTTATCAAAGGCCATGTAAACTAATTCCAGCTACAGTAACTATGAAAAAAACATCAACTAATGCTGTGTATATAACATGGTGACACTTTGTGAAATGGTATGGACTACAATTCTGATGGCTAAGAGAGTCTTTACAAAGGAAAGAAATTTGAACAGTGTCCCATCAAGTCAACAAAGCTCAGCAGGAAATGACTGAAAACTTAAAGAGGGTTTTAAAAAATAGGTTAAACAGCAGTGTCCATAAATTCATCACCTTTAGATGTGTTGGCCCCGTGACAGACTGGTGACCTGTCCAGGGTGTACCCTGCCTCTCGCCTGATAATAGCTAGGATAGGCTCCAGCAATGAATGAATGAATGAATATTAGGAAATGGCATTTAAAAAAATGTTCAATTCAGTTCAAGTAACTTCATTAAAACCTGCAGGTTAATTCGGTTTGCAGTTGAGTTATTCATACAAAATAACAATAAACACTATAAAACACATATACAGCAGAAGTTCATCTTTATGTCATCACTATTAATATACTCGGCTACTACACGTGGGCCCTAAAGGCCTAAGAATCTGAGTGCATGAACTAGAGGTGTCTTATTGTCATCATGATCATATGATCATGGTCATCATCATCGTCATCACCACCACCAATCAAGAGATTACTTGTTTGTGTTAAACTGGCTGGTGGAAGAAGCTAAATATGTGCCGTATAGCTTTACCCTTTAGTACTGTAAACCTGCGGCCAAATGGAAGAAGCTGAAGTTCACCATGTAGTGGGTGAGACCTGTCATTTAAGATTTAACCAGTTAGCCGCTGTACTGTTTACAGGGCTTCTGGACCAAGCTGTGTCTCACCAATATGCTTCCTGGACCATTTCACAATCTGGCCCACAGATTCCCAAATCATGCCGCCAGGCAAAAAGAAAGGAGAGACTCAAAAAACAGCACGATGGAACATCTTCATGATAATCCTGCCCTTGTATATTGTATAGCTTTCGTCAAATGCAGCTTTGGGTCTATCATCCCAAGATATTTGTAAGATTGTAGAGCTAATGTCTGGCTCTTGATATTGGTGGCATCATGTGGAGGGGCCTGGCCTGCTTCCTTAAATCTGTAATCATATCCTTGATCTTTTTTGTATCTCCAGAGATGACTCCTCACACCACAAAACAGTCGATCACGACCATGTCTGCTCTCGCCTGCCTGCAACAGACTGATGATGACTGAGTCGTCTGTGTATTCCATAATGTTTCTCCTCTCGTACCTACTCTGACACATATAATTATAAAGAGTAAAAAGTTAAACAGAAAAAAACCAGCTCTGAGGGGAACCTGGGGAAAAGCAGACTTGGTCAGACAGGGTTCCAGTAACCCTCCCCTCTGTGTCGTATTTGTTTAAAAGAAGAAATCAAGCGTCTGATAATTATAACACAGGCCAAACTGTTTTAGCCTGCTAGCTACAATGCAGGGCTGCAATGCATTGAATGGAGAAAAGAAATCCATAAATAAAGAATTATCAGGATAAGAAATATTTGGTCTTTTCCAGGAGTTGGATATAAATTAATTTGCCCAGATGAACTTTTAATATTAAAAAAAAAAAAAAAAAAAATAGAAACACATAAACTAAGTTCATCCCCGCCTCAGTAAGAATGTTAAATGTTAAAGTTTATGACAGTACAGTTACAAAAAGACTGAACAATTACCTCTTGTTAAAAGGTTAACAGGAGGAAGCTCTTTTTTTTAAATATAAAAAGAACATAGCAGCACAGTTTAGACTTGTAAAGTTGCATCTGAACCAACCACATGACTTCTGCAACAATATCGTTTGGGCAGACATGACCAAACTGGAGATGTTAGCCAATAATGCACAATGCTATCAACTCATACCAACTGTCAAGCGTGGAAGGGGAGGGCTCATGATTTGGGTTTATTTTATAGATACATTATCTGGACACCTTGCAGTTACAGAGTCAACCATAAACTCTTTTGTGTAAGTACTCCAGAGTTAATAATAGTTATTGTTCAGCTGAGGTTTTATTTAAGTAATAGTAAGACCTGCTTTGGACCGCGTGACCCCCCCCCCCCCCCCCCCCCCCCCCCCCCCCCCATACATAAAACTGCAGAGCTGAATGAGATTGTTTTCACCTGACTGTACAAAAAAAGTGCAAAGATGCAAGTGTGCAGGAAGTGGTGAAGCAGAATGTAACAAATGACTTTGCAATCCCTGGTTAAAAACAAAACATGAATGAATGAATGAATGAATGAATGAATGAATGAATGAATGAATGAATGAATGAATGAATGAATGAGTATTTCTGTTTCTAACAAACAGAAATACAGTAAAAGATCACAAAAAAAGAAATACAATCAATTTGCATGTTTGAAAAGAAGTAGAAAGAAGAAACAAAATTAAGTCCTAGCCCATAAGGTTTATTGTTAAGATAAAATTTAGTATTTAAACTATGAATATAAATATAAACATCTGCTATATTTACTTTGTTTTTTGTATAGAAACATATAAGGTATGTATAAAATATGAGGCAATTTATATATAAATTTTCATATTACATCATATATCAGTATGTGAAAACAAGTATTATTACAACTAATACTAGAATATCTGTGCCTATTTACGTAACATTAATCAGTATAGAATCTGTGTATATGGTTTTTGCCAACAGAATTATACATTTTTAGAGAAATATGATGCCAGTGTATGTAATATGCATTTAATACACAAATACATCCTAGAGAAGTGTTAAGGCCTCTCCTATCTGTACTTTGTTAAAAGCATTTAATAACATTTCTGTTTAAATAAATTGATGTTTGGATGTTCAGCTCAACATTCAAGTCTCACTTCTGTAATAGTTATACTAAATCATTTCCTGTTGATCTATATAGCTTGATTTGAACTAATCTTTCCCTAAAATTATAGACCCCATTTTACCCATCTCTAAAATATTTATGAAAATCAAATGACAATAAATTGTTCCTGACTTCACACAAAAATTGTGCTGTTTGAAATCTTATTATTCTGGACTTTTTTTTTTTTTTTTTTTTTTTTTAAGTGTATTTGTGTGCTTTATAGCCAACTATATGTTTAATTCAAATTGTTGCGGTTTATATAGTGGCTCAGCAAAAATTTTATATGTGTAGCCCAAATCTGTGCAGTAAGTTATGTGTTATCCTGATGGATGCAGATATTTGTCTACTTGAACTTACATTATATTTAACCACATTTTCTAAGATAGAGGGCAGTTTTTCCTCTCCTTTGTGGCTGTAATGTTTTTATTTAGCCAAACCCAAAAGTCCCACCAATGTCTACAGGCCTGTAAACCTCGCTTACAGCAAAAATAAGCCTGCAAATGCCACGTCACTGATGATGGGTAAATATTTAAACTGTTTGATTAAAGTTAAAGTAGTGCAGGATTTTTCCTGTGGGTGATTGGGATATGTTAAACAACTGACAGTGTGATTAAAACAGCGGCTGTGAGTCTGTGTGTGTTGATCTGGCGTTTCCTGGCTCTCTGTGTGTTTTCACGTGACCCCAAACAGAGCTGGTGCGCCTCTGAAACAGCGGCTGACACTGAAAGCAAAAGGAAACACAGCCGCTTGCATCCGAGAGTCCCCGAACTCTTCCAATCTGTTAGGGGAAAACTTTACATTTCCAAGATGTTTTCACTCGGGGAGAAAATGGAGTTTCTTATCGGAAACCCATTTTCAACGCCAGTCGGCCAGAGAATCGGTAAGTTCCTGTGGGCTTTGAAATGTTAGCATTTGTGCCTGTTCTCATTTTTCTTAATTAAAACATTCACCGACATGTTTGAAAAAACTTCAGACCAATACTATCGAAGATGTAAAACGACGCTGGGACACGTTTTATATTAATATTTCTCATTATAAACTCTGTTAATTTTAAATACATAAAAGTAAACGTAAAGGGAGAATGACGCAGTCGGAGGCGGAGCTTATTTTCTTTATTCTCGCAAGTGATTGGTCAATATAAGCTAAGTGACAACTAATTTGGTCAATCAGGGAGCCGTTTGGTGTTTCCACTCACTTCCTCACTTATTGATGTGTTTTCATGAAACGACAGTTTCGTACCTTGCACAGCAACATAACGGATCTCCATCACAGCTTATAAAGCACCAAAGTTTCCCTTTTCAGATTAAGAAAAAAAAAAAAAACCAGATAAATCCTCCCAGTCACTAAAAGCTGCAGGCCAGCTGTTCGTGTCAGAACAGATGTGAAATCAGTACAGTCATGAATAGTGACTACACACCCATCTCAGCTTTTCCTTCCTCTTATTGCTTCCACTCTCTCTCTCTCACACATAAATGTTAGCTGCTTGTGAGGCAAATGAGAACAGAGAGCAGCTGACAGTCACATGAAGGAGGGATCTGGGGAAGGAGAGAGGGAGGGAGGGGGATGTAAGGAGGGGAAAGGAGTAAATGGGATTGAGAAAGGCAAGAGAGGGTTTGGCAAATGTAGTGGGTGCAGAGGAATGAAGGAGATTAGAGACTTATGAGGAGCCTGTGAAGGGTGGAGAGCAAAAACCTGGCCTTGTTTGCTAAACAGTTTGCAGGAAACTTGGTGGAAAACTGTAGGTTTAAACTATAAAGGGGTGGGAAGCTGGGAGGAAGTTTCAGCTGTGAAGCTGTAACACACTTAATGCACTAAAGATATACAAATATTCATGTTTTTCAGTGATTTGAGGTTTTCAAAATGTTACCGAACATCGAATCTCAGAGTCTAACTTTCTCATTGACAAAGGAACAGTTTAAAGGAACAGTTCACCCACAGAATGATTTAACTTTATTTCCCACTTACCCTCATGGTGAGCAAGACTCTGGAGCACTTTTTTAATATCTCAAATGCAGCCGGCGATCAGGAAGGCTTCTCTTTTTTCCCCCAACTTTCATATAATGGAGTTCGCCGGGGTCCGAGCCAATAAGGTCCATTAAAGTACACAAAAACTTGTCAGTGTTCCACCATACTGCTCGTCAAATGTAATCTAAGTGTCCTGAGTGGGTAGCATCCAGAATTTACTCGAAACGATGTCATTTAGTATATTTTTAGAGCCTAAACAGTAGTACACCTCACTTTCATGAAGCACGCATATGCGCGTTCACGAAACTACAGAAGCCACGGCGTTCAGACCCTACTCTGCCGATGATACAAGCGTAGAAGAAGAAATTTGCTGTTTACGTTGTGCTAAGAGCCCCAGAGCTGCAAACAAACCGGGACAAAACACAAGAGGGTCCAAGAGGGGTTGGATATTGATTTAAAACAAATAAAGAAAGAAAAAGAGAACGCGCGATCTCGTCTGCCGTGGCTTCCGTAGTTTCATGAATGTGCATCGGTGTGCTTGCTAGAGATGCGATGTAGAATGTTTAGGCTCTAAAAATATACTAAATGACATCGCTTCGAGTAAATTCTGGATGCTACCCACTCAGGACACTTGGATTACACTGGACGAGCAGTATGGAGGAATACTGACAAGTTTTTGTGGACTTTAATGGACCTTTTTGGCTCTGTTCTAGATGGGCACACAATTTCTTAAAGGGAAAGTTCAGAATTTTTGACATAGGGCCTCATTTACAAGTGAGCCAGAATACTACTTATCACTGAAGACAGTTTCAACACATTTCATCCCCTTATTCTAGTTCCAGCAGCTTGCTGATGCTAATGCTAGTGGAAGTCAACAGGAACCTGCTAGCCTGTCATTAAAACCAATCTTATCCACTCCACAGAAGATCCGAGGCAAATCAGCAAGCCAATCTGTATAAATGTTGTGTTAAACTAGTAAACTCGGGTGTTAAAAAAGTAAAATTAGCCTTGTATGACAAATTTTACATTATATATTAAGGAACTAGTTTCTTACTAGCTTACTACCTTTGCCAGTGTATTTCGGTTCATAGAGACATGGTGACAGTTAGTTTGATGAAAAAAGTTTGAAATCATCTTCAAAATCTGACATATCCTCATGCCTTTCAGACGTGGCCGTATTTTAGACTCTAAATTTGTGTAATCAGATTCCTTCATGCATGTAGCAGCAGATGACATCACTGCGGCCAAATACAGGAAGTAAAACTATAAAGTTTCTCAGCAGCAACAATCAAAATGCAACGAAACGCGGGTTAGTTTTATTTGTAACATTATTCTGTTAACACGGCATTTACACAGATAGTTTGAAGTTTTAAATGATTTGCCTCAAATGTTCTGTGGAGTGGATAAGATTGTTATTAATGACAGGCTAGCAGATTCCTATTGACTTGCACTAGCATTAGCATTGACGACCCACTGGAACTTGAATAACGGAATGAAATATGTTGAAACCGTCTTCAGTGATAAGTAGCATTCTGGTCAAGTCAAGATTCGATCCAATCTGTTGGTTTCCTTAACTAGGCTATTATGAATCTGACCTGAACTTTTCTGTACGTTTAAGCGCCCTGAGGTGACACTGTCATGAATGGACGCTATACAAATAAAGTTGAATTGAATTGAATTGAATTGAACTTGTAAATGAGGCCCTATGTCAAAAATCCTGAACTTCCCCTTTAATAGGATCCAGCCTGATACTCGTGAGGAATGGGGCTAGGTCATTCTTTGGTCATCTTTCTCCCAGTGCTACTTCCTCATTCCCATAAAGCTAGTAGTATGAGTGGGAACTGAACCTTAAATATGAAAGAGTGACTAAAAATTTCCTGTGTATTCTTTAGTCCTCATGCCAGGGGAGAATATGCTGTACTTTGATGTTTGTGAATTACTGCATTAATACAGCATTAATCTGTCTCTGTGTTGACAGAGCGAGCAACCAGCGGCTCTCTGCAGTCAGAGGACTGGGGACTCAACATGGAGATCTGTGACATCATCAACGAGACGGATGAAGGGTGAGGAAAATTGTTGAGTTTAGTGATTGTGGATCTTTCCAGTGGACACACTGACCTGCAGACAGAGATTATCCTGTTTCTTGAACTAGCTGTCCAGGTCAGGTTAAAAGTCACTACAGGATGTTTTACTGTTTCATCTCCTTTATTATTATATTTTTGCTCCCAACTCAGTCATGCTGTGACCAAATGACATGCTTGGGTCAATAAACCACAGTGTTAAAATGGAACATGGTTGTTTACAGTTAAAGACTGACCTTATTTGTATCTTTTAATCTGCGCCACACACGGTCTCTCTGAACAAAACTCGGTGAACAAGTTTTCAGTGCAAAGTCTCGTAGCTTCTTTTTGTTTGTAATATTTGTTGCATGATTTCATTGTATGATAACAACTTAGCGAACAAACATGCCAAATCTGATTAAACGTTGTTCCCTTTCAGGCCCAGAGATGCAGTCAAAGCTATTAAGAAGAGAATTGTGGGAAACAAGAACTTTCGAGAGATCATGTTGGCTCTCACTGTGAGTAATGATTGTATGTTCTTATGTTATATGTTCGAACTTGAGGTATAAGGGCATGTGAAAGGATAATTTAAAGGCCAGTATTACCCTAATCCTGATTGGCTCCTGACCAAGGGGATATGTTTAGTTAAAGGTACGGTATGTATAAAAATCAAATGTCAATGGCAGAAAAATGTGACATATGATTGAAAACTGTGTTTCAATTGATGTGCAGTCACTGCACTAAAATAGCTGTTATGTGTTCATTTTCTTAGAATTAGTCATTTATATCTAATCTAATTTCTAATCATTGATGAATGTAGTGATGATAACACCACTATTTTTAAAAAATTGTCTTACATTTTGTTCACACAGGTTCTTGAGACCTGCGTGAAGAACTGCGGCCATCGCTTCCATGTTTTGGTGGCCACGCAGGATTTTGTTGAAGGAGTTTTGGTCCGTTCCATTCTGCCCAAATATAACCCTCCAACTATCCTGCATGACCGCGTTCTCACCCTCATACAGGTACACAAGTTACAGAAACTGTACGCACCAAAGTCTCTGCTCAAAATTATTTCCATTATCAAACCATCTCATTGTTATTTATGGGATCAGTGAATTTAATTGTCACAAACAAACTTTTTGGATCCCTCCAAGATGACACTTTCTACTTGAAAAAAAAAAATCTAATTACAGTTCTAGAGGCATTTAAATGTTTTGATATTTTTTATTTAATTTAGTCAAAGATAATTCCAGCTTACAGTACCTTCAGGGATAAATTAAGCATATTTTATATCATTTAATTTTAAGATAGTACCAGTGTCTTGAACTTTATTTTGAGATAATATAAAGGTGTTAGAGGTCCCATATCTCCTTATGTGTTGTGAACGGACATGTGCAAGTGTTTTATTTAATGCTCTTTGTGATTTGAATAGCCTTATACATGCACAAGCTCTCAATGCAGCTTATGTGTGGTCATTAATTAGAGAAGTGATGACATTTAATTGAGAAAAAAATTGGAAATACTGCATAACATTTCCTCTGTTATTCCTCCAGTTTGCTTTCTCTTGCTAAATGTGTGATTGAACAAATACTCAGGAGCCAGCCATCTCTGTATAATTAGTCACATGTTCTTTTATTCATCTCCAGTCATGGGCTGATGCATTTCGTAGCTCTCCCTCCCTGGCAGGGGTGGTACATGTATATGATGACCTCAGGAGACGAGGTCTGGAGTTCCCCATGACAGATCTAGATGCGCTGTCCCCCATCCACACTCCAAATAGGGTGAGACTGGCTGTTAATTTGAAGTGCAGCACATAACAAAATGCAGTGGTCAATAAGTTTTTTACCTTTTTGATAAATCTTGCAGAGTATCCCTGAAAATGGGACCCCTGAGGTGACCACTGACACTGTTCCGACACATCAGCCACAAACACAAACTCCTGCCAGTGCCCCCAGTCAGAATACCTCAACTCCAGTCCCACCCAGTGCTGGACCGGTCTCACTGTCTCCAGAACAGGTACCGCTGACTAGAACTTCCTGAAAAACACTTACCTGTCGATATCTTTACAGGCTGTGTGACGTTTGCAGGGTGATAATGTTTTTATGCTCATCCCTACTATAAAAGTTTCCACTCCAGTCCTTGAATGTAACAAATTTGTCTGGCTTGTTCAGTTTATAAGATCTTGCATGGACTCTCAACCACTTTTGTATGAATTTGTAAAATTCAAATCTAGTACAGGTGGTCAATCGACAGGAGCCTGTACTGGAGGTGACTGTGTTTTACTGTTCAGATGCATAGCATTTAGCCAGTTAAAGCACTGAAAAAACTGAATCAGGGCAGTTGTTGACTTTACTTAAAAAATTCATGTTCAGTTAACATGATTTTTTCTCATGTTATCCAAACATAATATATACAGTATGTGTTGCATGAACACAATTCATTTAAGTACCATGAACAACAAGCTATGATTAACTTTTTTTTTTTTTAGTTGAAGTAATGTATTATAATTATGTGCAACTCCTTAACATAAAAAATAATGTAAGTCAGGGAACCATTTCTTTGGAACAGTATCCCAGCAGATGTTAGAGACTCTGCCACATTTACAACATCTAAATGTAAACTTAAATGCTGGCTAAAGAGGAATCAAGTCATGTTACCACTGATGACGGTTTTCTTCTTAATGTCAAGTTGTGTTAGTTTTTGTTTTCTTTATCTGTTGATAGTGTTTTCTATTACTTTTTTCTTATTGTCTTTTTTTTTCTTTTCTAAGTCTATCCCAGGTGTGTCTTCCAATGTTTGTAGATGATTTTAGTATTCATCTGTCACTGTTGTGTTTCTAACCCTGATCTGCCTGGGACTATAGATGGAAATTAGCCATTGGCTAAATCTGGCATATTTACATTTTTTGTTTATTAATGTGCATTGTCCCTTTTAATCAAATAAATACAAAGTAACAATGCATCGTCATCGGTTTATTAGTTGTAACACTCATTTGTTGAGTGGCTCACATTTGACTTTGTTTCCTGTGTGTTTGACTCTGCAGACAGCTATAACATGCATGCATCCCCCTCACAATAGATGGCATATGAAAGATTGTTGCAGTTAGGATTGCAACGATTGCAAGTCACCACAGAGCTTCAGTCTGTACAAATAAAAACCACCAACCAGGCCAGAAATCTGGGAGTAGTGATGGCCTCAGACCTAAACTTTGAAAAACACATTAAAGGGATATTGTGTAAGTTCTCCTGTGTTTTATTCACAAAAACTGATTATTTGGTTCAAAGTGTTTTTCATTAATCAGTAATCACTCCATCAACAAACTGAAGTGCTCCTCTAAGTTCTAAATTTGCCGTTCGTATCATTCATTTCACATCGAGCGGGGCGGCTCGGTGAAGGCTGCCATGTCGTACGCATGTTTTTGCGTTTGGGAGAAGCGTGACAGTAGGAAAACACAGAAACTCACCGGACACACCGGAGTTTTCAGCTCAGTTCGAGGTAATGCCTTTGAAAAGTCACCGCGCTGAGGGGAGAAGCTGGCGTCTTCTGACGCTAGGTTCCGTGCAGTGGGCAGACGGCCGTTGGTAACAAACCAGATGTCATTTTAATCAATAAAGCCGAGCGAAAGACGGTAAAACATGGGTCAGGGAAAACAATACGACATCGCCATGACAACCGAACAGATGTGGACTGATGTCACTGTAACTGACGGACCACGTCTTCACATATAGGCCGGTGATAACTTTACATGCAGCGGCTGTCGTCGGTCTGCCCGGTTTCACGCGAATGCAGCATGAAAAGTACGAGGGAGCTGCTCCCGATTACACAGTGTCCCTTTAAGGCAATCACTAAATCAGCCAACTATCACCTGAAGAACATCTCGATAAAAGATCTGATGTCTAAGCAGAACTTGGAAAAACTAGTCCATGCATTCAATTTTAGTCGGCTTGATTATTGTAAAACTTTTTTTTCCCCCTGCACCCCACTGTAATGCCTTTAATGTTTTAAAGCACTTTGAATTGTCTTGTACATGAAATGTTCTATAAAAAAGACTTGTTTTGCCATATTATGATGCATCTCAGTGGTTTTTACTTTACTTTTGAGTTGGCAAGTTGAATTGTGTTGTTGCCTGTCAGTTAAATAACTTGTTTAACTTAACCATAAATTGACAACTGAATTTAATGACAGTTTAATACAAAACACTTGCATTTTCTTCATACTTAAAGAATGAAAGTGTTTTCATGTGTATCAGGTATTTACAAAATTACAACAAAACTAACACAACTGTGTTGCAAGTTTTTGATTTTCTTTTTCCTGTTTTTTTCCTCAACTTCCAGGACCAGAAGCTGCGAAGTGAGCTGGCACTGGTGAGAGGAAATCTCAAAGTAATGTCTGAAATGTTAAATGAACTAATACCTGGACAGAGCCAGCCAGATGACACAGAGCTGCTGCAGGTGAGTGTGCATGAGAATAAAGTGTTCATACTATCTACTCTGACGTTTTTTGTCTGTCACCTATTTAATATAGCTGAAAGCACGCTGCATTTTATTATTTGAGCTCCTTAATTCTGTGCGTAAATGTATCCTCTAATAACCAATCAGCCACAACATGAAAAAAATGAAAGGTGAAGTGATCTTCACCTCTCCTTATCTTGGTATTTTGCAATTTTTTGTTGAGAATATGTGGGTCCTGACAGTCAAATGAATGTCACTATGACACCTAAACATCATTACAGACCAAATACCATAGAAACCTCTCATAGCAGTGCGAAACAACTGTTCAGGAACCATTTTAGGAACACAACAAAAAGCCGGAGGCATTGGCCTGGTCTTCAGCCATCCAAGTAACAGTTTGATTAAGGACGCTTAACTATGCTTACAGTAACTATACTTAACTATTAAAAGGCCCACCTCCGTAGGTTTTTGGACTGTACCCACTTAGTTAAAGCTATTTCAGCAGCCCAGCATTAGTTACATGGTAGTGATGTTGTGGCTGTTTATCCCTGTAATGTTTAATAGTATAAGTTCGAAGCCCATTCTCTGAAAAGTTGGAAACTTCTCAATGCAACTCATTTGTAAAATGTTTGAATTAGTGCTGGGCAATATATCGATATGAAAAATATATCGATATATTTTCAAGGAACTATATTAACTAAGATGCATTTCTTCGAGCTGAGAGGTCACCCTAGGGCGGGATTGAGATATGGAATTGGACCATATCGCCCATATCGAGATATAGAGTTCAATGTGTGTGAAAGAGAAAAGGGGGGGAGGGAAGGCAAGGGGAAGGGAAAGAATGGGGGGGGGAAAAGATGGGAAAAGGAAAAAAAGAATTGAGAAAAAGGTCAAAGAGAAGGGCCAAAACTAAAAGGAAGAAGTTGGGGGGAATTCAGCGCCCAAAAGAGAAAAGGGAAAAGACTGGGGGGAGAGGAAGAAGACAAGAGGGGGGGGAGAGAGGGGGGGGGGGAGGGAGACAAGACCTAGCCCCCACGGGGGGATATAAAGTTGTTTTGTCTTTGTATATAAATGCTAACCTTACTAGGGTTTGTTACATTTAATTCTGTGTAATGTTCTTACTTGCATACAGTATTTTACAGTATTTCTGTTTACATTTTATCATTTTTTGAACAGCTGAGCATTATTTCAGGGTCCGGACTGTTTAAAATTAAACTACTTGTAATGTCATATTTGGCTCCGACTGGAACAATAATATTTGCTCTCACTTTGTGATAAAAATATCGAGATATATATTGTGTATAGATATTCAGCCTAAATATATCGAGATATGACTTTTGGTCCATATCGCCCAGCCCTAGTTTGAATCTTTGCTTTGCTTGCTGCAACCAACATGTTTATTGGTGTTCACTGATTGACTTTATTGTATTATTGCTGCTCAATCTTTTGTAAATTTTTGTAGCCCCCCCCAGACACAGACGCACACACACACATGCATAAACACTTTGTTTATATGAATATTTTGTAAGTCATGCAGAATGAAGTTTGACATTGTCCTGAAGAAATAACTGGGACCTCCCACTAAAACTAGAATCCATTCATACAGGCAATGGCCTTTATGCACCGCTCCACTACTTCCTGAACGTAAGCCAGCTGCTTTGCCTCCTGGTTTTCATTACTGGACAAACTGATTAATCCAGGTGTGTTTAGCCATTTTCATCATGGTTACTGAGGTCAGGCACACCTGGATTAATCAATTCATCCAATCATGTAAGACAGGAAACAAAGGTGCAGTATTAAGTTCAGGAAGTACTGGAGCTGTGCATAAAGCCAATTACAGTTATGATCTGACAGTGTTACTTTTTATACCCAATCCTGACACCCTCAGCTGTCAACAGCTTTTTGCTGATTGTTAAATCTTTCAAAATTCTGTTTCATGTAAACTTTTCCTTTTTTTTCAAACTTACCCAAGGTATAAAATTTTAAAATTGTTAATATTTTCTAAGTACAACGAAGTTGGTCAGTGGAAAATCCTTCTTTTATGCTTGTTTTTGTTAGATTGTGTTTCAACTGAAAGACCATTTTATGGACTGAAGATTTGAATGCATAATGTATTGCACTTTTGAATTTGAAGAAAACTTCCCAACTTTTCTGGCAACAGAGTAGTATCTTTGGTTTGCTAGTATGTGATTCGTTCTATTTTGTTGTTCATGTGTATCATTCCAGTGCTGCACCCTTAACGTCATACCTGGACATTCAAAAATAAGAAGATGTGGTATCACATTTGTGTGAATTTTAGATGTGCAACAACGCTGGAAACATTTGGAAGTGTCACCTTTAATTGTTGACGGATCTAATAGGTCATAAAAAATACAGATGAATTTGTTTGCAACCAATTAATTTCCTTGATATTTATGACATTACTGTTGCATTTGGTCCTATACAATGCTCATTTTCCACTGCATGGCAGCACTGTGTGTTGGAACTCCATGCTGCTCAGAGACCTTTTGATATTTCCAGTGAATGTCCTCTTATGGCTGTGATACAGTATTTTCATGCTCACCTTGATTAAGGAGATAAAACTACTAGGAAAACTGCAGAACAGCGAGAAGTGTCAGTCGGTACCAGGCAATTGAAAAAGAGGCTTAAATTAATCCCATGTTGTTCTCAAAGGATTCTAAGAAACAGGAAACCATTTACTTCAGATTCAGATTCAGAAGCCTTTATTGTCGTTGTACTGGCGTCCCAGTGCAATGAAATTCCGTTTTCAGTACAACCCGTCCAAGATCATACAGACAATAGACACAATACAAACAGAACTGGGCAGACTGACATACTTACATAAGAGTATGTGAAGAAGGATGAAGAAAATAGGGAATTAGATAATGTAAATATCTTATTGACCAGATTTAGCATCAAAGAAGAGTTTTATTTTCCTTCAAGTCCCGAATTTGATTTTGAATGAGAATGAATGAATCTTTTTCTCCTGCTTTGTCTAAGCAGCAGCTGTTCAGTGTGTGTAAGAGCATGCAGACCCGTGTGGTGGAACTTATCCCACAGCTGCAAGATGAAGGATTTATTGAAGAGCTGCTCATAGTAAATGATGACCTCAACAATGCCTTCATCCGCTATGAGAGGTACGCTACAGCCATGCATTCTCGTTTCTTCAAAGTTGGGTGCAAACATGTGGTTTCCAATGTTCTTTTATCTGTATCTTTCAGGTTTGACAGGCTGAACAGGGCTCAAAGTACAAATGTACAACAGGTAAAAATAAAACAAAAACCATCCTTGTATTTTTGTGTTATTTGAAAGATAGTTTTGCTTTTTGTTCATTTTACCGCTGCCAAGGAATGGAGGTAATAATATGTCTGCCACTGTCTACTTTGCTGACAGACAAACACAGGCAGTTACATAACCTCCACCAGTCCTTGGTGGAGGTTATAAGGAGGATAAGGTGGTTTCTGGTGGATTATGCTCACAGCTGTGACAAGGCACCTACGTGGCAAAAATCAACTCTCTCTTGCTGAAATAGAGTCAAACTCAGCTCTTTTTAAAAAGCATCCTTATTAACTTTGTTTCTGGACACCCAATGATAAAAATAGAAATGTAAGGCTTGAAAACCATCAGAAACTTAATAAGTAGTTTCACTCTACATGCCCAAAATAAGCTCTCTCACCAGGATAATGCCAAATTTGGATTTTTAATGTGGTGTGAGTAATAATTTTATTAAAAAAATAACACATTAATTCCATATATTTATCTCTTTGCATTTAAATGTTAATTTTGACACCTCTAGTTTTTTCACATTGATATTGGGTCGTGT